>JADDOH010000271.1:0-306094 GCA_016648135.1 Agrypnia vestita | reverse complement strand
AATCTCAAACCGGAAAGAGGATGACATGACTTACCCATCTGCCGCCGATTATATCCATTCCAGTGCTTCGTAGTTTCACTTTAAGTACCTCACTTTATACCTAAGGATTGCGAACACTTGCCTCGCACGCGCACACGATTCACAGGCCCCTAATTAACTATAGTTCGCGACCTAACCTTTGATCCTGCCATCACGCGTTTTTAAGTTTCCGTAGCTGGGGCTTAGTATCCAGCCTCTGTAACTATACGGTGTATATACTCTAACCAAACCGAAACTATACATTATTTCCCTTTCTTTGAATTTATATTCCTCGGGATACCGGAATTAGACTCTAGCTCGACAATTGTAAGTATTTATATATCTTAATAATACTGCAACATAGTCCTTATTTCCGTCTTACGTATCCGTACTTCCCGGGTCATCGAGACTAGACTCCAATTCTAATGATCATACTCTAATGATTATACGCACCGATATTTTTCATAAAAACCGTTACCCGTTATTTTCCGATGTTACATATTCTTATATTTATCCGAAATACCGGGATTAAGCTTTGAATCTAGGATTCCATCCATTTATAAGTTTTAACAAACCCATGAAGCAACCACTTGTCCACTTGTTGTTGTTAAAGAATTGATTGCTTCTATACTAAAACCCCACTAGTCTACATCTTTATAAGGTCAATACATATTACTTTTAGGGTCCGCCGATTTAGTTTTATTCTTAATATTATTATTATTATTATTATTATTATTATTATTATTATTATTATTATTATTAATTAATTACACGGCTTAATAGCCTTTTACAACAGGTTTATACATAATTAAAATACAACAAACGATTAAATGTAAAAGAAAAATAAAGGGTATAAATGTAAAAAAACATATATACATAGTTTAAAAATAATGAGGTTAGACATGTATGTAAAAAAGGTATATATGCAAAAAGGTGTAAAGTAGCAGGTTTATACATAATTAAAATACAACAAACGATTAAATGTAAAAGAAAAATAAAGGGTATAAATGTAAAAAGGTATATATACATAATTTAAACATAATGAGGTTAGACATTTATGTAAAAAAAAAAGTATATATGCGAAAGGTGTAAAGTAGTGATCTCAGAAATTTTTACTCACCGATAATATAGCAATATTAAATTTGAATAGCCAGCTATATATATATAAAAAATTTAAGACATTATATAAAAATTTAATATTTTGAAAAGAAATGATCATATAGTGTTTTTTAAATTTTGAGAGAGATAGATTTAAAATGTCGACATATGTAGGTAGTTCATTGCCAAGTTTGTGCATTGATAACAAAATTATATTATTCTTAATATGATGTAATGAATATGGTTGCATGATTGACATCTTCGTCGACAGTCTGGAGAAAGTAAAGTTTACACTTAAAGAGGCAATACTGCTTCGTTACTGACTTCAGCTGTTAATATGTAATGGTGGGTAATATATATTTTTCGTACACATTGCCGCTTTGTACTTTATATTTTTAATTTCTGTACTCATGTTTCGATGCTATTCCGGTACTTTTAATAATTTGCTACTTGTAATTTATATTGTTTAATGTATGTTCTTTTAATTTTATGATATATTTTTTCATGTAAAAGCCTATACGCATTGCTGCTCGTTACCTACTCTACATTTTTAATTTTTATACTCATGATTTGGTGCTATTCCTGAAACTTTTAATGTATGTGCTTTTGAAATTTATTTTATACTCTTTATGTAAAAGCCTAATGGGCGTAAACAAATAAATAAAAAAAATAAATAAATAATTTTATTATCATCTCGAATATTTGATATCCACTCTCCGGCAAATTTTAATATAGTTTAAATCATCTTAATATAATTTATCATTTTAATATAGTTTAGGAATAACGGGATTCTGTAATTTCTACAAGTATAAACAACCCCAATCTTACCAAATCCATTTTATGTAGTGAAAGACGCGGGACTTATATTCTTCCTAAAATGTAAAATGAACCCGGTCTAGATGAGGCATCCTTATTTAGTTTCAGGACAACGAGGTTTACGCGTTCCACGAGGAATATGATATAACCCGATCTAAACGAAGGTAATTTTATATAATTTTAGGACAACGGAACTTACAAATTTCATAAAGTATATCGTGAAGCCAATCTAGGCGGAGACACTACGTATATTTTAAACAGAGTAAGAGTTTAAATTTTACCATCAAGCCTAATACACCGCAAGAATGTCCTAGGCATAGTAAACAAAATAGCGGTCAAAACTGAAGTGTTTCTATGTTCACACGTTTAGCTCAACACGAATATTATAAGTTTCACAGTTATAATACAAGACGCGAATTCCTAAACGAATCATTTTAAAATAGTTCTAATTGGAATCTACATGTTTCATATTTATTAAATGAAGGCGCGAATTCTAAACGAAACACTAACATTGTTTAAAACGGGACCCTATATTTATATATGCTTAAAATGAAACGCGAATTCCTGAACGATAGCATTTTATATAACTAAATGTAACGAAATCTTATATAGTTTATAAATAAGAAGACCCGGCCCCAGGCGGTTTTTATATATTTTCAATATAACGAGGTCCTATAACATCTTTATAAGTATAATACAACCCCGGTCTAACGAAACAATGTACTAGAAGTTTTTATATGTTTGAATACATGATATACGTTTTTTTTTTATACACGTTTTTATACGCGAGATTTACGTCTTCGTACAGTACGAAGTACCCCAAATTATACAATCGCGAAGTTTACATCACTCCTAATGTATAACCAGAACTAATTGAAACATTTTTCATAGTTTAAGTCCGCGAGGCAAATATCTTTCATAAAATATAAAATAACCAGAATCAAATTAAACATATTTTTTACCTTATAGACTTTCCCCAACGCGCGTAATAATCCCGGCCACATGAAACGTTTTTATATGTTTTAATAGCGCGGGACCTATGTTTTCCTATATAATATAAGATAACCCGGGCCGAACGGAAGCAATTTTATATACTTTATAAAATAGTGAAACTTGTACTTCTGTAAAACCGTAAATAAACCCCGACCCCCACGAGATTATTTTATATAATTTTTTAGAATAATGAAATTTCATACATCTGTAAAATTGTAAATAAGTCCCGACTCTCACGAAATTACTCTATATAATTTTAAACGAAATGGAAATCTAGATTATTATGGGCTGAACCTGATACCCCGCGAGATCAGCTATATATTTTTCACTAGACCTATTTTTAATCCCAGAATTTATTCGCTATAATTTTAACGGACTCTTACTATAAAACATAAACAAAAAAAATATTAAAATAAACTAAATATTCTTTCGATAACTAAAATAAACCCGGTCTAATCGAAACATTTCATATAACGAAATATTATATGCCTTACAAATGTAAAAATTAAAATGAGACCTCGCGTATTTAGCAAAGATAGGTATTTTATAAGACTTATTTAAAATCGAATCTGTTAGTAACAACTCCTTTATCTTTTAACAGCTTCCCGCGTGATTAGCGTAAAATAGGTATCTTTATAACGCACAGCTAGTTTCCAGAGATCCGCCAATACTATACTTAGTAAAACGAAAATTTAACTAAATTTGAACTCTACCGTTTCCTGAAATTCTGCGAATATTATTCTGTGAACCTAGTAAGACGACAAAAATAATTAACTTTATAGAACATAGTGATTTCCGAAGTTCCGATATGCCAGATTAATTACCTTTATAAAATAAAATCAATCCCGTACTCTGAGTTAAAACTCTTTTAACAGGACCTCGCGTATTTAGCATAAGATAGGTATTTTTACAAGATTTATTAACAATTTCCCGCGTGTTTAGCATAAAATAGGTATCTTTATAACGCACAGCTAGTTTCCAGAGATCCGCCAATACTATACTTAGTAAAACGAGAATTTAACTAAATTTGAACTCTACCGTTTCCTGAAATTCTGCGAATATTATTCTGTGAACCTAGTAAGACGACAAAAA
Organism: Agrypnia vestita; assembly: GCA_016648135.1. Classification (NCBI taxonomy): domain Eukaryota; kingdom Metazoa; phylum Arthropoda; class Insecta; order Trichoptera; family Phryganeidae; genus Agrypnia; species Agrypnia vestita. Next base: position 302,077 of record JADDOH010000271.1, on the reverse strand, counting down.
TAATTAACTTTATAGAACATAGTGATTTCCGAAGTTCCGATATGCCAGATTAATTACCTTTATAAAATAAAATCAATCCCGTACTCTGAGTTAAAACTCTTTTAACAGGACCTCGCGTATTTAGCATAAGATAGGTATTTTTACAAGATTTATTAACAATTTCCCGCGTGTTTAGCATAAAATAGGTATCTTTATAACGCACAGCTAGTTTCCGGAGATCTGCAAATATCAGTTCTATATATGCCGGACTAATCAACTTAATAAAGCGCAGTAATTTCCGAAGTTCTAATATGCCAAATTAATTACCCTTTATAAAATAAAATCAAACCCGTACCCCCCTTTTCTTTTAACGTGAGCAACCAACAATGTCGAAGAGTATATTTACCCGTACACAACTTTCACTTGAAATCAAACTATAATTTTCACTATATCCACTGGACACTCCAAGTCGACGGCAACTTTCACTCAAAAAACAACCGACGCAGATTTTGCGCTCTCGTAGACGCTTCACACCAACTGCCTGATTTCTGCTGTGTCTTGACATTTTAAACCCCCCCTAGCAGCCAAAGGTCCTAAGTCGTGTGTTTCCAGGATTTTCAATATCCTACTTTCCTTGAAACCAAATTCTTTGTTCCTAAGATTCAATTTGGCAAAAAAAAACCATATCTCCACTCGGATATGTCAGTTGATCCCACCTCCTGTTGCCATCTCTGTCTCCATCCCTGTGCCTATTTGGGACGGACTCAGTGGCTTCGGACGAATTGAACTCGCTTCACAAGCGCGATAATTAATTTTTAATATTTAATTTCTAAGTTCAGTCCATATTGTCGTTTGATCAACCGTAACTACAATCTATCGGGTACTCCCCTAATCATAGTTGATGTTTCTTCATTATCTACCATTATTATGCCCCGTTCCCTCGTATTTCCACTCGTCTTTATCGGAAATTTAACGTTTCTTGGCCGCTATATCATGGGATCAATTTCCATATATTCACCACGTGCACACTGCATACCTAGATATAACAATCATCCAAAGGTACTATACCTAATTTTAAATTAATTTTGGGCGATCTTTTCTCGTGAACCATCCAATGAATCCTGTCTTTTGGCCGCGACTCTGCGTGCACAGGGACGTATTAGCTCCCTCCGTTGCGGAATTTAAACATAATTTGTAACCATTTATTATTATTTTTATTGGCAGTAAGATTGATCCACAAGATAACTATGTTACATAGACAGTGAATATTCTCGAACAATATAATACTGGAAGAGTACTATTCGCTATAACACAATAAACTATTAATGTAAGTTAAATTAAATTTTTAAATTCAGTGGAAGATTTTTAAGATCGTTTTGCTTTTAATTTTTTCCCAAAACAAAATAAATAAACAAATAAATAAACACACAGATACACACTCACACAACCCACTATTGGACATGTTTTTATTATTCTTTTATCGATTGTATGTATGTGTTTTCGCGTAATTGGCCCAAAACTCTGTGCATCAATTATTGTCTTTTCTTCAAAGATTGATTAATTATATGGCTGTAAGAAACCCAATAAATGAAAACAAATAAAACAAATAAGTAAATAAACCTCCAGTGCCGCAGGCAAGGCGTCGGATTAATTCAGTGCTCATTCATTGCCAAGGCACTGGACGCCTCCGCTGATAACTATATACCGCTCACCATGTTCTTAGAGGTGTGTTGAAAGATTGCTAGTATCTGTCGAATCGGTCTCAAGTAGTTGTCTGTATTTGTACGTTTATCATTATTACATGCTCTTGCTATATCCGTTCCACTTCACATTATTGTTCCTCCCGTCTTCGAATTTCTATCACACTATGTTCTCCTATGTTTTTGGTACTTATATGCTTGCTTTTTACTTGCATTTACTCCTATATATATTTGTTTCATTTATCCATCCATCTATAAGATCCCCATACGCTTTATCCTTTTATTTCATGTGTATATGGGCCGCAAATTCATATTATTTTATTTACAATATTCTTATCTAGATTGTTGCGCGGTATGATTGATGATCCCCAAACTATGCAGAGCATTGGTTTGTATGCTCCTGATAATTACACTAGACATCGTCAGCATAGATTGTTTCACATTCCAATATACAGGACCAACCTGCCGATGGTTATGCCTGTTGGAAGAGCCACAGCCATGCTGAACAAAATCGCTTTGGGTATTGATATATTCCATGTGTCTGAGGGGGTTTTCCGAAGCGGGACTCTCCTACACCTTTGACCAGATTTATGTTATTTTTAATTTATTAAATATTTTCATTTTTGATATATACTTCTAATATGTATGCCTTAAACATTTTGTTTGTCATGTACATATTATCATGAAATAAATTGAATTGAATTGAATTGAATTGAATACACTTGTTCCAATTATGTTTTGTGGTTATTACTAGCAAACCCGGCGAAATCTGAGCTAGAATAGCCAATCGTATACACGTTACCCGTCCTGTTGAAACTACGCTAACGTAGGGCAGGTTTGTAGTGATTACATAGTTAATATATTGTATCTATATTCGAGTATATTATTTTCTTGTCGTGCCATTAATATGCTTACACGTTATCGTTATCTCTTTCCTAACCGTATATACCGTCATTGCACAATTACCTATCTGTTGTAAAAGCCTGAAGAGCGTTAGTCTACAGATAAATATAATAGAATTATAGTTAACTTTTCTATCTGCCTACGTTATCCGATTCCCGCGAAACGAAAATAAATCATTATCCGCTCAGTTAAGGTCACCCCTCTGGTATATCGTATACGTTTTAATCCGTGTTATTACAAATTATTTATGGGCGTTTTCCTCTCGCGATCCCCCGATTAGACCTGCCTTCCTTACCTTTGCTCATATTCTGCTATCTCTCTCGCGCGGCAATCCACTTAAGAAGGCGATTAATGACGTTTAAGCGGTTTCAAAACCACAGCAAAAAAGTCTATAATTCAGAAACCTCGTGGAACTGTCAATATCATCGTCACCTTAGAGTAGACGTTAATCGGTTTTTTAACGGCCCTAAACGCAATAATCGCGACCCAAATCTACGAAAGCCGTGTTCAGTATTTTTTTTGGGAAGCACATGTGGACCGCTCGGACCGCGCCGATCGTCAACCATTTGTACCAAACGCGGCTTTACCACAAGATTAATATGTTTTATAAGAATTGAATATTAACTGCTCGTAACCTATATCCGATCAATCGCTACTAACTCCCTCCCAATACTAGCGTTTCATCATTCCCAAATTTTTGTAGCTCCAATACTACGGCCAGTTTAGCTCAATTTTTCCCCGCGTAGCATTTAAATCATCTTAGAGTTCAAAATAAAAATAATATAATAAAAATAAAAAATCTATAGAAACAGGTGATTCATCACAAGGTTTAATATAATACTGAGAAGTAGCAAACAAGCTTAATTCTTTATTTAACTTAATTTTTTATGAGTTATAGCTAGTCTAACCTAAATATATTATATATATTTATCTTAAGTTGTGTATGTGTGCGCCTGTCTTGTATGCAATTGTGGCGTCCAGATGTCCTTAATTAATTATGAAATGAAACAAATATAACATTTTAAAATAATTTTATATTAAAAATCACAATACAATATTTCACATTTTTTAAATAGGTACACAACGTAAGCAATTATAATTTGCGATAGTGGGGGCATAGACACTTGGTGACTCTCCATGCGATGAAAACCAAAAAGGCATAGAAGCATAGCCGTAAGATGTTGTGAAAGATTCTGAGTCTGCAAGAAGAAATATTTATTACATTTTTAAAGTTATTCTTTTTGAAGTGCGTTGAGAGTGAAATTTTGGGATACAACGAAACGCGCGTATCGTTTAACGAAATATTTTCACACCATGAAGTCACGAATCCAAAGCTAAGATGGGGTTTTCCGAATGATATTCTTATAACAGAGGTGTGAAAATAGATGGCACTTACTTAAGTTACCTAAGATTTTCCGACGACGTAGTAGTTGTAAGTGTAAACATCAAAAAACTAAGTGTAATGATAAAAGAACTACACGAGGCTTCGAGCAAAGTTGGTCTTAATATGCACAAATTCAAAGACAAAGAAAACAGAAAATTTGAGTTTGAGAGGCTGTAAGTGACGATGTTGAGTCGTTTGGAAATTATGTTGTGAAAATTGCATTCGCTCCAGGCGCTGTCATTGTTGTTAATTTTCTATTTGATGATGTATTTCATTCATAAAGTCATATGGTATTATGATGACTGAATTGTGTGCCTTCTGTTTCATTTTCTCTTTTTTATACAAGCTGGTAAGGCGACATAATAAATAAATATGCCTCTCAAGATGGTGATTGATTTAACGTCTATTAATATATTTAATATCTATAATAATATCTTTCCTGAAGACGTATTGTTTGAGTTTCCCGTGTCATTTCTGAACACACGATTAGTTCTTGATTTGATCACTTTTGTTCTGGAAATTTCGAGCTCAACAACAACAAGCTCCAGGACGACCGGAAACTACAGTTGATACTGACAAATCGAAGGCTATAGTAAAGGCAGATTAATCTCAAACTATTTCAGAATTAGCTGCAGTCCTCAAGACAAAATGATAATGATTCATTTTTTTCAAATTGGAAAAATAAAGAAGCTCACATATGAACTTACTGAAGAAAAACAGCGACTCGCATCGAGGGTTGCCTTAATTGTGTCGCAACGTAAATGAGGGAATTCTGAGTTGAATTGTTACTTGCGATGTAAAGTGGATCCTGTAGGATAATCGGAAATATTTGTCGCAATGGTTGGCCCAGGAGAGGCAGCCAAACAATGTCCCAAACTCAAATAAATTGAGTTAAAAGAAACTGATTGTGATCATATGGTGGACCTGTGCCGGCATAATTCATTACTGCTTCTTGAGATCTAGCACATCAATTACTGCAAAGGTATACTATAAAAAAATTAAAAATGGACATGCTCGCTATCAAACAACAGAGACTTGTCAATTGCTCTAGTCCACTACTTTTTCACGACAACGCTCGATCATACACTTCACAAAGGACCGTCTTAATTAATAACAGGAGCATTAATTTGCAACTCTTCATCACCAACCTTACTTGTCAGATCTCTCAACTATCGATTTCCATTTTTTTCGGAATTTTCAACTCTGATGTGGGGGTGAAAAACACTTTTAAATCATTCATCGTTTCCCCTCCCCAATATTCCTATAGCAAAGGCGTCAATGAACTTCTATTAAAATGTCAAAAGTACATCGACAATAATGGCCAATACTTCAATTAATTTTTCTACATAAAATGGCACTTTCATAGATAAGGACCTGACATAACAGCTGTATAATTTACCTGTTTATACGACTCCTACATTGAGGAGTTAGCTTTTCGGGCGTTTTCAAGAGATGCTCTCCAATTCCACCAATCACAGTCTGAACGTTTTTCTCCCAGTCGAAGTTCTCCATGTCCATGTTGAATATTTTGGTGTCAGCGGCGGATAAGCTGGCTGCCAGAGCCTTGGTGTTGTCCTGGGCGAAGTGCCAGTGGGTGTTCCAGAAGCGGACGAGGTACATCATTTGCGTAGATGCTCTCCTCAACATCTTCAGAGCTCTGAAAATATGTTACCTATATCAAATATCGGGCGCTAAATCACCTAGATTCGTCTCTGGGTATATAGCACGCGTCGCCAAACAGCCCGCGTGCAGTTAGTACATTGAAGCATAAGCTGTGAGTAATTTTGGAAAAAAAGCGAAATACAATTTTATGATCTAGCAGGGGTGTGCAGTGAGAACAAGAAGCATGTCTTTTTCCTAAGCATGTATTTTGAAAAAAAAACCGCAATAAGAGATATATCTCGTAATTTTCCTATAATAATAATTGCAACATATTATTCAGATTAATACCTCATAATATTCTGCCATACAAATATTTAATTTTGATTTTTTTCAAATACATGTTTAAATAAAAGTCATGCTTCATATTCTCACTGCACGCCCCTGGTATCTGGGTATATCAAACATATGAAAATTATGATAGAATATTAGAGACGCATTTCATTTTGTGTAGAGTGGAGTGGAGTGGAATGGAGTGGAGTGGAGTGGAATGGAGCGGAGTGGAGTGGAGTGGAGTGGAGTGGAGTGGGGTGGAGTGGAATGGAGTGGAGTGGAGTGGAGTGGAGTGGGGTGGAGTGGAGCGGAGTGGAGCGGAGCGGAGCGGAGTGGAGTGATAAGAAATGAAATAACATGAATGAAATAAAAATAAAAATATTTTAGTCTGCATCACTTACTGTGGCTGCTGTCTGATGATACACAGGATGCTATCAATCAAGCAGGCAGGAATGAGGTGAAGTGTAGTTCTAACAATCAGGCTGGTAAAAGCATTGTCGGTAATCGTTAGATTGGGATACCTGAAATGTTGTTTAAAACATGTTTTACTGATTAGCAGCAAAAATAACAAGTACATTTAATAAATAGAAATGTATCAGTTCAGATTTCTAAATATAATAATTCCTGATCAAGGTAAAAATTCTATATTCAAAACTGTTTAGTTTAATAGTCATCGCCTTCACCTATCGATGAGAGATTTCGTTACTCTCAAAACTTAAGTAGTAATATATTAAAAAAGTAACCCATAAAAACCAAGTTTTTACAATACTCCCTTTCTAATTTTCGGGTTTCGTGTCTACCATATGCGTCGGAATCTCCATACAACTTACTGAATTGTATGAAAAAACCATTAAAAATTTGAAAAATCCAAAATTATACTACAATTATTAATTCTTTTTAACGAAAATTTCAAAGATCTTTTTGATCGTCACCACGAGTCTGCTTGCAAAGTTTCAGCTCGATCGGATTACGGAAAAAGGGTTAAAGATCGATCCAAAAATTTTGCGTCAATCAATCAATCAGACGCCACGAGTTAAAATAAAGGGAGTATAAATATGAGTTAACTCACGTAGAGGTAACAATGTTTTTCACCAAATTAAAGATCATCATTGATAATTTAATTTTTTCACATTTTAAATGTGTGGTAGAGTGGTGTATGAGGAGTGCGTAGTGATAGTGTGAAAGAGATGAATGCATGCGGTAGGAAGCGGGGGAAACGAGCGACGCCATTCGGGCACTGACGGTCGCACGCAGAGGATTGTTTATAAATAAAGTGATAATTACTGAACAAGATCGGGTATTCAATTTCTTCCTTATTTCAAAGAAAACTTATCATACTCAGGAAGTGATTATACCACAAAATGGAAGTATTTCTTAGAAATAATAATAATAATCGTATTGCTCACCATAGCATAGATCCTGAGGGCCTCATGGTAGCATGTTTCACACTGGTTAAGCACAGGGTGGACCACGTAACATTATTGGTATCAGAACAGACAAAGTTAAAAATTATCGGCTCATCGTATCTGAAATTTATTTAAATAAATAAATAAGACGATAACAAATGGTTTAAAATTAGGCAAAATGTGGACTGACTTATTGGAAATGGGCGTGGACTCTTTAGCAATCCTGTAATAGTAGTGGGTGTATTTCTTTATGAGTGTACAAGTGATGCAAAACAGGGCAATGAGAATCATATTAAAAAAAGTAAATAGATTCACCAGAATTAAAGAAAGAAATAAAAAAATACTTGTTTACATTGTTTTCATATTTGTACACAAATTTTTCAGTAACAAAATGATAAAATATTTTACATAATTATTGTAAATAATGATATAAATAACTAAAATACTAGAAATAAGAAAAATATTATCGTATTAGAAAAATACACTGAATTTTCTAATGTAAAAAGGAGTAAAAATGTAGATTGAAAAACCGGAAAACATGAAGAATATAAATAAGATGAATGATATTAAAATCGAAGCTATTAGTATAAAAAAATTATAGAATTGTTGAGTATAAGATGTATTATATACCTACTGTATTATATATTGTATACATATTAATATTATTGTATACTATAGATTAACTATAGATTAGATCATATTGTCACGGGACGTGGCTCTGGGAGGCAAATGAAAACACAGGGAATTAATATAGTTTAATTTACTACCAAAGACACTCAACACGAATTAAATTGTACCGTTCGTAATTTACAGTCGTTAAATGTCTTCGAATATTTCACACACTTATTATTGAACTGTCCTTAATTCGCATTATTTAACGCTGTCTCTATTGCTTATATCACTTTTAGTAAACTCCTTTCAATGTTCGCACGTAGAAACTTTTTGCCACGGTTTATTATTTCGCTCACTTGCGCTGATGTCCCTGGTAGTCACACTGTGTTTGATCGCTTACTAATATCGCATGTGGTAATATCAAGATTCATTGATCACACTATGTTAGGCTACGGATGTCGTACTGTTGTCGTCAGGAACTGAATCAATTGAGCCCGCGTCGCGTGACTCCTTTTATAGCCAGATTCCTTCAAAAGATTTATTCTAGAGGTAACGAGATGCCTGTCGATAGTTTTAGATTCTTCTGATGTATATTTTACTGTGTGATGGAATATCGTAACATTTTCTAGAGAGATAAAGCGGTCACGGATGAGTGACCCCGGATTGCGTGAGTAACAGTTTACGGTTATGGTTGACTAACTGCCATTGCGTGACATCCTTGTTATAAGCATTTAGTAGGTACACAGTTTCACTACAATATTATAGATTAAGATGTTTTATAGATTGTATTATATTATAGGATACGTAAATGTAAATATGTAAGTTATTATCGATAGTATATTACTAATGTATTTAATATAGAATATAAAATGTAAAAAATTAGTTAATATGCGAAGATGTCAAATTAACTAACATAGAACAAGAAGTTCATATCTCAGAAAGTGTACGATATAGGTAGAAGTTAATGTTGTCAATGGATTAGATTATTTTGCTTACTTGTGGTTGGCAACGTGCCACGCCGCTGCTATGATGGAGTTGATACACAGGTCTCCTGGAACTAAGGGTGCCGGTATATTGGGGTAGAATTCTATCGTCCTAAATAACATTTTTTTAAATCATTAATGAACAAATCACTTCAAATTTTGAAAAAATTGGATCCCCTTTAAAACTTGTATGATTCTGTAAAGATGGGAAGTTTCGTTCAGTTGACTGAACTATCATTCATCGAGTCGTTCAGTCAAGTACCCTATTGGCCTCGAGTTCAGCAGGGTTTTATCGGTTTATGGTTTTATGGTTTATTAAATACACTCTTTTATCAATGCATTAAAGATTTTGTTCTTAATACGAAAGTAAGTAAAATGTAAGCTTAACTATAACGACATAATGACATAATATAATGACATAATTGAGAAAGGGAAAATAAAAGAGGTATCGGAAGACCTCAAAAGAGATGGGCCGATGATATTGTCGCTGTGGGGGGAAAGAAATGGCTACAATTAGCCAACAACGGGGAAGAATGGAAAAATAAGGAAGAGGCCTATATCCAGCAGTAGAAAAACGAAGGCTGATGAAGAAGAAGAAGAAGATAATTGAGAAATGTTTTCAAAGATTACCTGACAGCTCCTACCATCATGCCCATGAGGAGCGCTGTAGGTCCAAGCATATTGTCCAAAAATCCTGCCATTGGTGATTGGTATGATGGTCCCAGCACTACAGGACACCAAGATAATTTCATTATTTACTATCCTCAAAGTTCAAGACAATATTGATACTCAAGACATGCGTTAAAAACCTACAAATGTGTCATGTTATTGTGAATAATTAATTTTACTACATGAATTCCATTGACCAATCATAAACTTATGAACGCATTCAAGAAAATTATGAGCCATTCTCTCATTACTCAATAGCATTAACTACATTTAAGCGAAATCATTGTATTCTGTGTATAGTTTTCTGGGATATTCTGCCGTGTATATGTGACCTCTCTGGCGGACGTTTCGGATCCCATTCCAGAGTCCATCATCAGGGCTGATGTAATCCTCAGGGCAATGGGAACCGAAACGTCGGACAGAGAGGTCACATATACACGGCAGAATATCCCAGAAAACTATACACAGAAGATTCTGAACGGCCGTGAAAACCTAAAAACATTTTTGAAATCATTGTTATATCGGTTTTAAGCCCAGTTCAAACCATGTGAATATTTAACATCTTGCTGATAACCTGTGTCCTTTACTTAGTAATTGAATGTAGTGGCGTTTACTTTGTGGAAATCTATTTTAACAATTATGAATAAAAATCTTTGTTTTTACCACTATTTTATTTTTGAGTATCACACAACATGTTTCGGAAACCTCCGTTTCCTTCTTAAGGTGAGTTGAGTTTGAGGCATGTGGGAGTAGATTCCTGGTGTATGGGTTGTGAATTATACTAATACAGGGTCTGAATGGGTGTGTGGGAGTGGATGCCTGGTGTATGGGTTATGAATTATACTAATACAGGGACTGAATGGGTATGTGGGAGTGGATGCCTGGTGTGTGGGTTATGAATTATACTAATACACGGTCTGAATGGGTATGTGGGAGTGGATGCCTGGTGTATGGGTTATGAATTATACTAATACAGGGTCTGAATGGGTGTGTGGGAGTGGATGCCTGGTGTATGGGCTGTGAATTATACTAATACACAGGCGCGTGCAGTGGGAACAAGAAGCATGACTTTTATTTATCCGTATATTTGGGGAAAAGATATCGAAATTAAATATTTATCTGGCAAAATGTTATAAAATATTAAAATCTGAAAAAATGTTAATTATTGTGATAGGAATATTACGAGATATATCTCTTATTTCGGTTCCTTTCCAAAATATACGCTTAGAAAAATGTCATGCTTCTTGTTCCCACTGCACGCCCCTGCTGATACAGGGTATGAATGGGTGTGTGAGAGTGGATGCCTGGTGTATGGGTTATGAATTATACTAATACAGGGTATGAATGGGCGTGTGGGAGTGGTTTCCTGGTGTATGGGTTATGAATTATACTAATACAGGGTATGAATGGGCGTGTGGGAGTGGTTTCCTGGTGTATGGGTTATGAATTATACTAATACAGGGTGTGAAAGGGTGTGTGGGAGTGGATGTCTGGTGTATGGGTTGTGAATTACACTAATACAGGGTGTGAATTATACTCAAGGTCAGCAGCAGAATTCATTTATAAAGTCGAAAGAATAATGACTAAAAATAATAATATTAATTTTCATTCAGCATCCTTAATATAAGTGGAGATAATAATTAAACGCATTTACCAATGGAGGGTCTGACGATGGTAATTGGCAGGCCTTTGCCCTTCAATTTGACGAGGTTCTCTGCAATAGCTTTGGTGAAGACATAAGTATTCTCCCAGCCGTTGAGAATTCTGAAAAACGAAGGCGTTACTTTGTTTTCAATTGTAGTTCATAATTTCATTGATTTGTCAAACTGTATTTAATACGAATTTTTTATTAACACTAGTACAAAGACAATTACCCAAACGCGCATGATGCGGCCGAAAAATTGAATTTTTTTTTTTAGTAATATGTATTATTATTGTGACCAGCTGTAACCCATCAAAAATGATGGTACTTTTGCATGTCGTTTCTTAAAGAGAAAGATTTAAAAAATATATATAGAAAAATAAAAAATAAACAAAAATAGAAAAAAGAAAAAGAAAGAAAAATTACGGACAGATAGACAGACAGGCAATGAAATTATTATTATTGGGATTGTTACTCCAACACTCAATAATAGAGAAACGTCAAGACATCTGTCAAATATCAATATTTCCATCATTGCGATTGTAAAACTGTCTTTAATTTTATATTTGAACTTTTTGCATGAAGAAATTTGTGGATACGAGTGAAACAAACTATTAAAATAATATTGTTATTTATTTTATATAATATTTATCATAAACTTATATTTAGACAAAACCCAAGATTGAAATAATTGGTTAATAAACAGGTATTTCTTAAGGACGTCCAGACATCCGTTCCAGGTGTTCTTAAAAAAAATTGTTAAGTCCATTGTAATCCATGCATAACGAAATATTAGTGTACCTTTTTTAATATAAAAGGATTTATATATAAGGAATAAAAGTAAACTGAATGCTGTGGAAATGCGGTCACTAAGATGCTCATATGGAAAATCTTTGGTCAATAGAGTGAGGAACGAACAAATTAGAAGTGAAAGTAATGCTGGCTGTTGTGTGGTAGATAGAATAAAGAAAGGAGTGCTGAGATGATTTGGTCATGTGGAACGTATGAACGAGAAAAGGATGGTTAAGAAAATATATGAGGCGAGTGTTGAAGGCAACATTAATGGAGGGCGTACGAGAAAGAACTGGCACGTTCAGATACAACAAGTATTTGAGGATGGTCCTGTTAAAAGCCTCAACAACCGTATAACTATAAATCTAATTATATTATTTGATTAATTACACCTACATGTTTCGGAAATACCTTTCCAGCGTCAGGGTGATATATATGTCGCAGCCATCTGGTTAAATTAGCCAGTTAGTTGGACACCTAGGCCGTTCATTAAACGCCGGCATTCAGTTAAGTGGCTGAAGGACAACTAGCCAAGTCATTGAGAGCAAGTTTAACTAGATGGCTGAACGTCGTGTAGTCATTTAGTTAAATCGTATATTGATGAATTTCTGATGCTTGGTTAGGGTGGCGATGAGTTCACCAATTATTTACGACTACTTATTACTAATACCTACCACTAAGTAACTAGTAATCTATATAAATAAAAATGTAAATGTTCGTTTGTACACAATCGATAATCTCTGAAAGGTCTCCACTGGTTGCTATGAAATGTTGGCACAACGTTGCATTCAAATAAGAAGATATTTTTGTGTACCTACCATTTATTTATATAAATAAAGATGTAAAGATGTAGTTCGATTGACCAAAATCTTAAATCTACTATTGTTCTTTTTGACACAACGTTGCATTATTTGTTTTGGTGACTACTGGCGCCGCAGTGGAAAAAAACTGATCTAAATTTGAATCACTTGGCCGATTCTTGGTCAGTCATCTTCAAAGGGCTGACTTTCAATACGCCAAGTCGTTAAACGTTGAGTGATCTAGTTCAATTAACTATCGGCCTAGGCATCCAATTGATGAATCAATTGAAAAAAAAAAAAAAAAAAAAAAATATATATATATATATATATATATATTGTTACAAAGTTTTAATTATTGTTATAAAGAAAACATAATCGAGTGTACTCACAAAGGCCCGATGAGCTTCAAGAGGTAATCGTCTCCTGGAATTCGCGCAAGAGCGAGAGCCATCTCCGGATCCAGCCCTGGTTCGTAGAAGCGCTCGCCAATTGTCGTCCTGTTGCTGTTGGAAAAGGCTGTCGACAGATACACAACAGACTGAAACAAAGCATACAAATATATTGTTTCTTCTACTTTTTTAATGTTAATTTGTAATTATCTTGAACGATACTGGAAATGTGTGAAATTTTGAAACTAAAAGCTCGCTTCACTCAGTGGTGGAGTCAAATTTTAACCAAATAGAAAAGGTGACAATACTGTTAAAAGAAACGGATATTTTATAACTCACACAAGACAAAAATCTTTTAATAGAACTGCGCCATTTACCTAGAGTAGTGAGAGAGTCCATTGAAATATTCAAACATCCTAATTTCAACAGAGACGACAGTTACAAACTATTGTGGTGGAGCCAGACCTGCTTGGACTCTAGTCCCTCAAGCGTCCCAAACGGACTAATCGCGCTCGAGAGATATCGCCCAAGGAGAAGCCCGAGGCGCCGGCAACGTACCAAGCCACTCTCTCACCGACCGGCGCCCGCGATACCACGCTCAAACTCAGTCTCCGTATACTATAGTATAACGCATTCTCCACCATGTAAAGTTTTGTGCCTTCAATAAACCAACGAGTTAATTGTGAGTACTTCTTTCTATTCATCCTGTATCGCATCCCGCTCAGTTTGACATATACCTTCACGCATCACACATTTCACACCCATGCCTTCAGCGTTCACTCGACATGCATTAGACTGAGTGTGCATTTTGGCAGAGGTGCACAGTCACACTGATTCCTTCGCGAATACACGCATTACATCAAATCCTATCAGCCGTGACACCGATTTCATTTATAATATCATACAACCATCTGCTAAACTATCAAGTACTTGGCGCCCTGTTCTCACGGCTTTCATTACACCTTTAAGAGACGTTACAGAAAAGCCCGAAGATAAAATTAGTACATATTGCACACAGGCGACCTCTATCTCACTCCATAACAAAGTGCATATAATTTACGACCTCGGAAGAAATAATCCTGATGACGCTGGATAAAACTTCAGCGAAAAATCGAGATTTGCGTCTGAGTGAAATACGCGCTTCGTATAAAATGTCTGTTTCATTTAACACATAAATAGACGATAATATTATTATTTTCATATTTATTTTTGACCAACAACTAATACACTTTCATACATTACTGTGCTTACATTATTTTGTAGGATATCTGTGAGTTTGGTGTTATATGAAGAAGCATAATAAGTTTTATACTGCTTTATTCAGGGATCACGTAGGAAACCCTAGCTGGAAATATCGACCGGTGGTGTCTACAGGTAAATTTCATATCGCGGCGGGCCGTTCTACCTAGAAAGAGAGTGAAATTCCCTACCTCCCGTTTTAGAACAATTTGGAAATACCTACAGACAGGTAGAACACACGTAAATATACCAGAATATTCGAGAGAAATCATTTTCTATAAATTGTATAGCACCGGACGCCAGCAGTTCAATATACAAACACCAACACAACGAAATAAAGTGCCTCGTTAGCACGGCTTTCACATATTTCTATTTATATTTCATTGATCAGTTGATTGATCTGAATTTACTGAAGATTTTGTATTATTTATTGATTTACCTTTAAGTTGGGCATTTCTCGGCACAGGTCCAGTACATCTAAGGTTCCTTGTACGTTGATGTTAATGGAAGCTTTTATGTTACCGTCAAACCTGTAAATGAAGTGAAACAGTCAGGAATGACAGACAATTCGAGACATCAAATTAAAGCAAATATTATCAGAAAATTCTGCATACCTGACGCTAGCGGCAAAATGAACAACAATGTTTATTTTATCTTTCAGAAACGTTTGGTCTTCAGAAGATAATCCCAAGAAAGGGAGTCCCATCTCTCCCTCCACTGCGTGCACCAAGGATTTCTGGTCTTCTCTCAGCAATTTAAATATCTGTGTAATTTAAACATATTCATTATTCTATGACGTTTTCCATCGCAAATAAAAACAATCTACGCCAAAACTGTCCTGGATTACAAACACGAAAAAACACACTTTAAAGAAACTCAAAACACAATTCCAACACGCAGAAATAAAGAAACAATTCATGTCCCAAGAGTGCGAACTACTTTTGGACGAAGAAATTTTAGATACCTAGGCCCTGAACCATACAATGAAATGCTGGAAAATGTTTCAAAATTTAAGTATCCGAAAAATTTAAAATCAATGATTAAAATTTGGGTAAGAGAGATGGGTCGATCATTTATTGGGACCTTCACCCAAATAAAGTAACAGTCTAAATGTCAAGCCAGGTAACATATTATATAAAGGTAATCATGATTTCATGTAAACACTGTTATTTGTGGCAGAATGTAGACGATGATTGATATTTTTCTTTAACCAATTTGTATATAAGGTACTTGCCTGTAATTAAATCTTTATTGTAAATATTATAAAACTTATTATAACCTGAGATAAGCGTAGTAAAATTACACCTAAAATGAATATATTTTATGTACAGGTAATGAAATAAATAAATGAACAAAAACAGTTAAAATTAGTAAGTGTAGGTACTTCACTTGAATAACTATTTTCCCCACTCCGAGACAATGTTCAACATCAAAAATTTGTTCAAAAATAAAAGGAAATAATGTTAAGGTGTGCCTAATTTGTTACCTTTTGTTTTAAAATTTCATCAAGTCTAGACTGTACATCTTTGCCTTTTTTACTTCGTATCAGTATATAGATAGAATCCAAGCCGGGACAAGATCTGAGGAGTTTTTCTATGAAAACTGAAATAAAAACACAAATTAAATCAATTATGTTTTATTCAACTTAAGTGATATTGTAAAATATCACTTTCATTGCTTTAGAATTAAAATAAGATATAGTATAGGTTGGTACATACTTTTCCCCATAAATCCTGTTCCTCCAGTGATGAAAATAGACTTTCCTACGTAAAATTTCTGTATCTCAGTAACTGAAAGAAGAATCGTTCAATATTTTATAGTAAACTACATTTCTATTACAGCCAAAAAATTACTTAAGACAATGTATCACTAAAAAGACAACAACGCACAGAAAAAAAAAAAACTGATACATACATAATTAAACATTGAATACATTATTAACCCTAGAATCCTACACTGTTTTGCCCAACCGATTTTCCTACAAGGGGTGCCTGAGCACCCCAGACTTTGGGAGTTGCTATTTTTTTAATGAAACAGTTTTAAAAATATATTTCTTTATTAGACGTAGGACTATAAACTTAAGATCAAAAATCAAAATAAATCTACTCATTATTTACAAGTTGCAGCACTTTGGGCATATTTTTATTTGATGTTCCAAACATATCGAAGTTTTGCACTTCGTACACAGAGTTTTGCTCTTCCGGTCCTTACACCTGGGACAGAATCCACAATGCTCCTAGGTGTGATGCTGAGGTATCAAGATTTCATTTGGCATAGGTTTTTTAAGGATATCACAGATAATTTCTTTTATATCCCTCCTCAAACTTGACTTTTGCAGGCGTTCTTCCAAATAATTACTCACGAGTTGGAGTCCCATTTTTTTAAAAGTTCTTCTGAATTTTATTTCTGATTTATTTGTTGCCTTTGAACATTTATAGAGAACCCAAGAGATAATGCTAATACCATTCAAAAGATCATAAAAAATGCACATCAGCCACCATCGCGATTTTCTTTGGACGGAGTATTTTTTAGCCATTGCATCGACAACGTCGACGCCACATTTGGCTTAATTATAATAATCAATTATTTCCTGGAGCCCTACTTCATTATTTTTGTCAGGAGAATCACGAAGAATTGACGACATAATGATGACTTTCTTTTTGATTGATTTTGGCGAATAAGAGAGTTACATCCATCATACGCAAACATAGCAGTTTTTTTTTCGGTTTTGTATCTCTAAAAATAATACCAGTATATCACTTTTATTTTTGCGTGTTGTACCTACCATATCGTCAAGTCTTTTGCAAGTTAATTCTTCGCCAAAATAATGCTAGTGAACCAGTTATCCATGGATATTATTCGCTGGGTCTTTGTTTCCCATTACATGAAGTAGGATACCTAATAGAAGTACCTACATATCACTAAAATTTATCTCTAAAATTTTAAATTTAAGGTTATCGCAATAATTTGTAATAATAATATAATCAATATGATTAAATATCACGTAAATAAAATTCAAGAACTTGTAGAATAATTTAATTTTTATTACCCAAATACTTACGATTCTCCTACACCGGGGTGCCTGAGCACCCCGAAACATATGCACACACGTCTACAAAACTCGGCAGCCGCCGAGGTACTGCCCAATCCAGAGTACTCGGCCTCAAAGTAAAATACGCGGACGTACAAACTTATACCTCCAAAACAAACGACAAAATAACAAATTGAAAACGCTGTGGGGTGCTCCAGCACCCCAAGTAGGATTACAGGGTTAATAGTATTGTCAATTGTAAGTACACAAGTACCCAAATGTCCAAAAGAAGTATTAAGATGTCATAATATGGGATCAATGGAAAAACATCAACTAAAACTTTTTTTTTCGCTAGATTTTCCATACTAACACCGATGTACATGCATATATAGATCAACTTTATTACGAAAGCTAACCTAGAGATCTCCTGGGCTTGGTCGTAAAAAGTGTATTACAATTTTGTCGCAGTCATGAGACCCTCTGGAACGGGTATAGGTCTTTTCATATAAGCTTGCAATTGAGTTAGTGTGGGTACAGTGCGTAATACGCGCATTGTTTCGTTGCGTTAACTTTACGGATATGGGAGGGGCGTATCCGTAAAGTTAACACAACGAAACAACGCGCGTATTAAGTATTGTACTCAAACTAACTCAATTGCAAGCTAATATGAAAAGACCTATACCTAGTATTTCTATTAAAATCTACCTCAAACGAATTGGTAGCCAATTTTTAGACGGTACGCAAAACATTTGCAATTTCGACCAGTTGATATGAACACAACATGACCCCTACCAGCGTCACATCAATAAATCCATTTCAAATTAAAATGCTTACGTAAGTGCACGGAAACAATATGCAAATCTTAGCCCAAAAATTAAAATACTTATAATTCCGACTTCAGAATTCCGAATTTTCAAGTAAGTCGATTGTTTGAGCGGCCAACGAAAACCGGCTATGAATATACGCATTTTTGAACTGAATTTCTATTGCTTAATTTACATATTAGGTTCTAAAAATCTTTGGGTTTTTTAGAACGTGCTTCAAAAGTAGTATTTTTTAATTAAAGAGATTTCCTATTTTGCAACGGTAGTAGCGTCAGTCAGTGGTTGTATGTTTAATTTTTCTTCTTCTTCTTTTTCTTTTAGTGGATCTGTTAATCTGTGGTACAGAAAATTG
The DNA here is from genome assembly GCA_016648135.1 of Agrypnia vestita. Classification (NCBI taxonomy): domain Eukaryota; kingdom Metazoa; phylum Arthropoda; class Insecta; order Trichoptera; family Phryganeidae; genus Agrypnia; species Agrypnia vestita. Next base: position 283,440 of record JADDOH010000271.1, on the reverse strand, counting down.
CGCCTTCTGGGATGGCGAGGTCCAGCTATCCCTCCGTCTGGGCGTCGTCCAGAGGGAATTTCATTCGTTGCTGCATGCACAAGTCTGTCACTTTCCATTCTGACTACGTGATCTCTCAAATATCTCCTTCTGGATCTACTCCATCGTGCTATTTTTATTTTTAATTAATATACTTATCTATTCCTTTTCACCCTTAAATTGACAATGGCATAGAAGTTCAGCTAATGTAAAGCTTTATATTTATTTAAGTTTTGACATAAAGGATATAAACCTCTTATGGATAAATCTTTGTATCATTAACAGTATGCTGGTGGGCATTATCCTTCTAAAATATCAGTTGTTGCCGTCTTCCCGGATGCTTTTTCTGAACCATTAGACAAGAACGGGTTTCATATGTGGGTAGCTTGTTGGAGACATTCTTTGGTTCTCTCTCCAGCCCGGTGAAGTAAAGTGATCTTAAGTGTAAACACGATATCTATTTCTTCATAAGAGAAGGAGTCCATGGTTCCATCTGATACTTAAGTACCCGTTTTTCTGTATGGAGATTATTGGATAGACAGCGAAAAATATCAAATGGAACAAGTTCAGAAAGAACATCCCAACCAAGCTATTGGATAGCCGCCTTTGTAATGTTATGTTAGTATGCGGACGGGCATTATCATGATGAAAAGTTAATTGATGACGTCTTCCTGGTTGTATTACTTGGATTATGACTTAAGCATCTTATTTTAGCACGTAATATATTACATAATTATTTACTACGATGGCACAAGAACAAACTGCCACATACACATATCACTGATTACATAATCAATACCTACAGACTGGGCAATGATTACAGTGAGTTTGTAGATCTATTTCATGATTGCTTGACTATGTACTCTCAAAATAAACATGCTGTCGATTCTGACAGTTATTTCTTTCTTATGTAATTTTTTAAATATTGTTATAATTGTGAGGATGTAATATTTTTTCTGCTCTACACTCATTGCACACAAAAAATAAAATAAATTAAATAACTCATACACAAATGAAATAACACAGTTGAGGTTCTAAGAAATATTATAAATATTTATTTGCTTTCTTAAAATATTAAGAATCCTTCCTCTATCTTCCATCTATCTTTCCTAAAATATTAAGAAATTATAAATTATTGTAATACAGTTTCAAATAAAATAAATATTATTGTCAGATTAATTTTTATGTATTGAAAACTTTGTTGAAAAAACAAAAAACCACTTGGAGTATTTTTATGTCTACCGGTTTGGACACCACTGTATCTTCGTCAGGACGGATGCACACGGAGTATGCCTGTCCGTCCCGACGGTCGCGAACTCCGAAGATACAGTGGCATCGAAACCAGTATACGTAAAGTTAGTCCAAGTGGTTTATACAAAGTTTTTAATTATTAAAATTAATAATTATGTCCAACCACAAACTAAACGCTATACATAAAATTCAAAAGTATTATTGTTAGAATGTAAAAAATTAAAGGTCAAAATGTTCTGTAATATTAATATAGAAAATAAAATTATATATATTCAGTATTAAAAACTTTCAATAGCCTCTCTACAAAAATTAAAAAGATAACTGAGATCAAACCAGTAAAAAATAAATATTCTTTTAAATACATGTATACAAAATATGGAATTATAATTATATAAAGCATAAGTCCCTCTCTAAGCATAAGAGTTAGTCTCTTTTTAGAGAGCTACAATTAATAAAATTTTTGAGTTAATTAATTAAAAGATTTAATAGATTATATTAAAATGAAATGTAATAAACTCTATGTTATATTAAATAAATAAGAAAATAAAAAATACCCTGTCATTCCAAGGTGACCACATCTCAAAAATCAAAAAACAAAAAATATAATATAAATAAAAAAATAAAGTTACTAATAAAAATAAAAAGTAAATAATATAAATACTCACGTTCTTCATTTCCACTAAGATTTGAAATAATCATTTTGAAGCGCAACTTTTGCTGCTTAGATTTCAAAATTGAAAATTTTCTAATTGTCCGAAGCAATCGACGTTTAAACAGTTACTAAAACCAAAATCAATTTTTGCCCACAATTTAAAATTTATTTAGGCGGATACTATTCATAATTCATTGTCGAGTTCCCGAATTAATTTATCCGAAATTAAATTAATGTAAACACCAGAGACGGTGCAGGCATTTTATATTTTAGTCATTCTACGCAAAAAGTAATATAACTATAATCAAATTTTTATTGATATGTTATTTAAATTTAATATTTCAAATATCACTTTAAATTATGTCGATAAACTTTTATTTTACTTTATTAAAGAATACCATGTGTTTCGTCACCAAAATATACATTTAACAATTTGGCAGTGTATTATATAAAAAAAAAATGTCTTATAAATTTGAATTGATTTTATATTAATATTTGTTTGAATTAATAAAATATATGTATTTTATTTATTTTTAACGAGCAAGTACTCGATATATTATTATCAAGAAAATTTGAAAACATAGAACGTGAAAAAATGTAACTAGGGAGTTCTGATGTTTGTTTTAAAATAAATAAAGTGACAGGTATAAAAGGAAAATTATCGATGATTTGGCTCTCTTTCAACGCAATACTTCGTCGTAGCTACGTCTTTTGATACTTCTGTATTCTTTTGATAAAGCCAGTATTCACTTAATTCTCCTTTGTAAACCTGATCTATATGATAGAATTGTGTTTCAATTCTCTCGCACGAAGTTTAGAATGGGTGATTTTAATAATTTTCAAAGCCGATCTCGGGAAGCGGAATTGTAAATCGAGGATTGAACATATTTTGTCTTGCCCGGATTTGGTAGAAACATTTGATCCTCGAGCCGGACAGGTTGAGCTGGACATTGAGGTCAAACACCATGTTTCGATACAAATTTATACGGACGTTCTTAGGTTTTCACCGGCCGTTCAGAATCATCTGTGTGTAGTTTTCTGGGATATTTTTCTGTGTATATATGACCTCTTTTGCCGACATCTCATTGCAGGATCCATCATCAATATTCATTGATGATGGACCTATCCAATGCCTACCCCCACCTCTGTGATACGACGATCCTGGATGACCAAAGTCTGCACTTGGTCTAACGTATTGTTGCTTAGGCTAGTTAAACTTCCCTTGCTTGAAGGACACGGAAGGACAAACCAGCCCCTCGAGCGTGCCGATAGACCAATCACGCTCAAGGCGAATCACCAATCAAAAGCCCGATGCGACCGGCGAGGTACCGACAGGCAGCGCGCCGCGCACTCACTTTACTACATTTTTGTAAACTTATTCTTCAATAAACCGATAGTGTAAAGTACTTCTTATTCATCCTGATTCTTCTCCTACCTTAGCTTACCATATACCTACACTTTATACTATGTAGACTGAATGCGGTTGAAATGCGGTCACTAAGACGCTTGTGTGGAAAATCTTTGGTCGATAGAGTGAGGAATGAACAAATTAGAAGTGAATGCAATGCTGGCTGTAGTGTGGTAGATAGAATAAAGAAAGGAGTGCTGAGATGGTTTGGTCATGTGGAACGTATGAACGAGGAAAGGATGGTTAAGAAAATATATGAGGCGAATGTTGAAGGAAACAGGAATAGAGGGCGTCCGCGAAAGACCTGGCATGATCAGGTACTACAAGTATTTGAGGATGGCCCTGTTAAAAGCCGCAACAATCGTAGAACGTGTATGAGAAGATGTATGAATGTGGCCGAAGCAAAAGTGGTGTGCCAGGATAGAAGAGTGTGGCGTTCAATCCTCTCTGCCTACCCCTGCAGGGAAACGGCGTGATGGTTAGTTAGTTAGTTAGTTAGTTTTTACACTTTATACACTCACACCACCGACTTTGGTTCACGTACATGCCTTCAGTGCCACACTTGCCATTTAGATTCGTGTTTCAGCAAATGGATATGACCTTTCCACCAATACGCACCTTTATATTCATTCTCGCTCCTAATTCTATCAAAGCATACCTTGCTACATTGGTGTCCACTGATATGTGGTCGTCTTTGAAGCGGTTGTTGTATATAATGGAGTGCAATTATCCATAAGATGCTCATGGCATCGTCCCCGAAAGCCCGTTAGAATTTGAGGATGGTTTCCATCTACCAGGTTTTTGGAAAATTTTAATGGAATATCGGTGCTTAAATAGTTTACTCATTTCATAATAATTGACTATCTGACGGAAACTAACTACTAACTACAATTTTTCACTCAGAGGCTAACTGCCAGCGACTATGCTTTCACGCCTGTGCATGAATATCCCCTACACTTATCCATCAAATGACATTTTAGTAGTTACATATTCTTTGAAAATTTATATATTTTGTACAATAAGCGAAAATTAAACATAATAATTTCGTTGTCTGTCCGTCCATTTGTCTGTCTGTCCCCGTGACTTCGTCTCACGTCCGTAATTTCATTCGAATTCAAAATAAAATTATAAAGTTAACCCCGGGGCACCAAACTCGAACCGGCCAACCAATGCCATCCAGCATGTTTCTACGGCCGCCTCTCCGTGGAGCGCCAGAAAGATGCTACAAATATAAACTAGGGCTTATCAAAGACGCGAAACAATGTTCCGTCATTTCTGACGGGTTACAGCTAGTTTAAAATAAATATGGCGAACTACTTCGTTTTTTATTTCATGGTTCAATAATTGCTGGTCACCAACAATGAAGACATTACGAATACCTTTAATGGCTGGCATTCTTCGGAAATCGGTTCGGTTTCCACTTACAAAATCATTATCATGGCCCTCGCATCCCAGCTTCATGTACAAGCAGCTCTCGTAGCCCAGTGAGCAAAACACTGGTTTCCCACACCGAGGGTTCCGGCTTCGATTCCCCGTGAGGTCATAATAAAAATATATGATTTATTCAAACTTGGATGTTTTTGTGACGCGTTTCGCTTCTGTAACTGGGCCTCATGGCCTGTTGAAGCGTTAAAATAAAAATAATAATAAAAATCATCATCACCTTCATTCTAGTAGGATCGAGGCTAAAAGAATCGACATGGTGCTTTCATGTTCCCCTGTCTTGTGTTGCTTCCGTAAGTTAAACAGTTAAGGCCCATTCTGTTTTTGTACCCTTTTTTGTTGCTTCTCCCAGCTTAATCTGGAGCGACCCACCGATCGCCTTCCTTTCGGGGTTACTAAGACGATATTTCTTAGTACTCGTTACTCTGGCATTCGTAATGCATGTCCAAGCCACCTCATTTGTGACTTCTGTATACATATGAGTAGGGAATCCATACCGCGTGTGTGCAATTGCAAAATCGTAAAATCAAATTCGAGATTATGTTGTGTGATATTATTATAAAAATTGTACGTTTTTTTTAGTAAGTAAATGAGGGTGAAAATGACAATTAAACAGAATTATGGATAAACTGTATACAAATGTATACCATGTTTTTTTCCAAAATAACAAAAAAAAACACAAAGCCAGCCATTTAACGCTTTCACTGCAGGGTTGATATAATATAAAGTGTGCAATAGTCGAGAAATAAAACTAATTTTGAATTTAAAATAGATATATATTATAAATAATGACTTAGTATAGAGTTTTTTTTTTGTATATAACATAATAATACATATTATTAAAACTAACTAATTATAGTGAACCCGTATACTTAGGTTAGTAGATTGAGTAGGTTGTGAAAATTCTCCATGCAATGAAAACCAGAAGGAGGTAGAAACATATCCGCATGGTGTTATGAATGAGTTTGAATCTGTAAGAAAAAATATTTTTATAATTCTCTAAGGGATGATGTTCAATATTTGATTGAAGAAGGATTTTTATTATGAGTTTAAATCAGAACTCATGCTACAGATACGTTACCTTAACAGAACTTTAACAAAAATGTAAAATAAATAAATCTAAGCGCTCAGAATGTTTTTTGAGTTTGTCCACATTTTTCAGAACAGTACTGGATTTTGTCCCAGAGACATCGTTCGTCAAGATGTCTCATAGGGACGAAATTGTATTTTTTATGGGAGAGTAGGTATGGAAGTCTTTGGGTGTTCATAGGCCTATCGTACGGCTGGCTTAAGTGATCACTTTACATAATGTAATGTTCAATAGCCTTCCCACAGAAATTAAGAAGATAACTGAGATTAAACAACTAAAAAATAAATTAAACAGTACAGAGAACAGAATCAAAAAATAAATATTTTTATAATTATATCTCATATACAAATATTAATATGTATCTAAGTCCTTCTCCAAGCACAATAATCTTTTTAGAGAGGTACAGCGATACAATTTATGTATTCTTATAGTTTTAATAAATTAGAAAAATATTGTTTTAAATTGTATTTATCTATTATTAAACAAATTTAAAAAAGAACGCATTAAATGAAATTCGTTTTCAGTGTGACAGAATAGTATTTAATTAAGGAATATTACTGTTAATATAGAAGACAGTTTCTTATAAACAACGATTTGATTTCGAAGACAAATCAAAAATATTAATTATTTGAGATATAAACTATTAGATTTTTCATATTTGGATGGTTTTAAAAAACTTAGTTTTAAGATTTATTCCCACGCTTTATCATCAACTACAAATTAAAATTAAGTTTTGTTTAAAAACACAGTAAACAAATTGAAATCGTGTTTTTTTTTATAATTTGAAAGTATTCGAACATTTGATGATAATTGGGTTTACCTATTTCATATTTAAATAATAATTGTCTTAAATTGAATACTTTGGAATCGACAAAAATACGAGTATGTTAAGGATTTAAAATTAGTGAGAATATCATAAATAATCAATTGAATTTAACTACCAGTCGTATCGTAAAAATATTTTCCGAAATTTTAATAATATTTTATGCCACTTTCACATATCTTTTAATTATACTATGTTTTTGTATTATGAATAGTAGAATTATTTTTTAAATTATTTACGTTATTGATTAATTTTTAGTCATCCTGATGAAGAAGTCGATTTTTTTCAAAACTGGTTAGACAAATAAATTCAAGTGGTTACATCAACAAACATATTATTAAATAAATGTTCGAAGGGATCATTAGTTGGATTTATTAATTAATTTAATAATATTGTGTTGAAATAATTACACTTTGAAAGGGATATTCTTGTAGTTGATTTAAAGAAAAATGAATCAAATGCATCACTTTTCAATGCAAAACAGTAATAGAAAGTCACACAAAGATGATTTTTTGGTACGTAGCAGAACTACTAACGATGTACAAAATGTGACACTTTTTACGACATTTTTTTTTGACAAAAACGCTATTCCTTGAAAGACGATAGTCATACTCTCGAGGTATTTATTATATTTATGCATACGACTCGACCGCCTTCAGAATAGACCTTGAAGCCATGTATTCACTAGGGGACAAATTATCCCTCAACAGCACGCGCGGCATAGAGTCTACGTGACGTTGCAACGTCGTGCACTGTTCCGCGACCTCGCGCACAACATAGCGCGGCATTTCTACGTGCCGTGGCAACGTTGCCACGCGCACGGTACCCGAGCGTACTCACTGCAACATTCCGCGGAGCGTCAGTACCACGTGGTATGTTTACAAGTGAATACGCATGCGCTGTATCTGTCAAGATGACAATGCGGGGAAACGAAATCGTTCTTGAACTCATCGAGCTATATCGATCGAAGATCGCATAGAATGTCCGTCCTTCTTTCTCTTTGCAGTAAATAATTTCGCATTCTCCTCTTTTTTCTCCTCTTACTTTTCGATAAACTCATTAACATAAACAGATACGCGGCTATCATCATAACCTCATAGGGCGATATATTTCCGCGACGTCTGGAAAACAATAATTATTTGCAAAAAGGACCTTGTTTTTAATAATATTCAATTTACTACAGTAAAACCTCGTTAATTTGAAATTGCGACCCAAAAAAACATTTCGAATTGCGCGGAACCCCGTTTTCGCCAAATGAGATACCGCAGCTGTCATCCATAACCTCATCGGGTGACATTTCCGCGACAAGATATGTGAGTCCCGGTGTGTACACGTCAAATGACCGCGTCATTGTCCCCGAAACATGAGCGTAGATGTTGATGCGACATGTCGAGCGGAATGTTTCGCGATTTGTCCCCTAGTGAATACATGGCTTAATAATTTACCGAATTGATCTTGTCGAAGATTGAAAAAAAACAATAGTTGAATAATTACCTGGTTACACGACTCCTACTTTGAGGAGTTGACTTTTCAGGAGTCTTCAGGATATGTTGAGCGATTCCACTAATCACGGTCTCAAGGTTTCTCTCCCAGTCGAAGTCCTCCATGTCCATGTTGAATATTTTGGTGTCAGCGGCGGATAAGCTGGCTGCCAGGGCCTTGGTGTTGTCCTGGGCGAAGTGCCAGTGGGTGTTCCAGAAGCGGACGAGGTACGCCATTTGCGTGGATACCCTCCTCAAGATCTTCAGAGCTCTGGAAAGGCGTTTGTTACATCAAATACCATGTGAATACATGCATTAATTATGTTATATCAACAAGTGTTCGGGCTTCATTAGCGGATGGCGTCCAAGCAATGGCGATTTTTAGTTAGGAATTGCACAGTTGAACATCAAATGTTAATTTACCTAACCTAACCTAACCTAACTCCATGAACTATTTTTTTGGAAAATAAAAAAAAAACATTTCAGATCTTGTCTAGAACTTGAATTTTCTGATTCATCTGAAAATCTGACTTCTGACTTCTCTGGTCGACGTTTTGGTTCTCTTTGCAGGGTCGATCATCAGGTTTGATGGACCCTGCAAAGTAATCCAGAACGTCGGGCAATGAGGTCTCAACGTGTCCTTATGCGGCAGAATATCCCAGAAAACTACATACGAGATTCTGAACGACCGCGAAAACCTGAAAACATTTTTTGAATATGCTGATTTATAACAGTCAATAACTTTACTTTGATATTTGACATGATAGTTAATTAATATAAGTGGTTGGGTGTGCTGTAATTTTTAATTTAATGATATGAGCATAACATCTAGCATATTATGTCGTCTACATAATTTTAATTTAATTTATGTATTTGTACGAGGGCGCCACCTAGCGTTTTTTGAGTTTCATAATTCAGAATCAATATTATGTAGGCTTGTATAAGGAAGCATCTTTCTTTTCTATATAGTAATTTGGTTCTCATGTTTTGTAGAGGCGATTAGCATAAGGATAACGTTGTGTATCGTAATGGATTAGAAATATACTCCATCGTTGTGTCAGGCGATCATCAAGGGATCTTTCTGGCTTTGCAAATCAGTCCAGATCCGAACAAACAGATCTGGGAACAAAATGTTTTTATTTATGAATGAAAACATTTTTTTTTGTTGAGTAATCATAGATTTTCAGATCGGAAAAGTTCAGGGATCATATTCTGGTGGTAACTTAAAATTTTTTCAATAGGTAGAATTTTTCTATCTAATTTATTCATCAAGTATTTTTTTTTGTGTATGTTATTTTTCTTTTTTGTAGATCTGTTGATCTGTGCTACAGAAAACTACGCCTTCTGGGATGACGAGGTCCAGCTATCCCTCCATCTTTTCGGTGGTCTTCCCGGTAGACGTCGTCCAGAGGAGATTTCATTCGCTGCTGTATGCAAGAGTCTGTTACTGTCCATTCTGGCTACGTGATCCCGCCAGAATCTCCTTCTGGATCTACTCCAACGTGCTATGTCCTCTATTTTGCAAATTTTCCTTATGTATTCATTTCGGATACGGTCACGTAGAGTTTTTCCAGTAATGGATCTCAGCACCTTCTGAGTTGTTGTGAGGAGTCCTTTGGTGCGGACAACGTCAGCCCACGTTTCTACAGCGTATGTCATAATAACTCGCACGCATGGCTTGTATATTTTGAACTTACTTTCAGTATGCATATTTTTGTTTTTCCAGACCAAGGTCTTGAGACACCCTAATATGGTGGATGCTCTGTTATCTTGCTCTCGGACTTCGGTATACAGATCGCTATGGCTACAGATTTCTACATCTAAATATCTGAAGCTCATGACTTGTTCCACAGGCTCATTATCAATACTCAGCTTACATCTTGTTGGTTGTTTTTATATTGTCAAACTTTTAGTTTTGCTGAATGCTATTGACATACTAAGCCCTTGTGATGCAATGTGGAATTTGTTCAGCATTCTCTACAAGTCATCTTTATACTCTGCTATTATCGCTGCATCATCTGCGTAACATATAAAATTGATTATTTTTTTACCCATTTTGTATCCCAGTCCTAAGTCTACCACCTCTTCTATTTCGTCCATTACGAGGTTGAACAGAAAAGAGCTTAGACTGTCTCCCTGTCTAATACCATTACTCGTCATAATTTCTTTTGATAGTTCATTTTTCGTGTATATCAATTTTTATTTTTTCTCTACCGGCATCCATCAGACTTTTCCTCTAAACAAAATATTGTTAGCCGTCAATAAAAAAAATCGGATTAGCGGGACCGGCCGCTAAAAGTGGTTTCATAATAGGTGGCGGTTTCCGCGTAATTATTTTAGCTAAATGGTTGAATTTTCGGAGATCACGGTAGTTCTGTCACTTACTGTGTTTGCTTGTTCATGGTGTACAAGATGGCGTCAGTTAAAAAGGCGGGTATGAGATGGAGGGAAGTTCGAAGAATCAGGCTGGGGAAAGCGTTTTCGGTAATCAGTACATCGGGGTACCTGTAAACACGATTAAAACATTAAGATTAGCAGGAAAAATTAATAATAATGACATTTTTTAAACATGAAGATATGAGAATAGATAGCAAGGCAAGCATTTATAAGACCTATGCGCGATCTAAGCGCGTGCTAAGAATAACTAAAATGAGAACTTTGCGTGCTATTCGAGGAATACAGCAATTTGAGAGGTCTGCAAGGTTCGAGATGTGGTCAGGTGGGAGCCACAGCGTCGACAATACTGGTACCAACACGCGCAGAGAATGAGTACAACAATTATTCCGTACAAAGCTCTAATTGGCTCATAAGATGGATATCGTCTACCAGGGAGACCCCCAAAGCGATGGAGAGATAACTGGAATTCAGCATCACAAGTTAAAACTCCTGCACAAATAGACTCTTGAGTCTCAGTAAAGGTAAAGAAGTAGAGATGTTAGTCTAATTTGAATTGAAAATCGGTCATAATGCGATGTGTACTGCACACTACAAACTACACACTTGCACACCACAAATTTTGTACTTCAAAGTTAAACTTATTTTTTGGGAAGTTGGTGTAGTTAAATAAGGAAAAGTTTGGAAACTGAAACAACCTCCCTCATGGTTTAGAAAATTTTGGGGACCAAATGAAGAAATGGCTGAAACTGAAACAACCACCCCCCAGGATTTGAAAATTTTGTAACAGTAAACTTTTCAAGAAGCACTTCTTGTAGGTCAGTGTAGCAGATACAATTTTGAAGTACTGTAATTACTTCGCTTCATGTAGTTTATTGAATTAGATGGAGTTTGTAATGTTTCGGTACCTACTACAACATGTAGCGCCCACTTCTTAGTCTTCAAAATAGTGAACGTGTGCGTGTTGTAATTTTCATTTTGAGATGTAGTTTTTCCCTTCGCTACAAACAATGACGGAAATTGAAGAGAGCTCTTCAAAAGAAAACATAACATGTTGAAGCTGTCGCGGAAGTGTGTTGTACAGACTAGCCATCGCCTATTAAGGGCATAAATTTATATACCCTCATAATCACAAGTAAAAGTCACGTTTATATAGAATCCATATGTTGCATTGAATTCTTTAAAAATATTGTTTATAACTTTATCTACGATGAAGAATAACGACTTTTTTAAAATCTGATATCCATTTATTAGTAAAAATCTTTAAAAAAAGTATCTTTAAGATTTTTTTTAACATTACCAAATTATACAAAAAAAAAAAAAATTTCACATCGGATATTGCTTCGTTTAGATATTTTATTTTTAAATTAGTGCTTGACACTCTTTTGAGATTCGGACAAACGGGCACCGGGAAAATTTATATATCAGTCACGGCGGAGGAGCTCCACGGGAATAGACATGATGCTGCCACCTTTCTTGTTTTTAATATTTACCTTTTATTAAAAAAATATTAATAATTGATTACCTCCTTCGAAGAAAAATTAATTCTACTTTGTCTGTTTTATGTTTCCGATTAATATTTTTTTTTAGAAATAAACAAATGTTCGGATTCTTATAGAGATTATTTAGATTAATAAAGAAAATTATAAACAGTGATACATATATTGATACTTGAAGACCGCAAGCTGAAATCATTTCAATACAAATTAATACGTAGGAAGGGATGAAATATTAATAATTCCCATCACTCACCATAGCATAGATTTTGGGGGATTCTTCCTAGCATACTTTACACTTGTTAAGCATAACTTGGACCATGTTACATTATTGATATCCGAACTGACAAAGTTAAAAATTATTGGCTCCTCGTATCTGAAATTAAAAAACAAATTACCTGTATCAACTGTAAGACAGAAAGTCGTAAAGAAAAATCATAAGAGACTTAGGTTTAACATCAAAGATTGATGTGAAACATTCTAGGGGCATACGGGAGTCATAAAATGTAGTAAATATAAATACTATAAACACGAAAAACTGAAATAAGCATCCTGCGCGCGTGCGCGGCCGCAGCAGTTTTGACAGTCCTGCGCGGTTTTCACAAGCCTGCGCGCATCCCAAATATTCCACTTGTCTCTGGTACACTTTATATTTGTTACGATTGAATATTCCACCCGTCTGTGGAACACTTTACTCTAGTGGTTTCTTAATTCACACGATAACTCCAGATAGCACGCTTATCTATTTGTTTTCATTTATATGGCTATTCTGGCTTGGCTGTCACATCAAAAACTGTAGCCGATAGCAACCGGTGACATATTTTGTTATGAAAACTTCGACGTTTTTCTCGAATTTTCTCGTGTATTCCATCGGTTTCTGGTTCTTTCTAAAACATTTTAACACGTCAAGACTGTTTCGGTTCTCCTATTTTCAGAATCTCAATAGACAATACTAATACAATACCCTGATTCATGAGGATAAATTTTGGTTGAGTGATTTGATGCTAAGTGGTATTTTATTTGGAGAGGATGAAGAAGAAGGAAACCGTCCTTGCCAACTTCTTATGGTCTTCTATGAAGTGTATCGCGATGTATTTATGTATAGTGTAATCATCTCAAGTAAATTAAGCGAGAGTACATATTCGCAGGGTATATTCACCGCATCAATTGATTCGAGATAACAGATTTGTTGAAATTTTACACAGCTAAGTGCGCATACCAGTTTGCGCTGGGTATCAGAAATAGCAAATAAGTAATGAGGGCGGCTTGATCGAGCATGGCTGGAACCAACTGGCGATTTTGACGGGTTCATTTCCAAGATCTCTGATTAGTCGATTATCGTAGGTAATAGTGTCACAAGAAGCTACAAATAGAAGGAATGGTCCATAATCAAAAATTTAGATTTCGAAAGATTTTGAAGAGCCCTGAAAGTCTGTCGAATGTACGTTCAACAAATCGAGGATCTTACAAAAAAAGGTTCATTTCAGTCTTATTTTTATTTATTTCTTAAGTAAGTTAATATTTCAATTTGTACACTAACTAGTATTTTACCTTTACATTCTAAAATCTATTACTTATATAATATCCATAATAACCTACATATTTACATTTACATCTAATTTAATCTATGGTACAATCTATAATATAATAAATAATACATCATATGCTCTGCAATTCCATACTATTTTTAAAATAATTATAGCATTTGTTTTTAAATTCATTCCTCTTATTTATATTCTTCATTTTTTCTGGCATCTCATCACATATTTTTACACAATTTTTATACAATTCTGTATATAATATATGCTTTTTTCTTATGGTAATCTTATTCTATTCCTATTTCTGGTGTTAAATATATGGACATCACTATTTTCAATAATTTTGTTCAAAAAAGCGAAGCGATCAGAGCGAATTTTAATCAACCGGTGATAAAGTACCCGAGTAGCTACTTGCGTGCCGAATATTCTCAAAAGTGGATCAGTGCGATAGAGACAGACAGATCATATAAGGTTTTAAGGTAATTAAGGTAAAGGATTTTGTATTAGCATGAGTCCTGCTTACCTGTGATTGGCTGCGTGCCAGGCCGCCGCTATTATGGCATTGATGCACAAGTCTCCCGGAACCAAGTCCGCTGGCACGCCCGGGTAGAATTCTATCGTCCTGAATAACACGATCAATTCATTAGCGAATATTCCACTAAAATTCCACGAAGCTGAACGACCAACTAATCAACTATCTAACTAGTTAATTTTATTCTACATTTTTTCATGCATCAACTAACTAAATTATTCTATCTATGCACACCACTTTTGCTTCGGCTGCATTCATACATCTTCTCATGCATGCTCTACGGTTTTTGAGGCTTTTAACAGGGCCATCCTTCAATATTTGTAATATTTGATCATGATAAGTCTTTCGCGGATGTCCTCTATTTGTGCTGCTTTCAACACTCGCCTTATACATTTGCTTTATAATCGATTCTTAGCTCATAAGTTGCATCTGAAAATAAAATTTTTCTTTTTTCTAACTACCATGCTACGGCCAGCTTTACATTCACATCTAATTTGTTCATTCTTCACCAAAGGTTTCCACACAAGCGTCTTCGTGATCGCATCTCCACCGCATTCAGTATATTTTATTTCCTTTTTTGCCAACTCCAGGCTACACTTCTAATGTAATGAGATTACACTACTAAAAAATAAATTAAATGTTCACCACAAAAACACAATCCAAATTATAATAAGTTCGTTGTGTCTGTCCGTCCGCATAACTTCGTGTGTCGTCCGTAACTTGTTTATAGTAAATTTTTTATCTATATTTTTTCCAAAAATATATTTTTTTTAAATATTAAAAAAAAATTTTTTTTTTTGAAACTATTTTGTTTTTCGATTTCTTTAAAATAAAATAAATAAATACTTATTCCGTACGAACCGACATTCAGTTAATTAAACAATAAATATGTAATTATATAAGAGTCCCTTTCCAAGTACAAGAGTTAGTCTCTTTTTGGAAAGATACAGCGATACAAGTTATGTATCTACATTATAGTTTTAAGAGACTTGAAAAAAATTGTAATAAAACTGTATGCAATATTAAATAAATAAAAATGTCTTCAGAGCATACCTGACAGCTCCAATCATCATGCCCATCATGAGTGCCGTAGGTCCAAGGATATTGTCCAAAAATCCTGCCATTGGTGATTGGTACGATGGTCCCAGGACTGAGAAGAGACAAATAAAGTTTCAGCAATGTTTTTGAATGTAGGTACTCGTATATTCTTAAAACACTATTTTGGATTTTGTCCATAGAGGGATAATCATTAATTAAGATAAATTAACAAAGTTTCACAGAGACGAAGCTAGTAAAACATTCTTTATAAGATGGCCACAGGCCTTATGATCTGTTTTGCTGGCTTCGGGGATTAATTTATACAGCACAACGCTCATCAATTTTACCCTAAGAACCGAAAATTTCATCCGCACATTTTCAAAATATTGAATGTTTTATGTATTGTCAAGAAATTGCGTACAAAATTCCTCGTAATATGTCTATGAATACAGTAAAATAGAAGCCTCTAAAAATGTCCTTAGGTTTTCACGGCCGTTCAGAATCTTCTGTGTATAGTTTTCTGGGATATTCTGCCGTGTATATGTGACCTCTCTGGCCAACGTTTCGGATCCCATTGCAGGGTCCATCATCAGGGCTAATGTGATGAGTGAGTACCTACACTTCAACACTCACTCATCACATTAGCCTTGATGATGGACCCTGCAATGGGATTCGAAACGTTGGCCAGAGAGGTCACATATACACGGCAGAATATCCCAGAAAACTATACACAGTAGAAGCCTCTAGCATAGTGTTTCACACTCTCATTATCTGCCACCGTCGTACAAAGTTTGGAAATTAGATTCCCTGCGCGCAAAATTCAAAAAACGAAAGTCGTAATAAAAATAAAATATATGCAGCGAAATAAACTTAGTTCCTTGGGTAATAAAGTCCCACTAATAGTTAATTACCTAGAATAAACCCCTCGTGTCTACTCGAGTAGGTAGTGACATGTTGTTGCTAAAAAATAAAGTTGACTTAGTGTCAGTGTTTGTACCAAAGTGGTGTGTTTATATTTTTGAATTTTGTTCTTCGAACTATGGAATCGATAAACTTCTTAGGTAACTTTTTTTTAATATAATCAACATTTTTATTCAATTAATATTCTACAAAGCCTCGATTTGTTTTTAACAAAATACCGTAAATTTTTTCTGCATGCCTTAGACTGCCAAAACCGGGATTGACCTGTATTGATTCTAATTATTGTAAACTATCGTTCTCTAATATCTTAGCTACAGATTTAAAATCAATCGGAGTGCACGTCGGTGCGCCTGTATTCAGAATTTATTTATTTTCCAGCTCTCGGATTACCAAGGAAAATACTGTTTGGAGTATGGTTAAAGGAGCGAGACTTATCTAAAGGAAGTAAAAAAACTGTTTTAAGGGCGATTAATACAATAATAAAGTATGTCTAATAAAAAAAACTTTGTTAAATTTTTGTGGACAAATTCGTCAAAAGTGGATCAATTGTGGACGTCATAAAGGCAAGTTTAGAATTAAATATAAGTGTGGTTAGGTGGTACAATCAAGTTTTCCATACTACATTTATTTTATTTTTTATATCTTTAAATTGGTTTATTATTATTATTTAATGGGTATAGAATACAAATAAACACTAAAATAATTTCGCTCGCTCAGATTGTCTTTTCCGACCACTGTGCGTCGGGAGATGCCTGGAACAACATAGAAGCGACGGGAACCTTATCCCAAACACTAGAATAATCTGAGAAGTTCGAAAAACCAGTATTAGGGCTTAAAAAGCGGCACTACGTCGCGGCGCGGGAGTTTTATTTTGACGTTTCTACTGGTACGAGATTAGCGAAAGCCGAGGTGATTGGTGCCACCAACGCGTGTGTGATACCGGTGACACGCAGATTAATAAAGCGAAATATGAACAGAAATTTCTCGTAAGCGTTATCCAGCCATAATAAAGGGTATATAGACGAGTAATAAATCGCGAAATAGTGTGATTTAAATTTTATTTATTTCGTGTTAAGTGATTTTGTTCATTAATATTTATTAGTGATTAGTTAACAAATCTTTACTTAATTTCCAGTGTTTTCATTTGTCTCCCAAACCATCGACCCGTAACGCTATGTTCTTTATATGTCTTCTTTCAAATATTTGAAGCTATTGCCGTCTACGGTTGAAAATTAGTTATTACCATGACGTAGTATACATAGATGTCGCCGCTGGTAATGATACCTTTATATTTTTAATGTGGAGCAGTAAACAATATTCTTTTTATTGTATATATGATATTTTTCATAATTATTTAACATACATATTAGAATACGTCTGACAAATATTATTTTCAATTTCTTTTACAGATCAGTTCATAGTTTTAAAATATTTTGATATGTATGTTCTATGAACACAGTTGGATTCTGTTCATAGAGGGATAACCTGTAAAGACTTCCATAAAAATTGTTTGGTCTCTGTGGGACTTCTATAATTTATCTTATAAGTTTAATTATTACTATTTATCATCTGATCTTCAGGATCGTTAGTCCAGAGTTTTATTATTTATTAAATGGTACGTAGGTCAATACAAACGAAGCTAAATTTTCTAGCACCGTTAAAAACGTATGGAGATTGTTTGTTTTACATAAAACATATACATCTTTATCTATAAAACTCAATGTCTATCTGTCTATCTGTTCTGTATACAAATCTACACTCAAATTTTGAAAACTTATGCTTTAGAACCCGGCGGGAAACATTTCCCATGCATATATGTATATATGAAAAAAAATAAAATAAAAAACAGTCTGATAAAACTGGGCAAAGTGTTGATTTTAAATACTTGGTTTGGTCAAAAAGTGACATTTTCTTCCAAGCTGGAGCAGTTGGCTTTGAATTATGGACAAAAGTTTACAGAAGCATTATTCAGAATTACATAATAATAAAAAATATGAAGAAAAATAAAGATTTGTAGCAACAGGAGTGAAAAGACCGTCACAGGGTGTAGATTTTTTTGAATGCTTATAATTTTTAAAACACATGATTTTTTAAAACATTTTACTGATAACTATTATGACTTGGCCTATCACCCGATTTCGGCTTGACGTCGAGATACGGGACACTCTGTATATACGTTCTTATATTATATCTTATATACGATATATAAATACATATATCGTATATTAAACATAGGTTTTTAATCTTATTTTAGCTACTTAGTTTTGAAAGAGTGAGAACGGTTTATTGAATAGAGTTTAAAAAAATCATTTTTTTAAAGTTGACTAACAGGTCAACTTATATTTTTTATTTACGAAATATTTTCAGAGCTATTAGAATAATAATATTAGATACCGATAGAAGGCCTGACGATGGTTATTGGCAGATCTTTGCCTTTCAACCTGATGAGGTTCTCTGCAATGGCCTTGGTGAATGCATAAGTATTGGGCCAGCCATCGAGTACTCTGAAAGATAAAGTAGGATGATCAATTTGTTTTCAATTATAATTCATAATTTCATTGATTTATTAAACTCCATTCTATAATAGGCGGCAATTTTTCCTAATATATCTACTGTTAAAAAATTGATGCAGTTAACACATCAAAATGCTTGGGATGTTTTTGAGACCTGTAGAGCCTTTTGTTTACCTGCATATAGCACAAATGTGCGTCAGTTCTTTGGAACACAATCGTGATTTGGGATTATGGATATATCTCTTGGTCTATGATCTTCCTACTACTATTTTAAAATGCCCGAAATTTAAAATTGGGTCAAAGGCCACAGAAGTGGTTTGAAAATGTTATTCTTGTAATAAATGATTTGAAGATGTATATCTTCAGGAAGAACCTTCGTTACAGATAAAGAACAGAAGTTCTTCGAGAAAGGCCAAACAATTGTAGCTTGCTGGTCTTGTGGTTAGGACTCTCGCCTCGTGATCCAAACGTCACTGGTTCGAACCTCACTCCAGATCAGCAAGTTAGTCCTATTTTCATTGCACAAGCGTTTAGCTTAGTTTGAAAATAGTAAGAATATTGATGTGACACGTATTCCGTGTTCGCATCTCTATTTTTTTTAAATAAAAAAAAAATAAAAATTAAAGAAAAGATTTCTATGCAAATGTATGTGTTCAAAGATTCATTTCTTCAGAAATAAGCTAAACGAGTTATCCTGAAGAAAATTTTATTCTTGCAGGATACAGCAATACTCGCGCTGCAAGACGCAATCGGGAAAAAAATTGCACGTTACGATGGAAAAACCACCACACCCCCCATATTCTCCCAAAGTTTCTCCAATCGATTATCACCCTTGTTGTCACTGGTAAAGCAGGCGTCATAAGACGTACGAATGCAATGGAAAGGGTGATGGTAAGAGGCAAGTGGAAGGAGCTCGTCCTAACTAAATGCACGGATCTGATGAAGTGTGTAAACCAGCAGGAAAGCCTAAGATCGGAACAAATGGCGGGGAACAGTTTGACTATGGTTTTATCGTTATCAGCGATCATCACTACTCTACCAAGAGCATAGCAAAGAAGAAGGTGAATCCGATGGGACAATTTCACGGAGGTTGTTTATAAAGAAAGACACAAAGTTCTGTAACGATGGAATTTACAAACTTGTATTCTGGATGCCAGCCCTGGCAACTCTAACAAGCCACCAATGACAATATCTATAGAAAACGCTCGAAGTAAAGTGGCATGGCATGGTAAACCCAATTCCGCTCCCTTGTTTCGACGAGTGCACTCGTTTTGTATAAGTTTTCTCTGTGGTTATTACAAGTTAAGATACTTGTAATTTGTGACAAATATTACCTCTCAGATCGTTATGAAATATTTGAAGTAAAATCACCATTTTGCGTAATTAAACAGAACCGTTAATACGAATGTATTAATTAAATCAATCCATGCCATCACCACAGATTTCCTTTCCACTGGTCTGCAGTAAGTGACGGTGGCACGCAATAACAACCCAACACGTAATACCGAAACGGTATGCTTGTATCTCGTTATGAAAGCGTGGTAGATTTTAAAGGTGATCTTTATAATTATTTAACTTTTCCTCGAAGTTTCTGCCCTTGTTTGATTTTGACATGCTTTAATTTAATTCTCTTTGCCTTTCTGTTTGTTGTGATGGACTCTTATACTTGATTTTTCACTAACTTCCCGATTAGCCAGAGCTCTGAAAATTACAATATATACCTAAAGTGGAGAACGTTACATTATTAAATAATTTGTACATGATTTGGTCATCATTTTGATTAAAATGAATATATATTCAAGAACACATTCATATTTGTGAAGTTGTAATTTTTCAGAACAAAGTTATGTGAAAATTTTTTAAATCAAAATAATTAATCAATTAGAAAGATATACAGAAAAATCTAATTCACGAAAAAATATTAGGTTACTACTGGGATTCGGACCCAGGTCACCTCCTTTCCGGGGCCGGTGCTCTGACCTGAATTTTTATTAATTGATTAATTTTTATTTTTGTCCATAGAGCAATCCGTAATTTCAACTACCGTATCAAAAAAGTAGATTGCTCTATGGACAAAAATAAAAATTAATCAATTAATAAAAATAAGAACTACATACATGGTCGATATATTCACGGAAACATAGAGGGTTGCTATAGCTTAGTGGTCAGAGCACCGGCCCCGGAAAGGAGGTGACCTGGGTTCGAATCCCAGTAGTAACCTAATATTTTTTCGTGAATAATTTTTTTCTGTATATCTTTCTAATTGATTAATTAATTTGATTTATAAAATGAATAATCACGCCACTCATAAGCAAGAGCCGCAGAAATAGCTGAAGAACCTGCCGTTAGAAAATTTGTTTTTTAAAAACGAAAATAATTTAAAAAAATGTGTAATGGGTGTATTTGGTTACTGTGTGGATGATGTTAAAAAATCGATTACTAATATTGCAAAGACATGTACGTATGACAGCATGTCTTCAATTTATCAACATCACACTGACTTTTTACTAGGTTAATAGGTTACTCAATATATTATTGAGAATTAACAATAACTCACAATGGTCCGATGATCTTCAAGATGTCATCTTCCCCCTTCACTCGAGCAAGGGCCAGGGCTAATTCCGGATCCAGTCCTGGTTTGTAGAAGCACTCGCCTATCGTCGTCCTGTTGCTGTTGGAGAAGGCTGTCGACACGTACACGATAGACTGAAAGAAACCATAAAAAAATATCCATCATTGTGTTGCTTCTATGTGAGCTTCCATGCAAATAGCGTTAAATTTATAGCTTTAATAACATTATTAACATAGATTTAATAGTTATTATTGTGTTTTTTGAAATGTTCATTTAATTTTTTTTAATAGTTGTATGTCTTTTAGCTGTTTGATTTCTCTATGAAGTTTATTAAAGTTTTTTATGCCTAAATATATGAAGTTCTGTTGGTATTTCAAAGTTATTTTTATATCTTAAAGATGTGTTTGTTTCGAATTATTTAATGTTGTGTCTTTCACTATTTTAATAATTTATATATTTTTTTATAAATTTTCTATTTTTTTTACATTAAATTTTGTAAAAAGTGTTGGGGTTGTAAAGGTTAATTTTTTTTAGAATTACTTTAATTATTGTTTTCTGTACTACGTTCAATTTGTCAATAATTAGAAAGATATGCAAGAAAAGTACATAAATTGAAGAAATATTTGGTTGCACCGGGAGACGAACCCGGGAGAATGAGTTATTAGAACACTGCTTTAACTCTACTCGAGTTTCAAGAGTATCAGTAACTCTCATCAACAGATGAAGATATAAACTAGTGGAGTAATATCAATGTTTAATTTTAAAATTATCATCATTATGAAGCTCTACAAAGTTAACGCCGATTCTAGAAATAGTACAGCGTTATAATAACGCCATGTTAACCATTAAAGTTTACGATGAATTTTAGACATAATTTCTCATTTTACTCCCTTTCTTTTAACTCGTAGCGTCTGCTTGTCTGTCGAATTTTTTTTGGATCGATTTTTAACCCTTTTCCCGTGATCCAATCGAGCTGAAACTTTGCAGGCAGACTCGTGGCGACGATATAATGATATATGAGCTAACAAATTTTCGTTTAAAAAATTAATAATTATAGTATAATTTTGGATTATTCGAAATTTTTTATTACTCCCTTTCGTAGCGTCGCCCGACTCGAGACCGACGCGTGGGGTAGGCACGAAACCTGTTTCAACTAGTAAATTAGTTTTTTAAACAATTAATGTTGGTCACGAGAAAAATACCTCCAAAAACACATAAAATTTAAGAAAACCATATAACCACCTTTAAGTTGGGCATTTCTCGACACAGGTCCAGTACGTCTAAGGTTCCCTGTACGTTGATGTTAATGGAAGATTTTATGGTACAGTCAAATCTGTAAATAAAGCGAAACGGTAAGATTTGGTAGATAATTCGAGACATCAAATATAATCAAGATGGCAAAGAAAATACGATCGATTAGGCTTACCTGACGTTGGCAGCACAATGTACAATTATGTTTATTTTATTTTTCAGAAGCATTTGGTCTTCAATGTTCAGTCCCATGCAGGGGGGTCCAAGTTCTCCTTCCACTGCGTGTACCAGGGACTTCTGTTCCGTGGTCAGTAATTGGAATATCTGTATACAATTAAAAAAAATCATCTCTATATCACAATTGAATTATCTGCTTCAAAAACATGTCAAATCTTCTGATGTCTTAGGAAATAGCGAGAATATAAAGTAATATTTTTGTAACTAGCTTTTTAGATCATTTTTAATTTTATTTTTAACGAGGAACTATATTATTTTATTTATGTTAGTATTTTATACCCAATATACTAACAGAATATTGGGTATAAAATACATAAAAAACAATAAATTTCTTATATATTTAATGGATTTAGCTTTAATTTGTTGATATTATTCGTGATGAAATAATAATAATGTAAACCTTGTTATCTCTATGTGAGTTAAATAATATTTTTCTGGCTACTTAAGTTTCGAGAGAAACAGAATCTCACACCTATCGATGAGAGATATTATTCAGAATATTTTGATTTTGTCAAAATTTTTCAAGAACACAGTACTAGATTTTATCCCAGGGGACATTGTAGATGTCTCATAGAGACGAAATTATATTTATATGAGACGTTTGTGAGACATCTATAATGTATATGTTGATTAATAATGTTCCCCGGGATAAAATCCAGCAATGTGTCTTAAAAATTTGGAAAAACTCAAAATATTCTGAATACACAAAAAAACTGGACTTAAAAGGATTTAAAAATTGAAATAGTTCTCAGGCGTGTTCTAGTGTAGTGTTAATGATTCATTGGAATATCATATATACATATAAAGGATATTGCTTTAAATTCCAATAAAAAATATAGATACGTCATTGGTGACATCTGTATTTGATTAAGGGAATGAAAAAGCAAAAAAAAGTGATAAATTCAACACAATATGAAGCAGGTTGTAAAACTTAAATATGTATACAACTTCCAAAAATGTGATAGATGTGGTATTCTATCATGGGTGGAATTGGTGAACGTTACATTCTGTAAAGTGATCGCTTAAGATAGGTCGTAAGCTCTATGAACATCCAAATAAAAGACTTCTATATCTACTTTCCCATAAAATAATATAATTTCGTCTCTATGAGTCATCTATAATATTTCTTGAAATAAAATATTGTTTAACTCACGTAAAGGTAACAAGGTTAACATTATTGTAATTTCATTTAAAATTCAGCCCACCATACCAACTTGCTTATACAAATTTATTGTATCAATGCAGTGCGATCATGTTTGAATATGTAAATAAAAAAATGATTTAATTGGATTTAGGATTCCGGTTTTTTATTATTATTATTGTTTCTGGATTTTTTATCGTTGCTTTAGAGCACCATCTAATTATTTATTTAAATACGAGGGCGCCATTTACCTACCTTTAAACATTTAAATTATCATATTGATAGTATTTTGGTTAGGATTCTCGACTCGTGATTCAAAGGTCGCGGGTTTGTATCTCACTCCAGACCAGCAAGTAGGTCCTATTTTCATATCACAAGCATTTAGTTTAGTTTAAGATAGTAAGAATATTTATGTGATACGTATTCCGTGTTCGGATCTCTATTAAAAAAAAAAATGTATCAGAAATAACAAAGGCTTGAAAAGAGTAACATGTATTGTATTTACTTGATTATTTTGGGACTCACTTGTGACTATGTATGACCAAAGGGAAGCATCTACTTTTAGGTTCATTGCAAGATGAAAGTGTGAATTTATTTTTGTGAAGCTGTGACACAGAAGTGCCATACTTCTCTTTAATCATGGTGATCAAGGAAAATCATCTCCTTCATTGTAGCAACTTAGACCAGGAATCAAATATACACGTTGAGGTATTAATATCACTACTATAGACCAGGTTGTTGGAGATGAAGAAGCTAGCAGATGACAGGGGAATGGAGAGATCGAGTGCTTGGTGCAGATCAATCCTAGGACTATGACCAAAAAAAAATATTTTTGAGAGAAGCAGTCTCAATCATCATCTGAAGTAGGTAATAACTGATAGATATTAATTATAAATAAAGATAGAGATTGATGAAGAAGAAATAGAAATAGTGGATACAATAAAATATTTGGGGATAATTATGGATTCTAAATTATCATTTAAAAAACATGCTGAATACAACACAGAGAAAATTGCAAAGAAAGTATCATTTTTAGGAAGAATAAGACCAAAATTAAGTAAAGAAACAGCGATAACAATATATAAATCATAATTGGTCCTCATTTTCAGTATCGCCCCACTATTTTGTACCTATGTAATGAAGGAGATATAAAAAAATTACAAATTCCACAGAATAGAGGATAATTCTACAGAGAAATAGATATTCCAAAATTAAAAAGATGTTATCAGATTTAAATTGGATTAATATAAAACAAGAATAAAAATGAAATACAATGATATCCATTCACAAAATATTAAACGACAAAATGCCAAAATATTTTAAAAATAAGATCAAATATAACACAGAGATACATAGACATAATACAAGAAATGCAAACAAAATAAGTATTCCAATAGAAAGAAGACAAACACACAAAACTGTATTTACTACAAGGGAATAAATGAGCACAATAGCCTGCCAGAAGATGTGAGGAAGCTAAGCAGAATCAACATCTTCAAACAAGAATGTAAACGGCACATAACAATGGAAAATATATGAAGAGAAATATTATTTATTTAATTATTTAATAAGTGTACATATACATATATATATATATATATATATGTATATATATATATGTATATATTTATATATATATATATATATATAATATATACTCCATGCGGTCGGAAGTCGAATGCTATCGTCTCTGTTGTTCATTATATTACTATTTCTTTTATTTATTTCAATTGCCTCTCTGTAGATTCTAAATGTTTCATTATTGAGGCTGGCAACTACTTTTGAATTGTCGGAGTCTATTTTATGATTCTCCGTTAGAGAATGGTGGACAAAGAACCCTTGGAGTAACATTCTTAATAATAATAATCAAATTTCTAATACAAATAATATTAATAATAATAAACCAGAAATCACGATGAAAACACCGAAGCAATTAGAAAATCCAACCTTCTCAATATTGTATAATGACGATAATAAAGTAAACATACGGATTACTAGAAGCCGAGCAAAACACATTAACGGCGTCGCTGGAGAAACCCATTCCTCCACAAACACCTGACGCAGAATTTTTCAAACTTTCACTTGACGGTGAGCTCCGGACCCAAACGGTTGTACGCTTTTTGGAGAAGCAGCTCATCGACAAGGCGCCCTGAAGATGAACAGTGAGATCTGTTCGAAACGTCAACAGACGACTGGTCCTGACGACCAGAATTTGACGCGGGTTACCCCCAAAGTAGTTAGATATATATATATATATATATATAATGTTTTTTTAATATTAGCTAATGATAAACAATGTATCATTAACTAAATAAAGATATATAAATAAAATAAATGAAGTTTTGAGAAGAGTAGTCCCTGTCAAGAGCAGTCAAGAGCAATAAGTAAGAGGGACTACTACTCTCGAAACTGTAGTAGTGATGAAATTAACTCAAAGTGTGTGTATTAAAAAGTTAATTTTTTGTAAATAAAAAAAGTGCTCAGTTTGTTTTTGCAGTAATTAGTAGAAACCTTCTCTGAAGACTAAGTAAATTTTCCTTACCTTTTGATTTAAAACGTCATCCAGTCTTGCTTGGACATCTTTTCCCTTTTTACTTCGAATCAGTATATAGATAGAATCCAAGCCGGGGCAAGATCTGAGGAGTTTTTCTATGTAAACTGGAAAAAAATCGAACCAGCGTAATTATTACTACTTATTCTCATGGTTATACGTAAACACCGCTTATATATACTGTGGAGAATTTTTTCGACATTATAAATTTAAATTTCTGATACTTTGGTTGGAGACATTTGAAGATGCACTAAAGATAAGACTACCTAGGATGACTATATTTGGTATTTTTACAATTGTTTTTGACACTGATAGATTTTTTTTATTTCTGTTTTTATTTGTATTCTGTTTTTCTTTTATTTTATTTTCATGTTTTTGTTCCCTATATCACCACGTGCATTTGCATTTGCTTTATCTATGGTGCAACAAGGAAACCGTTTTATCATTAAAAAAATATCAATCCAGATGGCAAAAGTGTAAGGCCTATACGGGGGATTTTTTGGAAGAACGGCTCTGGTTCCGTGGTGGTTCCCACTTCATTTTACTGACCCTGATAGATAATACTAGTACGAAATTAGAGTAAAAAATATAAATATTTCCGGGCATATTAAATATAGCATGATTGCACAATGCATTTATTATGAAGAGGAAATTTAAAAAAAACTTTCAGAACAAAATTTAGAATGTCAACAATCAACAAATAATAAATGTATTTATGTGTTTTAGATTAATATGTTACATAAATAAATTGTAATTAAACAAAAAAAGTAGGTATACCTGTAATACGCAGGGTGATAATTTATGCTATATGTACTTATAAGAAGTATCATATCACGGTGCCAAAAATACTTTAAAATCGTGTGCGAAGTGCACAAAGTGTAAATGTATCTCAAATTTTCCGAATATATATATTTTTTTATGACTGTCGATAGGGATCTCAATAAATGTAGAGTGAGGTTTATTAACATTAAATGAAAAATAAACCCCGCCAGTGTTAAGTGCGCGGGTACCAAGGTCAACGCCGTGTATCGTACAAGTAGCGGTTCTCGGAGGAATATAATTTTGTCTATGGCGATCGCGTATGATATAGAATATATCTGTCTAGATAGTCTGTTTCTGGATGACATCTCGTTACAGTGAGCATTCTAGATTGGTGTTATAGAACTTAGCGTGAAATGGATTGGAGATCTCATTGATGGGACAGGGAGTAGATTAAAGAAATGGCACTAAGGCGCATAAAGAAGACAACATAACTATCAACGGAATGAAACTCTTTACATTGAGAAATATGATGTAGGAGTAAAAATCATGTAGGAGAAGTTAAAAGGCAGCACTTAGGTATAGTGTAACGTATAGCAATCACGGTTGGTATATTCGCTTTAATTTATTACGGACGAAATATTTGCAGGAATGCGATTATAATATAAATGTTACAAGCTTATTGAGATTACAAAGCTAAACGTCTCTCGGGAAGAAGGAATAGGGAAAGCGAGCGCCTTCTTCGCTTTTGTTGCGTTCTTGATGGTCTCTGATGGTCGACCCGCTTAGGGCACGTTTACACCATGGCCTAAATCACCATAAAATCGTAATGTTTATGGTGATTTAGGACTATACTTATATTTAGGTGACTCGAAAAGAGAGGGTAACTTGAAAAGGCTTATTGTGGTGGGTGAGTGGAATAAGGAACAGACTTCAAAATAAAATAAAATATTAATATACATACTTTTACCCATAAATCCAGTGCCTCCGGTGATAAAGACAGATTTCCCGGCGTAAAATTTCTGTATCTCAGTAACTGAAAATAATAATCAAACAACAAACTTAATTATTACAATATTTTTATATGCACACCATTACAGTTTTTGTACATAGAAGGGTAATTATTAATTAAGATAAATTATAGAAGTCTCACAGAGACGAGGCTTCATATGGAAAACGTGTATATATAAGTCTATGTAGGGTGGTCTAGGGTTTACGATTCATATGAGCTGGATTAAGTAATCACTTTACACAATGAAACGTTCACCAATTCCACCGTAAGAATATCTACACATTATCAATGTTCTAAATCAGTTTCTTTCATTTATTCAAATGGACTATGCTAAAAATATCTATGATCCTTTCCATGACACATTCGACGAACATATGAAAAAAATTGATTTAGAACATTTATACAACATTCAAAAATTTGATAATGTGTGGATGTCCTTACGGTTGCATTATGTAAAGTGATCACTTAAGCCAGCTGATGCAGGTTATATGCCCTGGGTTACCCTATAAAGGCATCATTTACGTTTTGCATATAAATAGCATTTTCTATTCTATAATTAATATTATTACTAGCTGTAACCCGTCAAAAATGACGGTACTTTTACATGCCGGTTCCCAAAGAATAAGTATTTACTTATTAATCCCTTTATATTAACTCGTGGCGTCTGCTTGCTTGCTTGCCGGCTTGCCGTCAACAAAAACTTTGGATCGATATTTGACCATTTTCCCGTGATCTAATCGAGCTGAAACTTGGCAAGTAGACTCGTGGCGACGATCAAGAAGATCTATCAAATTTTCATTAAAAAAAATTAATAATTATAATTAATAATAATTAAAATTTTATCGGTTTTTTCAAATTAGAATCATTAGAAAAGTTTGATTAGCAACGGCGGCTCGATAACGTCGCGGAATATTTTCTAAATTTGAATTACTCCGTCGGTATACATAATAGGTACTTCACTACGAATGTCGAAAATCTAAATTGACTGACAAATGTTTTTAGAATTTAATCTTCAAAGCATGAAGTGTCTTATCAAAGCTCAAAACATGTGACATTCTAGAAATATATTAAATTATTGTAAGTTTAGTGTTGTGTTATATGTTTTAATTCGTCTTTAATTGTTGTTATATTTTACAAAGAAAGGGAGTATAATAAAAACTTTGTTTTTATGGGTTACTTTTTTTTATAGCCATGAAATAGAAATAACGACTTTTTCAAAATATTTGAACATTTTTTTTAAATTTCCCCTGCCGGCAGTGAAAGGTACTATTCTAAAACCTGGCGATTAGGCGGAGCGTGAAATGGTTCGCGTCTTTTCTAAGTCCTATATGTACCTAATGTATTTTTGAGGGATAATGCAGGGTCGGCGATAGCAACACCGCTATCGTTGCCGCCTTCTCTGGCCGTTTAATTTTTTTTTTAGCCGTGAATTAGAACGAAATTACGGGCGTTACACGAAGTTACGGGGACAGACAGACAGACAGTTGGACAGACGGACGGACGGAGAGACAAATTTTTGAGTTAAGATTGTCATATTTTCTACTATGTACCAACAGATCATCTTCGTCTGACTTTTCATTGTTGTTTGGAATGAAAAATGATACATTTGCATTTTATAAAACTTTATTTTAATTAATTGATGTCATATTTTGTCACATTGATATGCGAAAGTATCATTTTAAATGCTTACATAGCTATTTCCAGTATCCTAGCGTTAACTCCAGCGATTGACGGCAAGATGGAGAAATAGATCGAAGAAGTTGTGCGGCAAGCGGTGTGTTGCGTCCTCTCTATAGCTCAGTGATGAGCGAGACAAAGATGGCAGTATTCAAAACGGTATACCGTCCGACCCTTAACGTACGGTCACCAGATATGGATGCTAAACGAACGAATACGCTCTAGAGTCCAAGCTGCCGAAATGAGGGACTGTTAGGTACAAGTGTAAAGCCATCTATTCACTAGGGGACAAATCGTCCCTCAACAGCTAGCGCGGCGTAGAGTCTACTTGACGTTGCAACGTCGCGCACAACAAAGCGCAGCATTTCTACGTGCCGCAGCAACGTTTCCATCCGCACGGTTCCCTAGCGAGCTCACCGCGACATCGCGCCGCGCGTCAGTACAATGCGGTATATTTACAAGTGAATGCGCATGCGCTGTAACTGTATACCACTCAACATGACATTAGTGTGGGGAAACGAGATTGTTATCCAACTGATCGAGCTCTAGTTGAGCTGTAATTGCAAGTCTGATGTGAGGGCCAACAGCGTTCCGTAATATTGTGTCTTGCTTGCCTATGGAAGGCCCGATTATTTGTAATAAATTTTCAAAATCAGTTGTTGTCATTTGAGTGAAATTGACAAAAGATCCGTCAGACATTCGAAGATTGCGTAGAATATCCATCCTTCTTTCTCTTTGCAGTAAATAATATCGCACCCATTACCTTTTTCTCCTCTTACGTTTCGATAAACTCATTACAATAAATAGATGCGCAGCACTAATCATCATAACCTCATCGGGCGACATTTCCGCGACAAGTGATATGTATACGTCAAATGACCGCATCATTGTCCCCGGAACATGAGTGTAGATGTTGATGCGACATACCGCGCGGAATGTTGCACTATTTGTCCCCTAGTGAATACATGGCTTAACTCGACTGAGTTGTTCCGTGCGGTAGTGAATTGAGTCGTAATCGCTAGTATGATCGCCGACCTACGATAGGACATGGCACCATAACAAGAAGAAATCTTTAAAAAAATATAATATTAAGGAATATAGTATTAAGTTGTCACCATATTTTACAGTTCATCGTAGTATTTCATTAATAATTTTACTATTCTATATTTTTTGAGCCGTTTCATTTTTAAGTCCTTCCGGTAGCATTCTTAATAGTTTTGTATTTTTGGTCCAAAATTACGTACGTAATTTTGCGTTTTGCCCGGTCTAACAGTTTAAATTTACAACTTGTATTTATATTAATGCAAGTTTAAAGTAAAATACAGCTTTATAAATTATATGCACGAAATCAACAAATAAATCAATGGGTATTTTAAAGGTTTTAATGAATTTAACAAAATCCTCTTCAGTACTAATGACAATAAAAAAATATGTGTATTCGAATCAGTACAGTGCTTGAAGAACTCAGCATGATGATCATCAAATACAAAATATTATTTGTTATTCTAGTCTTTATTTTTAAAATTCCGACTAGAAACATATCGCAGAATCAAACATAATAATTTCGTTGTCTGTCCGTCCCTAATTTCGTGTAACGTCCCTAATTTCGTTCGAATTCACGACTAAAAAAACATGTTAAACATGGAGACGTGGCTTGAACCCCGGCCCACCAAACCAGAACCGGCCGCTTCACGCATTTTGCTACGGCCGCCTCTCCCTGGACCGCCAAAAATATACTATAAATATATATTAGGGCTTAGCAAAGACACGAAACAATGTTCCCCCATTTTTGACGGGTTAAAGCTAGATTTATATAAAATTAACACGATAATCCAAGGTCTCCATTTCAGAACTCTGAAGACTCTTGGGTACCTTGGGTTAGTAATAGAGGCCTTGGAAGACCTCAAAAGAGACCGTTACTATGAAAGGGAAGAAATAGCTACAACTAGGAAACCAGGTAGCATGGAGGGGTATGGAAGAAACCCATATCCACCAGTGGAGAGATGAAAGCCGAATAAGAAGAAGAAGAACACGATCACAAACGTAATACAAGAGGAAGAGATAATACAATGGAATGCCATTCAAAAAGAAGTTGAAATAAAAAGAGCTTAGATGTACAGTGCAAATAAGATCTTCAGTGAAGTACTAAAGGAAATAAGAAGGATGTTTAAATTTAAAATAAAGCTTTAACAATACGTATTGTCTCAATTTTAGATAAGTTAGAAATTAATTATTGTGTTTATATTATAGAATATGCTTATATTTACGGATGTACTTGTTTAAAAACAATAAATAAAAAAAAAGTTAAATATTTTCACGCAGACTAATCCTAATATTTATTTTTTTGTATTATTTATATTTTTGAACATGTAATAATGAAGAGACTCACAAACTTTTAGGACTAGTTACGTGGTAATATCAATAATCAATATATAACATGGATAAGTTGAAAAAAAATATAAAAACGATGCCTATAAATACTAACTTCTCCAAAAGATGCTAAATGATTTTGTGCTGACATAATGAAATGTGATAAGAAATTTTTGAAATAAGAAAAGCGTTAATAGCAAATTGATTATTATAATTATATTTAAATTTATTTTTATATGAAACAATGAATTATTTATCCATCTCCTATATAGTTATTTTTATTTTATTAATGTCTACACTTATATATACTTTTTATTTTTTAGTATACGTTGTATCCTGATGAAGGAAACATTGACCCCGAAAAGAATAGGTGTTTTCAATAAATGTGTATTCTTGTTAAATTTAAAAATAGTAGTGCTGATGACTATAAATACTCACGTTCTTTATTTTTATAGCCATTTGTATTTGAATTAGACATTTTGAAACACAAGTATTTTTTTCTCACTATGAAATTTGTCCGTCACAAGTGACGATTTAACGGAAACTAAACCAAATTGTTTAAAGGCTTAGAATTTAAAGGCTTTGCGTACGCATTTAAATAGTAGTTTATCGCCGGAATTTACATAACTTAAGGCGGTACATTCACTGCAAATGCATATTTCGGCGTCTTTTTACGAAAATGTGGGTTTTTATTATTCATTTATGTATATGACGATAGATTGCATTTTTTTAGAGCGATAACTTAGATAGAACCTTTGTTCTTATATAAAAGTAATAAACTAAACATTATTTACAATAATTAAGAAAAATATAGCCATTAATCCACAGGCCGCGGCAAAAAAACCTTTTTAATGTTCCCGGGCGTAGAGTGGTTCGTTTAAAATTTCTATGTAAGCATAATATGTTTTTTTATACGTATAAAGTTTACTTAATTATCTAGAATCCGTACGTAGGAATATAAGAAATATTCAAAATAAAAAAAGTCATAATGTTTCAAACATGCTAGAAATTATTACGATTTTTGGTCATTTTCAAATGTTGTTTATTCATATAAAAATATATTTTGCTGTTAATTGTGGAATGTCATCTTAAAGGGATGGAATCTTAAGTGGAAAAATATTCAAAAGTGGGCTGTGCACTAATTTAGTCTGGTTATTATTATATTTGAATTAATATTAACACTTTTCCTAATTTCGAGATTATTTTTTTGTGGGATCTTATAACTAATATTTAAAAAAATTATACCAGTATCAATATCAAATGTATTGTCATATTCTATTAAATGTTTTGCAAAACACATCAAAGCTTTAACTAGGAATGTTGAGTCTGATTTTGCAAAACATTTTATAGAATATGACCATACATTTAATAAATACAGGTTTAAAATTTTTACATATTAGTTATAAGATCGCACAAATAAATAATTTAGAAATACTCGAAATTAGGAAAAAAAAATAATGAAACTGGTATAATATTCTTGTGTATATGTGTTTTTTTGTAATTGGCCCAAGGCTTTGTACATCAACAATTGTTTTTTTTTCAAAATTTATTAATTGAATGGCTACAAGAATACCAAAAAATAAAAATAAAATAAAATATTGTTTTTATATAAATATTTGTATATTACAAAAAATTTACATGTAAAATCCTAAAATGTGCGTGAACAAATAAATAAATAAAAATGATTGTGTCACGAATTCTAATATATATATAAATATAGTTTGCAACTGTAATATAGTGTAACTTATATCGAAAATTCATTCGCTTGAATACAAGTCAAATAGAATGATTAAAATCGTGCAGAAATTATTGAAATATTTTTTTGTATCATTTTATTTAGGTTTTATGAAAGTGAATGAATTTGTGACTTTCAGTATAAATAACACTTATGTTAGTTTACGTAGAAGATAGTCAGAAATATTGAAAAAAAATCAAGACTGAAGAATAAGAGGAATTTGCTATCGCTTGAATATTTTCGACTCATCACTTAGGCAGAAATTTACCCATAAAGTATTATGAATAAGCTCTGTTATAACTTGTATACAGTAGTAGAAGTATTTCTCTGTTATAACTTGTATACAGTAGTAGAAGTATTTCTCTGTTATAACTTGTATACAGTAGTAGAAGTATTTCTCTGTTATAACTTGTATACAGTAGTAGAAGTATTTCTAAGCAACAGAAAGCATTAAATTACCAACATTCATCAATTTTTCATCGACGTCAGTATATTCTTTTTTAACTGCAGCTAAGGAGATCATTACTCACCCAACTGATGAATCGAACTTTATTTGGTTAACGCAGTGACATTTGACATTTCATGAAAGAAAAGTGTGAAGTGCGGAGTGAGACGGCGAATCTCTTAGACATGGTGGGTACAAGAGGGAAAGTCGAGTGTTGCCTTTAGAGGCAAGAGATTAGTCTCTTGAATCTACAAAATTCTTATATGTAGTAGATTCAAGACGAGAATTTTTTACGAAATCGGGGATCCACATAAACTCGATGTCCATTTGAATATATATATTGAATATAAGAATATAGTTACAATGAGTTTTACGTGACTGACTGAAATATGTTACTGACGTGCTGGTGTAATTCAAAGAGAGTGCGCTCAGATGGTGCGTCCATATTTATACTCATTCACTCACACATACTATCTGTCTTTCTCATTCATTCCGACAGACGTTCATTCAGATACATTACAATTAGAGAGCGCATACATTGACGTGTTTGTTTTCCTAGACCTTTCCCAAACGGAGCTAAAATTGAACCGGTGCTGTTAAATCAGTGTGGATGTGCAAAGTCGGCCGCGAGCCGCAAGACGACGCCCAGTGTGGCCAGTCATGAGGGAATCGAAGCGATAAATAAACCGAGTACTCGAGCGAAGTACCTAATTGGCGAAATAAATAAATGCTATAAATATTACGAGCGAGTATTGGATGGAATGTTTTAGTTTATGTTAAATACGTGTTACCCAGCCATAATAAAGTGTTTATTTATGAGTGATATATTGCAACCTAGTAAAATTAATTTAAAGAAAAGCCTTAAGTTTAATTCGTTTTAAGTGACTTTACATTGAATTGTTAATTATTCATTAATTTCCAGTATTTTCATTCATTCCTCCCTAGTCACGACACGTAAAAATAATAATATTTTACATTTTTTACTTATATTAATCAATAAAATAATATTTGAAATATATAGAAAAGTGCATATTATATGTCAATTATTGTGTAAAAGTGCTTAAAATAATAAAAAACATTGGTCAACATGAACGCAGTTATACTAAAGAGCGAAGATCAAAAATTCGCCGAATCTGGCGCCCTGCATAGCACGCACTGCGCTCCCCGCACCACTCCCTCCTACAAAATACACACGTTTTATCAAATTGACTTCAGTTTTTTAGAGAAAACCTTTTTGATGTTATGACGTATTATTGTACGTGATCGTGTTACCTTCATAATTACGTTTTACTCTATCACACGCTTTTATTTAGCTTAACATGCCTGTTTCCTCTGTGGCTACGGATTATGGACGACGTACACCACCTACAATAGGATGGTCATGTGAGGTGTTCCTAAGAGACACAATAAATCATTGACGACATCAATAGCAAGATGAAAGAAATGCAATTGAGATGGTATGGCCACAGTATAGTAAAGCATACAGTATTATATCTTCATACAAACAGCCGAAACGACACCCTTCGAAATCTCGGTATACTTCGAACTGCTCAGTCGCCGCAGGGCTGCAGTAACGTACGGGCGCAAGCAGTGTGAGACGCTCCCACGCATACATTTAGGTCAATTTATGGCACCCCAAACCATAAAGAATCAGTCAATGAGCAGCCCTGGTGCGTTTTTAACCAAGTTTAAGTACCAAGCGGCCGTAGGTATTTATTTCAAGGACACTGCCAAGATAACATACTGTATGTATTTATTATACTGTGGTATGGCCAAGCTGGACGGAGAGTACCCGATCACATTGTCAACCCTATATTAGTTTTAATTAATGTTTAGTTTATTGTATTACATTTTTTGAGAACCGTTTTCTTTGTTTTAAGCCATTTTTGTCACCACAATGGAGGAAGAAAGAGTAAGGGCGCTGTTAGAATGTAAAGATTCCGATTCAAATTACGATGACAAGAGTGACAGTGAGGTAGAGGACGCTCTAGAAGCACAGGAGGAAAATACCGACGCTGAGTAAGAGGGTGATTTTTCAAACGAATTTAAAGAGGTTTTGCAAACGTCTACAAACTACTACGTCCGCAAAGACAAAACGACTAGATGGAACAAAAATAGTATTTATTTATATTTTTTAATTTAAAGACTATCGACAGGTCAGAATGACCCTGATGGATAGGACAAGATGATTAGTACAGTTACAATTTACGATAATACATTAAAATAAAACATTAATACATTATACAATATATGTATAGTACAATAAGTGATTACAAGATAAACGAAGTTCACGTTCTCCGCACGACACAATAGGCATGTAGGCTCCCAGGTCAACTAAGTCAGAAAATGTGTACCCGCGCTTTGTGGCTATAGAATTTTTGTTTAGGTTGATTTCCGAAGAATCCGTCTTACACGCTCAAACTATTTTCGGTCCGGAGCGATATAATTTCTCTCTTAAACTGAGGTTGTGTCATGTGAAATATGTCGATGTTGGGGTTACATGACGTGACCTCGTTGTACTGTAACTATAACTATAACTGTATATATAGTATATAACTATAACTGCGCTAGTGGAACTAATCGGTGGCCTATGGTTATTTTTTGCAGTCTTGTGAATGTTTCGGGGATAAATTCTTATAAAGAATATAAAGTTTTAACAATTTTTCATATGTTCTTATTTTACTCAATCTAAAAAGCGGGAAATAATTTCAAGTTTGCCAAGAACACTGATACAAAAGCCGTTAGAAATATGGAATATTGATAATCTAGAACCTTCTAATTAGGTAATCATCAAGCATTTTATTCGTCAAATAAAAAACGAAAGACATGACTGCATGAACTGCAAAAAATATTTTTGTCTCGAACACGCATTTATGGTACGTATGTTCTGATTGCTACACTGACAACCCTAATAATGATTAATTCTAATTTTTAAATATTATATTATTTTTGGTACATTCATTTATTAGATTTCAGAGTTTTTTTATAATTAACACATGAAATAGTTAAATTTTGTTATACATTTTAAATTATTACAAAAAAGATTATTTATTATATATTTTTTAAGAGACTGAGTTAAAAGTCTGTTTCTACAGAATAAAGTTAAAGTTCTAATATTTTTCTATTTTTTTCATTCAATTATACTCCCTATATAATAAATATCAATAGGTCGTAAGCCCTATGTACACCCAAAAGACTACTATACCTACTTTCCCTTATACAGTTTCGTCTCTGTGAGACATCTATAATATACTTTAATGATGTCCCTATGACAAAATTCCAGTTCTGTTCTGAAAAATTTTGACATACTCAAAATATTCTGAATACCAATAATGCTTAAAAAGTATATACATAATTAAAATAATAAACACGAGATCGTTAAATCTCTGTCTGAGACACTTCGCGAGTGTACAGGGTTATTCGTAAAACATTAATAACCTCGCAGGACTATACTCCTGCCTTGATTATGAGTCGAAAATGTTCAAGCAATTATGACCTAATAACAATAGTTAAGGAGATATGCGACATCAAAGTTTGCATTTTTTTTTCAATATTTCTGACATATTTTTTGTAAAACGTTGGACTATCATTACAGTAACTTATATCGAATGTGAAAAATTCATTCCCTTTAATACAAGTCAAATAAAAAAATAAAAAAACCTTCGAATTCCAATTGGAATTTTTTCAAGGTTTTCATCATTTTATTTCACTTGTATTGAAACGAATGATTTTTCGTAATTGATATTAGCAACTGTAATGATATTCCAACGTTGTACAAAAAATAAGTCAGAAATATTGAAAAAAAAATGCAAACTTTGATGTCGCATATCTCCATAACTATTGGTATTAGGTCATGATAGCTTGAACATTTTCGACTCATAATCAAGTCAGGAGTATAGTCCTGCGAGGTTATTAATGTTTTACAAATAACCCTGTATACATAATTAAAATAATACACACGAGATCAAATCCCTGTCTGAGACACCGTGCGCGAGTATACGTGTTATGCCGTCGGGCGCGAGTAGGCGAAGTTTAATAATGTAATTCCAACGTATTGGAACCAGACCATGTACAAAGAAATTTACATTAATTCATGTCTGTGTATTTTGTTGGTCTGTGGTGCCTACTGACGGCGTGTGCTAAAAAATAAATATCGGCGCATCGCTCCTGGTTTTCCCCTAAACGCAATACCAAAATTAGAATATTTAAGCTCGCATAAATTAGTTGCTTATTTACGCGATTTAATTAATTTCATTCAAGTACCTACGTGTCTACAGCCGCGTACCCTTAGGCCGGCGCCACACTACGCGTATGGTCCGTCGCGTCTTTTCCGTCACGGAACGCCGCTACGTTTCTTCCCATACAATATGCGCTTATCGAACACACCGAGCGGATCAATCTTCCGTCAACGTAGGATCAGCGACGTCGCGTCTCATGTTTTTAAATGCAACGCACCACATTCGGCGGATCGTCCGCATTGCGTACGCACGTGTTACAGGATGTTCGACACCAAACGATTTAAATTCGAGATCCAGTACCGTGTTTTTCTTTGGAACGCCACAGAAAAACTTGATGAAAATGTCATTTATTTAAGATAGGTAATTAAGTAATTCAAAAATATTTATAATAGTGTTTAATTATTTTATGATGTTTAATAACTTAATTCTGTTAAATAATTAGTCATTGTTTAAGAATATTTAACTGTAAATGGTTACGGTTAATTTTATACGAACCGTATGTTTCTCCGAGAAACGATTCTCGACGTTTCGCATTCAACGTCATCAGGAGGACGACCTGTACCCGCGGAGGTATAGGGCGGACTATACCTCGTCGTCCTCCTGAATGAAATTGAATACGAATTCAACGAAACGTCGAGAATCGCTTCTCGGAAAAACATACGGTTCGTATAAAATGTTTTAAAAAAGGCACAAAGTGGATTGAATCGAATAACATCATGGCTTGACAAAAATCTACTAACAGTAAATGCTTCAAAGACAAAATACATGTGTTTCTCCATCAGTAAAAGAACAGTAATAAAGCAGCCCAAAAATCTACTGATTCACACATGTCAATCAAAAGATAAACCCTGTGATTGTACTAATCTGCAGACAACGGAAGATATACGATATCTAGGTGTGTACATAGACCAGCATCTAAACTGGAGAAAACATATTTTGAATCTTACAATCCGAATAAGAAAGCTTGTTTATTTTTTCAAAGAAATTAGAGATGTACTCGACGCATCGACAAGAAGAATAGTATACTATGCACTGTGTCACTCACTCATTAATTATGCAACTGTCAGTTGGGGTGGTGCAGCTTGTACTATATTAGATTCATTAAGCAAAGCCCAGAAAATGGTATTGAGAGTTCTTCATAAAAAGCCATTTCGTTTTCCTTCAGAAGAACTTTTCAGAGAATGTCACGTCCTGGACATCAATCAAACATATTTACTCAACACTTTAAAATATTTTTTCCGACATAAACAAGATCACCAACAAATAACTCACTCACATTCAACAAGGGCACAGGTGAACTGCAACTATCTTGTACCAAAATTCAAAAAAACTTTTTCACAAAGATTTCACCTCTTCCAAGCACCAAAAACATTCAATACTCTTAACACTAAACTTAAAACATGTAGCCATAGTCTCGCGTATTTTTCTTCTAAAGTGAAACTCTGGCTGCATGAAAAGGGAAGGAAGCATGCCCAAAACCTATTAAAAGCCATCATATAAACTAAATTTAAAATATACTATTCCTACAAGAACATTTACTGTCACTTACTGTCTTACTGTTACTGTCATCTTTTTAAATACTTTTAATTGTTTTATTTTATTTTATTTTATTAATATCCTATTCAGATCATTTTTTTCACTTACTGTCTTACTGTTACTGTCATCTTTTTAAATACTTTTAATTGTTTTATTTTATTTTATTTTATTAATATCCTATTCAGATCATTTTTTTCACTTACTGTCTTACTGTTACTGTCATCTTTTTAAATACTTTTAATTGTTTTATTTTATTTTATTTTATTAATATCCTATTCAGATCATTTTTTTCACTTACTGTCTTACTGTTACTGTCATCTTTTTAAATACTTTTAATTGTTTTATTTTATTTTATTTTATTAATATCCTATTCAGATCATTTTTTTTTCCTTTGTCTATAATATAATTAATTAACACCATTATTAAATTGTAAACATTTAATTATTACTATTACTTAATTTTAATTGGCAATAAGATTTATTCACAAATGTTATATAAATAATAAATATTCTTGAACATTATACTACTGGAAGAGCACT
Organism: Agrypnia vestita; assembly: GCA_016648135.1. Lineage (NCBI taxonomy): Eukaryota > Metazoa > Arthropoda > Insecta > Trichoptera > Phryganeidae > Agrypnia > Agrypnia vestita. The sequence continues at coordinate 242,779 of JADDOH010000271.1, read as the reverse complement.
GTCTGCTATAATACAGTAAATTACTAGTGTAGCAGGCAGGGCGTCAAATCAATTTAGTGTTTACTTGCTGCCAAGACACTCAACAACAATGAAAAAAGCTTCATTAAATTTTGTAAACACTGTAAACATTTGTAACATTGAACATTGAATAAACATTTGAATTTGAATTTGAATTTGAATTTGAAAATTTGAAAAATATCCGTAACCATTTACAGTTAAATATGTCAAACGACCGTAATAATGACCTTAACTCTTTAGTTGTTTAAGAATTTAGTGTTGTTTAATAATTGAAAAATACAATGTTAAAAGTAAATAAAATATTAAGAAAAAGAATGCAATGTGGTCTAAATTAAAGTAATTCTGTCAAATTTAGTGGTTCATCAAATGATAGAATTGACATACGATAGTATTGAAATGCTTTATCTGGATGTAGTGTTTGTGCATAATGATATCGCTATAACAGTAGCTATAAACACTATCTCGTGCTCACGGTATGGCGCCAGAGCGAGGTTGGTCACGGGCGAGAGTTGGGTGCCTACGGGGGTTGTCGAGCCAGTGAGATTCGTGTAAAGGAGTACTGTAAACTGGATATAGTCTAATTTTCTCATGCAAGGTGTAGAATTGCCCCATATTTATTCTTTGCGTATTAGGGCGACGTAACATTTCACATGAGACTATGTAGCTCTCGGGGCACACTGTACTCTCTTTTCTTCGCGATGGTTGATTCGGTTATCAGCTATGGCGTGAGCAGTTATAGTCTTACCTATAAAACATACATTGATAAAATAAAACAGTTACCATTAAGATTCCTAAAACTTATAATAGATAATAGAACTAAATGTATGTACAAGGATGTTTATAATAAATTATTCAAAGTATCCAAAATATTACCAATTGACCAAAAAGTAAAATATACACACTGACACGCACCATAACGATGCAAACATATCGACAGGACGAACAATGAGAATACTAATCACTAACAACGTGTATGGTGAAAGAAAAAGAGAATATATTGAGCCAAGAATCTTAATAAATTAGATAAAAAATTCTCTGAGATGATGCAAGACAAAAAAACTCCATTGCCTTCAAACAAGTACAAGCTAAAACAATATATATTAAAGCTATGTACCTAATCTTACATTAATTTATATTTACATATCATGTATCACTTGTAAAAATCATGCAATACTCGATAATGACCTACACTATAATCTTCATTATAAAATAAAAATTATTGTCAAATATTGAAGGCAACCATGCCGTAAAAATGCTGTGCAGTTTGGCGTATGTTTAATGTAATAAGTATCAAAAAATAAATAAATATGAAAAAAAAAAATATTCTCGGTTTATTCCATCTTGTAAAGCTTCGTTGCAGACTGAACATGGTAAGTGACTGTTTAATTCGGTTGCGGATTTGACGCGACCGAAGAGACGCAAGGGAAGATACGCGCAGTGTGGCGCCGGCCTTAATGATTACGGCCACGTGATTAATACCTCAGCGACAATAGTAAACATTTATCATTCATGCGTAAGCATCACATATAACGTACTTCCCAGTAATATGTATTTACGTACACGACAAGTGGGTCAATAGGGTATAAAGGTGCCAAAAATGACTCAATTTAAAAAAAATAATTAAAATTTATACTAGGGGAGGGGAGTATGAGAGGACGTTGTTAAATGACCTTTTAACATTAGGTTGATGCGTAATTTTTAGGCGTTTTTAAATAATTATATTAATGATATTATGATATTGGCACCACACTTTGACAAATATAGGGCGTCTCATAGTTAGTAGCAAAAATTTTAAAGGTGGACTCCTGCCTTGATAGTGAATCAAAAATGTTGAAGCAACAGATATGCAATAAATTTGTTGTCTCATAGCTATTTATTTTACTTTTTTACTTATTCTTTGCAAAAAGTTGAACTATTAATATCGATACTAAAAAATTCATTCGCTTCAATACAACTCCGATAAATTGATAAAAACCACGTAAAAAATATTTTTACTCCATTTCTTTTAACTCGTAACGTCTGCTTGCTTGTCTGTCGAAAAAACTTTGGATCGATTTTTAACCGTTTTCCCGTAATCCAATCGAGCTGAAACATTGTAGACAGACTCGTGGCGATGATAAAAATAATCTTATAAATTTTTGTTTGTAAAAAAATAAATTATAGTATAATTTTGGATTTTTCGAAATTTTTTATTACTCCCTTTCGTAGCATCGCCTTCAACTCAACTCCAACGCGTGGGGTAAGCGCCAAACCTGTTTCAACTAGTAAATGAGAAAGGGAGCATAATAAAAACTTGGTTTTTATGAGTTAATTTTGGGAAGATTTTTATTATTTTATTCGACTTGTTTTAAAGCGAATGAATTTTTGATAATCGATATAAGTTACTGTAATGATAGGTCAAAAATATTTTTAAAAAATGCAAATTTGATATTACATAATTATTGATATTAGGCATTTCTTGAATATTTCGACTCATTAATGATCAAGGCAGGAATCAACCCTTTTTTCCACTAGCTAAGAGACACCTTGTATATAAAAATGAATGAATCCATCCAAAAAATAACCAATAAAATATTAGTTTATAGAGAAGGTATCAGCAATCGAGTAACTTGTTGGTCTTGTGGTTAAGACTATCGCCTCGTGATCCAAAGGTCGCGGGTTCGAACCTCACTCCCATTTTCATAGCACAAGTGTTTAGCTAAACAGTAAGAATATTGACGTGACAAGTATTCCGTGTTCACATCTCTATTAAAAAAAAAACAATTGAATCACACCGAGACAGAGTAATTCACTTTCACCTACAGTCTTTATTTAATAGAAGAATGATTGCATGTTTAACGTTACTACTGAAAATTATGAACGGTTACCTTGATGTTCAAAATGTTCTTTGCGAAATTAAAGTAACAGTTCCCATCAAAATCACCTCAGTACGCAATGTACTTCATTTAAATTTTTTAACCTAAATATCGGATGCTTCTCCCATTACCTCGACTAATTTGAAACTATAATATTTTTCATTCGTAAAGCAATATAGACATATCTTCAGATGGAAAATCAAAATTCGAAAATAACATTTTAATGCAATTGACAATATTACCATTGATGCGATAGATAATACAACTTCCTTATTCAGTTATACTTTTTATAATATAATAATGTAACATAATATGATATTATTAAGATGAAATTAAGTTACACCATCATACGCAAAATATATGGGCAATGTCATGCCTGTATTTGCGATAAACTAAATATTATTCGTCTCTATGAGACTTCTATAACTTATCCTTAATTAATTAATCATCCCTCTGGGGACAAAATCCAGTAACTGTGTTCTTAGAACATACTTTCACATAAAAACATTGTTTAAAAATTTATGCCAGTACATGATAAAAGTTAATTGAAAATAAGAATGTTCGCAGGTTTTCACGGCCACTCAGAATCTTCAGGTTTGTGTTTTCTGGGATATTATGCCGTGTTATTACGACCTTTCTGGCCGACGTTTCGGATCCCATTGCAGGGTCCATCATCAGGGCCGATGTGTCACACATGGCATAATACCCCAGAAGACACAAAACAGAAGATTATATGAAAAAATTGATTTTCAGGCGTTTTCTAGTATATATCAAGAATATCATTAAACACGTTTAAACTAATATTGCCAAAAAAACTCCACTTTAACAAATAAAATATAGAAGTATCAATACTAGTTACGAAAGCTGTGTATACTAACTTGTTAATGAGAGAAAAAAATCAACAGATATCTCAAGCAGAGACTATAGTAATATTAGGTCCTTACATATGAAATTGGCGTTTAGTATGGGAGGAACATAAAGCCGATTTTTTTTTATTATAATATTTTTATTTAATCAAAGTATGTACCATTGCTATCTATGCACTTTTGCCATCTCATAGGTAGTTCATCGATCCCTTTACTAAAAAAACCATTCGGACGGGAATCAATAAAATCTTTGAAGGCGGTTTGGACTGCCCCATCGGAGTTGAATTTTTTCCTTTACAAGAAGTTATCCAAATTTCGAAAAAAATGGTAATCTGTTGGGGCAAGGTCCGGAGAGTACGGTGGATGTCTTAGACATTCCAATTGAAGCTCCTCTAATTTGGTAGCCGTCTGTTGTGCAGTGTGTGGTCTAGCGTTATCATGAAGCTGCAGTGGCCTAGAGCGATTAACCAGCCTCGGTTGTTTAGCAGCTAGCTTTTCCATCATGGTTTGCAGTTGCTGACAATAGACATCTGCCGTAATCATATGGCCAGATTTAAGATTTAAAATCCCTTCATTATTGTGCTGGTTGAGTAATGCAACGCAGCAGTCAACGCGCGTTTGTTGATTTGCTTCACTCAATTCGTGAGGTACCCACCTTTCAAGCTTTTTCACCTTACCAATTTGCTTCAAGTGGATTAAAACAGTTTTATCACTAACACCGCAGCCTGCAGCTAACTCGCATGTGGTTTGCGATGGATCCGCTTCCACAATAGCCTTCAATTCTTCATTATCAACTTTGGTCTCCGGCCGTCCACGGGGCTTGTCTGCAGGTCGAAATTTCCAGAACGAAAACGTTGGAACCAAAAACGCACTGTGTTTTCTTTTGCGGCACCGTCGCCATACACATCATTAATCCTTCGAGCCGTTTCTGCAGCACTGGTGCCACGGTGGAACTCGTACTCGTAAATAACGCGATATTTCAAGTTTTTCATTTTGTAAACTGAGTGACGCAAAGAAAAAAACAATTGAGGAAAAAACAAATGAATTATAATTTTCAAAACACAAATACATGAGTAAATAGCTGTATAAATTTGGATTTGGAATTCCTAACCAAAGAGAAGATATTTGAGATCAAATTTGCCAGTACGGCAAAACATCAATTTCATATGTAAGGACCTAATATATGAAGGGTTCTTGATTCGAACATATACATAGAACTTTAAAAAATTTGATAATGTGTAGATGTTCTTACGATGGAATTGGTGAACGTTGCATTGTGTAGGGTGATCAATTAAGCCAGCTCATACAGGTCGTAGGCCCTGAGCCATTGAATAAGAGACTTTCATAAATGTTTCCCCTGTAAATTGTGAGATTTCTATAATTCCTCTTAATTTTCAAACAATGTTTGAGATGTCGAGGTATGAGGGGCGATAGTGTGCGAGAAAGAAACAAATATATATGACCGCTTTACGCCAGACAGTGATGCAACAATGCACTTGATGCTTGTTTCGAATGTGTTGTTTTATGTCGTACTTAGATTTGGTTTATTATTTAAGATTTGGAATTGAAATATATAATAATCAATGAAATTCTTCAAATTACGAGATTAATTGAAACAATAATCAAACTACAATCGGTTGGGTAGAAAATTAGCTGCACGTCAGTACAGGAAGCCGCTGAGAAGAAGACGTAGTAGTGATAGTAGATTTAATCTTAGTATTAGTTTTGGTGGTAAATTCTATGACAATTTAACATCAATCAAGCTGAGTAAATTGACAAACGAACTTGACAAAAATATTTTTCGTATACAAAAATTTCAAATGTCACACGAGGCCAATTTTTAGTCATAGGTAATTTCATATTTTTTTATATAAAAATCTTAACTTTGGTTTAGAATTTTTTTTAAATATGTATATCGACATAAAAAAACTATTTTGAATATCACGATTATCATCAATTTTTATATCAATCTGACGTTTAACACGTAACAGCACATTCCCGTAGTAAGACGTTTATTCGTTTTTTTACAAAACAAGCCGGCTTTTTTGTAGAATGCGCCTATAATGTCAGGGAAAAAGTTGTGTAGATATTGAATAGTACTCAAATATAGAAATTCATTCCTAAAAACTGAAAAATGAATCCAACATTAAGGCATCAATTTTCGCTAAGTTATTGGATTTTCCTTGTGAAAATCCGTCCTCCATTATTTCAAAAGCCTTCTAAGATAGATATTTTATTAAAATAGTTCACAAATACGGTAAAATCTATACAAACACCAAGCAAACACGAGTAAAATCAAAGCGAAGACGAACAGTGACCGTAGAATATAAACAAATTATAGTGACAAACACCATATATCACATATGGTTTATCTATAATTCTGACTAAAAAACGTCACGACCAATCAATCATATTGCGTTTAACTGGAATCGTATTTTAAAAGATTTTTATTATAAAAATTATGAATGAAAACATTATCCAACACCGTCCATACTGAGTTACAAAATATAATTTAGGTATTTTTCTGAATTTGTTTCATATATTTTCAAAGATATCTGTAAAATGTGAAATTACCCTATCATTTTTTACTTTAATCATTAGACGACCAAATGAATTATTATTTTTTTACGAACGTTTTATTTACTAAGGTTAATACCGATTAATTATCATTCAGTGACCCTTTATTTAAATATTTGGAAGGGTCATTGAATCACCTTAGTCACATGGTTTGATTGTCGACGCAATAATACTACAGTTGATTTATTGAAGCGATAAGTTATATAGTTATATAGCATTATTATTATGCATAGTTAAGATCAAAATACCATTCATGCCTACACGGCGTTAAACTTTTAATTTACTGAAAATATATCAAAATAATAGATAATAAATGTTCACGAATACAAAGTAAACCATTTCGTTATCGACATACAATACGAACATAAACGTAAAACGGACTCTCGATTATCCAAAATCTGATTAATCCGGATGCGGATAATCCGGGATAATTTTCAAAAATCATTAAAAAAATATTTTTTAAATTAAAATATTCCACATTGTTCAAAATAGACAAAAATACGTTTAAAGTCAAAAACACCGGCTGTCTGTCGTGTCTGAAAAGTGATTTCTCATTTATGTAATGTTAATTTAGTTTATTTCAGTGTCTTAGTTAGTTGCATCCAGTTGTCACTTTCACATCCTTACAAAATGGCACGTAATTTATGACGGCGGCGTTGCTTGCCGTCAACTGTCAGGGGTGCCACATTGCCAAAATTGCAGGGTAATTTAAGCGCATTTTATGAACACGGTGTAAAAAGGGACAACATCTGGTAAACTGCCTTTAAGACAAAATATTAAGTAGTGATAAACTAGCTGTATGTGAGTTCATTAAGTTAAATCTTAGGCAGGAACAAATTTACAAGAATTCAAGTGCGTAAAAGTATTTGATTATCCTGCAATATCCAGCGCCAGTTATGTTGCGCGTAAACACACACTTGCGCGGTTTCAAGTGTTCCATTTGTTTCTCTCCGCCAGGATCCATGACATTATTGTCACGTGTCGTGACTGCGGGAGGACAAATAAAAACACTAGAAATTATTTAGCGATTTCTTAATTATCAATGTACAAAGTCACTTAACATTAATTAAACATAACGTTTTTCTTTAACTTACGGTGGATAACACGTATTTATCGCTCGTAGAATATTAAATTCTCGTACATAGAAGTTGTTCTGGTTTATTTCGCTAACTAGGTACTACGCTCGATTATTTCGCTTTATGTATCACTTCGATTAACTTACACGGCCACGCTGACCTCGCGGATCACGGCCGACTTCGCACAAAACCAACTGTCAAATACGACAACTCTCTTGCGCCGAGGCGTGATTCTGTATTTATACCCAAAAACTGGATTATCGAATCAACTTCATTACTCTAGTGTTTAGTAGAAGATTCTCGTCGCTTCTAGGCTTTTTCAGGTGTTTCTAAAATTTTGTGTCTGTGGTGGAGTGTTCCAGAATGTAGTGGAAGGTCTAGAAGTTTAGATGTTATTGTCGTCATTGACATATTACGAGGAATTCTGTACCTAATCTCAGGAGAGAGTAAAATTTGGGTAGAAATTTGGTATTTTTTTACAAAGAGATGATTGATTATTTTTATTGTTTTTATGTTATTTAAATTAAAAACAAAATTGACGTGTCGTGTTTATATACGTGGCTGACATGCAACTTTCTTTGCAATTTTATTCGAGACAGAAATAAAAATTATGTACTTATTTAGAAATAAAATATCTATCACTTCTTGATTCTTTCCTTTATATTAGAAATGGTGAATTAATTTTTCCTTATTTAAGAGCTGCATTAAAAAAAAAATTACTTAGGCGATCAAGATATATTATAGATGTCTCGTAGAGACGTAATTATATTTTTTTTATGGGAAAGTAGGTATGTAGTAGTTTTTAGTAAAGTAGTGTTGATAGGGCTTTCGACCTATCGTACGGCTGGCTTAAGTGATTTCTTTGAAAAAACTGGTCTAAAAAGGAATTAAAAATTGAAATAGTTTTCAGGCGTATTCTAGTGTAACGTTAATGATTTGGTGGAATCTCATATACACATAGGATATTGCTTTAAAATCCCAATAAAAAAATAAAGATAACTCATTCGTAACATCTTGATTTGATTAGGGGAATGAAAAAGCTTTGGACACTGGTGCGCGGTGGCGCTAGTGACAATAACAACACACATGTGAAACGAGATGTATAATCTAAATATATATACCTTTTTTTTAAAATGTGGATGGTATTCTATCATGGGTGGAAATGATGAATGTTACATTGTGTAAAGTGATCATTTAAGTATGTCGTACATTAGGTGTTAAGCCCTACGAACACCCAAAAATAAAAAATCTTCCATACGTAATTTACCTTAAAACAATATAACATTATTAATCAACATATATATTATAGATGTCTCACAGACGTCTCATCTATACTATCTATACTAATATTATAAAGAGAAAAGATTTGATTGTGTGTTTGAATTGAATAGGCTCCGAAACTACTGGACCGATTTGAAAAATTCTTTCATATTCAGAATCCTACATTATCCCCGATGAAAATAGGCTATAGAATATTTTCAAAAATGTTAGGGATCCGTATGAAAACTTCGATAATGTAACCCAACGTGTGAAAAAATTACGAAAAAAAAACCTTTTATTGCGTACGCTGCGGAAATTATTGCCAATAGAGCAAAATAATGTACTACAGTTTTATAGAGGACATTAATATCTACAAAAAAATCTGCAATACCATATATCTAAGTATTACAGTTATGTTACAATAACTTATGTTAACATTAGATGGAAAAATTGCTTTTTAGAGAACAGCGGACCCTTTGTTTTCCCTCACAAATTAATTTTTTACTCAATCCTTAACCCGTGCAACGCCGGGTACGACCAGCTATTATAAATATAATTTCGTCTCTATGAGACATCTTTAATATATCTTGATTAACGATGTCTCCTGGGATAGAAATCAGTACTGTGTTCTTGAATAATTTGGACTCAAAAGTATTCTGAATATTTACTTGAATTTAAAAATAACTGCAGCGGACCTGATATAAAATATGCAACAAAAGCCATTTTAATTAATGTGCAACCAAATGCACCAGTGTCAGTAATATTGTGAACTGCAAATGCAGCGGTCAACACTACAAACGTGATTTTATAAAAAACCTTTCAAAAAGTTACTTAAAAATGTCAAACTCAAATTTGATTGGATCTCACAGATACGACGGACGTAAGTGCCCAGTTAATTATTATTTTATACATTTTACGTTTTTTAATAAAGTATAAAATAAATATATAATCCCAACAATATAATAGAGTATATTGCAATACCAAGAGGAGCAACTAAACCGTTCTATTTTAAAAAAAAATTAGGGTAAACAACACTGTTTTATTCCACTATATTTATTTTGAATTGTTAGAACGTTTTCGGGATTTCTCCCATTCTCATTAACATTGTAAACGTGTTGTTATTGACAATGGGAGAAATCCCGAAAACGTTCTAACAATTCAAAATAAATATAGTGGAATAAAACAGTGTTGTTTACCCTCATTTTTTTAAATATTAAAAATGAATTTCCAAAATGTTAGAAAGAAAAAAATTGAACATTTAAACCATTCTAACAACTCTTTTAAATGTTCTAAGCTCCAAAAATGTATAAGTTTAAGGTAATATAGGTATAACTACATAAGTTTTTTTAACACCTATTAGAAATCATAAACTACTAGAAAAATAATTCTAAAGTGGAAGAAATGGAGGCTAGTATTTCCAGTAGAATTGAACATTCTACTCACTTCACTCAGAAAAAAAATTACGCCATTTTAACGTATTCTACACATTTATTATATTACGTGATAGGGTAAAACGAGATATTTAACCCTGTGGGGTAATACACTCCACTCACTTGTCTCCCGTACAAATACAGGGTTATTTGGAAAACATTAATAACCTCGCAGGACTATATTCCTGCCATGATTATGAGTCGAAAATGTTCAAGCTATTATGACCTAATATAAATAGTTAAGGAAATACGCGACATTAAAGTTTGCATTTTTTTTCTATATTTCTGTCTTATTTTTTGTATAACGTTGGAGTATCATTACAGTAACTTATATTGAACATGAAAATTTTATTCCCTTTAATACAAGTCAAATAAAAAAATAAAAACCTTCGAATTCCAATTGGTAAACATTCCAATTGGAATTTTTTCAGGGTTTTAATCATTTTACTTAACTTGTATTGAAACAAATAAATTTTTGTAATCAATATGAGTTACTGTAATGATAGTCCAACGTTTTATAAAAAATAAGTCAGAAATATAGAAAAAAAAATGCAAACTTTGATGTCGCATATCTCCTTAACTATTGATATTAGGTCCTAATAGCTTGAACATTTTCGACTCATAATCATGGCAGGAATATATTCCTGCGAGGTTATTAATGTTTTCCAAATAACCCTGCATAACAATATAATGTTTTATCAGTGAAGTTAGCCTCACGTCACTGCGCCCTTAATGTTCGAGCAAGTTCGCTCGCAAATTGCCTATAGTGGTGAAAAAAAATTCCTCTGGTTAGTTTTACATATATTTTTTTAACATACGTTTGTGTAATGGTTCATAGTGCGTATATTATTAATGTGTGAAGATATAAATTCTTCAAATAAATACCTCAATTACCTGACAAAAGAAAGTGTCTAATAAACAACCTATGATTTGTTCTAACGTTTGCCACTACGTTCGTTTCGTAATAATTTATTTGATAACTAGCTGTGTCCGCGCGGCTTCGCACGCGTAGATTATTAGTACACTGTTTGGATCATCATAGAACTTTCGCGAACCTTTTAGAACATTCTCCTTCCAGAACTTTCAAGAAATTTATCGAATGAACAGGAACCTTCTAGACACACCGACACATTCCGCCACTCAGTTAAGAACCTTATAGAACTTTCGGGAATTTTATACAACCTTCTCCTTCCAGAACTTTCTAGAGCCGGTTTTTCTGGAACCTTCTAGACTCACCGACGCAGTTGGCGCGCCTATTTTGAAACAATCTGAAGCATTTGCGGCCTTCCCATAACAAAACAATGTGCTGGAAAGCACATTTTCGTCACCCACTCCCACCCACGCACAGCCACCCCCACCAAACTCGGATATTTTTGATGTGACAGCAATGGCTATCCACCACCATAACCACCGGTGGGTGATTGTGGCTGGTTGTGGAGAAAACTTGGCGGGTAGGGAAACACGGGTTTCTTTTTATATATAATACTTTTGAAAGAGTGTATTACTAATAGATCAGGGATAATATGCACTTAGCATACTTGTAGTTTTATATGATTAATTTTTTTATTTTAGATGATCACTTTTGGATTGTATCCTTTTAATTTCAGATAGATCTTGTTTAAACTCATTGTTACCAAATGTGGGAATAAAAGAAATTCGTTTTAAGCCATATATTAATTTAAAATGTACACCTTAACGCCAAGAAAATACTGGCTACTTTAGCACAAAGGAAAGTCTAGTATCAGTCTTAGTAGTCAGGATAAGCCTGAATGATTATCAGAGGGCTTCTGCACCCCACAGTCATTGAATTTAATTCTGCAATGGTTGTTCACCTCTGATGTAAAATATTAAGAAAAGGTCAGTAAACATGTCAATGTTAAAAAATACTTTCTGTCTTTAAAACGTTCGAAAGGGTCCTTTGTACATAAGTTATTTTGAAAAAAAAATATTAATGGTTTTCTTGTAATTTCTGACGGACTTTCGATAAGCAGTAACAGTATTATATGTTTATCATTAAAGATTTTTAGTGGTAACTACATTTTTTTTCCCTTCCCTGATATATTTTCAATGCAAATCTGTACCGTTTTACCGATCGGATTCAAAATTTGGAAACTTATTCTTTAGAACCCGGCGGGTAACATAAGAACATTTCCCTCTCTAATTTTACCCCTTCCCCTCCCCCTGATATATTTACAATGCAAATCTGTACCGTTCGACCGATCGGACTCAAAATTTGGAAACTTATTCTATAGGGTCCGGCGGGTAACATAAGAACATTTCCTTCTCCACTTTTACCGCTTCCCCTGCCTCTGATATATTTACAATGCAAATCTGTACCATTCGACCGATCGGACTCAAAATTTAGAAATTTATTCTTTATGACCCGGCGGGTAACACGGAGGACATTTCTTCCTCCAGTTTTACCCATTTCCCTCCTGATATCAATGCAAATCTGTACCGTTCGACCGTTCGTTAAAATTTAGAAACTTATTTTTTAGGACCCGCCGGGTTATAAAGGCTTAATTTCCCCTCTCCACTTTTACCCCTTCCACTCCCCTGATATATTTTCATTGCAAATTTGTATCGTTTGTCCGATTGGACATACATTTTGCATACTTATGCTTTATGACCCGGCGGGTAACGAAGGCGACTTTTGCCCCTTCCCTTTACCCCACCCCCTCTCCTGTTATATTTTATGTACAAATCTACACCATACCACCGATCTGACCTAGATTTTGCATACTTATCTTCAAGACCCGGCGGGTAATAAAGACAACTTTTCCTCCCTCCCTTCTTACCCCACCCTCACACCTGATATATTTTTTGTACAAATCCACAACATTTGCCGATCTGATACAAATTTTACAGTCTTATTCTTTAGGTCACGGCGGAATACATAGGTCACAATCCCATCCATCCCAGCCTAGATTAAATGGATCTTTTTTTTTTATTAGTGTCTTTGCGAAACAATGTAACCTATGTGTTCCCCCACAATATTATTTTTAACTTAATCCTTAACCCGAGCAACGCCGGGTACGAACAGTTATCAATATATAAAAATATAAATATTCGTTTGTTCAAAATCTTAAATCTCCGATTTCACGGATTGACTTTGACAAAATGCTGCATTCGAATACGCGCATGTTTTTATATATCTACTACGTTTTTACATACCTACTATAATACAAATGTCATCTCTGTGACAGGTATAAACATGCTTTTTTGAAAAGCAGCAAAATTGAATACCCACAAGCATTGTAAAATTAAACATATTCGAAACGTGTGCTTTCTCTTTTCTTTCTCTTCCATTTAACAAGACTAAGCCACAGCAACGCGTGGCCGGGTACAGCTAGTATAAAATAAAAAGACGGGGACCATCAAAACGCACTCGTATATTTAAATAAACTGTGAAAAAATATATAAAGAAATAAATAATAAATAATATAGCCTATTTTGCAATGGCTGCATAATAATGCAGACAGACGTCAATGAATATTGCAATGAGACTACGTTTACTGCGTCTTATTATATTTTGTACACGATCATTAGCAAACAATGTATATTCGTTTATTCCGCATCGGAATCAGCCTTCAACGTAATCAGTATCGAAATATTCATATATAAAACTGCAATGACTTTGAGAATGATAAACACATTGGTGAATATAGTGATTAAAATAACATTTTTTTAAGTGATGATTTTTTATGGTAAAGATACTGATACACATGCTTATTTTTAAGCATGCTCAAAACTAGCATGCCCAAACCTAACAATCAAAAACACATGCTTATTACTGGCATGATCTTGTCATAGAACAGAGACGCTCTTGTTCAAAATGGAAACTTTGCAAACTGAAATACGAAATTCAAGTGAACCAATAAATCAAAACAGTTCCCGAGTTTCCGTCCGCACATTTTTGATTTTAGTTTTTATAAATTACTATTGCAAGATTTGAATCATTCATGTGTTTTAATAAAGATTTATAAGCATTGTTTCTTGCTATATTATATTTATATAGCGATGACCGAATATTCCACAGACATTCGTGATTCCTATAACAAGTCACGAAAAATAATATTTTGCCATCTCCCTAACGCGCCATATTTGTTTCAACAGTCGTGGACTGAGAAGTTCGCATAGATAATCGATACTAGCCGCGAAGGACATTAGCGAATGTGCGTACACATATGTTACTAAGTAGCAAAAGGTCAATACTGCGCATGCTCACGCTCACGTGCCACTAATGAGCATGTTTAATAACCATAATGGTTAAAAATAAACGCAACAAAGCATTATCAAAAATTGAAATAATAATGAGGATTAATAATTTAGAATGCACTTAATTCGAGATTTTATATGAAGTAGGTACAGCGCTATCCTTTTCAAAATAATGTTTCCAATAACTAAAAAAAGAAAAAAAATATATTGTGATATATAATATAGCAACTTCGTAGTGTAAAAAGCAAAGACAGCAATATCTTCAACCAATTAACCCTCAAGGGTGTATCAGGAGGCAGAATGGCCGCTTCATAATAAAGTGAATCGATTTAAATTGTAGACTGGAAAATCTTTGCAAAGGCAACAATGTCCACTATTTTGTAGCAAATACTGTAATATCCATATTTAAAAGTTAAATATTTATTTATACACGTAGGTATGTAAAAGGTTAAAGTTTTTAAAAACTTATTTCCAATAAGATGTAGTTTTTGTAGCTTTCAGAAAAATTTCCTTAAGGAGTGACAGGTTTTTTGTGTGTATCTCAGAGACACCTCAATGGAATATTACTGCTTTTGCTGTTATATCCATTATTTTTCATATTACATTATGCCTGTCTTGCAATTTACACTCATCACTACCACGGCTTCATAGAGAGCTTTCGCCTGATGTATACTTGTCTCTGTCTCTGTCTTGGGGCAAAGCTGTTACGGTTACTGGTGTCTTCTCAAATCATCTGACTATTCTGGTCATAAGGATGTGGGATATGGAAATAATTGTGTAGTTGTAATTTGGTATACTGTATATATATTGTTGGTAATTTTTTTTTGTACAGTTGATTATTGATGTTTTCAGATTTTAAGTAGATTCTAGCTATAACCCGTCAAAAATGGCGGTACTTTTATACGTTGGTTCCAAAGGAATAACTATTTATTTGTTTATAAAGAAAAAATAAAAAAAGGAAAAAACGAAAAAAGTTTTTATAAAAGAAGTTACGGACAGACCGACAGACAGACAGATGATGAAATTATTATTATTGGGACTATAGCAATTATACTTTTTAATATTTAGTCTCATTTATATTGGAGTATTTTATATGTATTACGAATTGTATTGAAAGAAAATACCTATTTCAGACTATAACTTTGTGTTTTCACGTTTGTACATATTATATTTGAATGTTACTGCACGCATAACCATTTTCGGGTTTTTCGCAATAAGTTTTGCAACTCAAATCTGATTTTGTTAAAAAAAAAAATTGAATAAAATAACTTCTTTATAATAACATTCAATGCATTTTTCCCATCGGTAGTTCTGTCTTAGGTGCGAGAGAGAACTCTATTGCATCTTTCATTAAAACAGTTTACGACCAGAGTTGTCTATTAGCACAGTATTTATCTCCGGCCTGTCGGCGAGTTATTAGCCTACCCTTGCATTGACGCTAGGGTTGTCACTTTATTTTTATTTTTACTCCGTTTCTTTTAACTCGTAGAGTCTGAGATTCCGGCATAAGGTAGACACGAAACCCGAAAAATTTTGTAATTCGTATATCTAGTTTCTGCACTTAAATTGCAAGAACGCTGATTACCATCAACGTAGACTTTTTAAAACTCACAGTCTTTGTGATAATCAACACAACTTTTTAGTAAAGCACCACAAACATAAAGAAGGCATTTTTTTCAGGAAGCGCATTTTTTTTCTAAAGCGGCGGCTGCGAGCGTGAATGGCACCGAAGGCACGGCCCTTTCTGCCGCGGCCAGTTTGTATGAAGACGTATTACTTTTCTTAGTATACTGTGCTATTAGTTAGTCACAGACCCGACTATAATATATGTTCTTTATGCAGTTTTGAAGACATGGACATCCACATTCTTATTACAATTCCATCTCAGACTAGATTTTACACTAGTTTTCAGAAAAAAAATCTGCCTGTTCTCGGAGTTGTCAGATTTTTTTGGTAAAGTAGTATAGTAGCATTATTTTTTTTTTTCTGTCAGAAAATCATCAAAATTTAATTATTACAATGTTCTTTTTTTCAGATACTGAGATACAAAATTTTTATAAAGGACAATCTGTATTCATAACTGGAGGTACAGGATTCATAGGAAAAAGTTTGTATTATATTTTTTTTATTACCATCAACTCTTTTCTTTTTCTTATACATTTTTTGAAAATATCCTGAACTCAAAGAACACACAAAATCATTTATTTATTTAAGGGTTGTAACGGAACCTCGCCTCCGCTTCCGCAAATGCGGAACATCCGTGAAAAATCGTACTTCCGCATCCGCTTCCGTATGTTTTTAACGGAGTTTCAACTTTTAACGGAGGTCTATTTGCGTTTTTTTATTGCGTCTGACGCCACGCGTGCATCTCTGCCGAGTTCAGCCAACTGACTGATCTGCGAAGCATTTCCTACATCCTTTTCATCTGACGATGAAGAGGATATAGGAAATGACAGCAATGTATCCAACAGCAACCTCATTAATGGTGGAAATATAATACTAAATTTCAAGCCTTTGTTCCCATGGTGCGCGCTTATTTATCGTAGTCGCCAGCGTCAGTTTCAAGCGAATAACTGTTTAGTGGAGCCGGTTTTATTTATGAAAGCTTAAGAAATCGCTTAGAAAGTGAAAAAGCTTCAAAAATGTTATTTGTTGAATGTAATTTGCCTCCTATTAATTTTGATTACTAATAAGTACATTTTTTTCTTTAAGAAAGGTTAAACTTTTTTCTTTATTAACCCACTTTCGCCTCCGTTAACATCCGCTTCCGCGAAGACCATACTCCGGACTTTCGTTTCCGCCAAAAGGTCTCCGTTACAACACTACTTTATTTACATATTCAAACATAATCGCACTGCATTGATATAATAAATACGTATATGCAAGTCGCTAGAGCAGATCGAATAACTTGCAATTGGGATAATAAGCTGAAATAAGTAATTTATTATATTTTTTATGTATTTTGTTCCCAGTTATTCTGGTAGCTAACTAACTAACTAATTAACCATCACGCCATTTCCCCGCAGGGGTAGGCAGAGAGGATTGAACGCCACACTCTTCTATCCTGGCACACCACTTTTGCTTCGGCCACATTCATACATTATTATTCTGTTAGTGTCCGTTAAAAATCAAATAATAGCTTTAAAAAATGACCGCAATACTAATTAAAGATAAAAAATTATATTCTGTCAAGCCTGTCCCCCCCCCCCCGTAGATTAATTATCTCTGTCTTTTGTAGTGTTAAATATTAAAATAAAGTATTTTTGCAGTTGTTGTTGAGAAACTCCTCAGATCATGTCCTGGCCTAGATTCTGTCTACGTAATGATAAGAAATAAAAATGGAAAAGATGTTCACACCAGATTTGAAGAATATCTACAGGAAAAGGTGATAAAATATTTATATTTTTCATTATTGCATTTTTTGAATCCATCACTTTTTTGTATGCCTGTAATGAAAACGGAACGACGATGGATTTATAACGTATTCAAAGACATTTGCCCTGGAGATCCAGAACTGAAACGAGCTGGTGAGAGACCAGGCTGAGTAGAGTCTTTCTCTCGAGGAGTTGTGGGACCAGCAGTGAAGATGATGCTTCTGATGAATTCAAGTAACGCTGCTCTACTGCGATCAAAAAAATTTCTTATATGTTCACTAAGCACTCCTAGTATTTCAAACTTTGTGGTATATTATTACATAATTCTTAGAAGCTTAAGAATCTGTTTGGCATTAATTTGTATTACGGTGTCATAAAAAAACATGTCTTATTCCTATTATATAACATTGTACACTAGATGATATAGACGTGATGAAAATTACATAAAATAAGTAATCATCTACGAGATGTTTGGTAAGAAGCGTTGCAGTCGTTGCCCTAAACGGTGCATATTTTTTTAACTTTGATCAGTGGTGGCGACCCCTAAAATTAATTTTAATGAAAAATGAAAAAAATTAGTGTCTATTTTTTTGACGTTTGAAGTAAGAATATAAAAGTGTGCCCCGATACAAAAAAAACTTAGATTTTTTGAAGATCTCTAATTGTTATAACACTATAATCGTGTTTTTTTTTTAATTTATCATATTTTCAAATTAAGAGTCTTATATAATTAACTTATCCATTTTCTTGTAAACTCGTTGAGGGGTCAATGATAAGTAATGATTAATATAACCTTAGAGCGGCACATTACACATTTTCACTTTTTTTTACGAAAATGTTTGTTTTTATGATTCATTTTTATCAAAATGTATACGATAGACTACAATTTTATTAAGACGATAACTTTAAAAAAGGTTTGGTTCTAAGATAAAATTGATAAACCGAACATTATTTATAACTAGCTGTTCGTACCCGGCGTTGTCCGGGTTAAGGATTTAGTTAAAAATCAGTTTGAAGGTTTCATTGTTTCGCAAAATCTCTAATAAAAACAATGTTCCCATCAATGATGGGATGTCCAGGAGGGAATTGTGGCCTACGACTCAAAGAATAAGGATATAAAATTTGGGTTAGATCGGCAAACGGTTATGTTATTTTGCTGCCTCTCCCGCAATCCGTAACACGCTGTCACATGTCCTGCACGTGTCACGTTTGCCTAGAACACGCGAATTTTATATTCGAAAATAATCGATTTTTTTTAAATTAAAAGATGAGTTGATTCATTTGTGCCTCAAATTTACGTGAAGCCTGATTTTTGATCTCAATTTAAAATTTAATATTGTTGAAAAGACGTGTGTTGATTTTTTACCTAAAATTGAAGATTATTTCAGTTAACTAATAAAACATTTTAAAACAACTTTAGTGTTTTTTTTTTTATTCTATCACATAAAAATAATATTGAAAATACATATAAATCAGTAAATAACCATAAATAATCAAAATACACATTATATAACAAAAAAAATCAATTTTGTTTACGGGTCCGACAGACCCACCAGGCACACGTGTGATTTTCACCCACCAGGCACCCCAAGGGTTAAATAAATTATAAAAAAATTAGTGATGTCTTCAAGTTATTTGTCTTTTGAATCCCGTATAACTCTCATTCACGTAAAGCTCTCGAAATCCCTCCAATCCATCTGCATTTTGACAGCTGTCAAAGCTTTGTCATTTGACTTCGCTCAGAAAACTGCCAACGCAACGGGAGCGCCAGCAGCAGCAATGATAGGAGCATGTCAGCACGAATGAGGTGTTTACTTACTCACTTTCCTGCTCGCTGCAATAGAAATAGGCTAAGTGTATAGCCCGCTTTATATCACAAACTTGTGTCGTGTAAACAAGGATCAATGTTAGGTACTTACTTCTTTCCATTGTTTGACTGGTCCGTGTTTATTGCGACTGTGATGCACCTACTAAAAATGCTAATAAATCAATCCTCATTCTTTGACCCAAAAACTTGTCCTGTCTCCATTGTCCTATTGTTATTGTAATTTGTTTTCGTCGGGCCGTTCTTGATTTTACCATTGTCAAATTAATGAATTCGTCTGACACTTAGCATTAAGAGAAAAATAATAAACTTTCACACGAAGTAAACACTTTCTGGTGGGACATAATATATTTAAAATAAATTAAACTGTGTTTGACGTCACTTTATTGAATAAATACCAACTAGTTCGGCTCAGAGCTGAGCCTTCAAAAAGGTTGAATATATCACTCTTTCTTTTAGTAGATGATCTGTGATACAGAAAACTACGCCTCCTGGTCCAGCTGTTCCTTTGTCTTTTCGGTAGTCTTCCCGGTGGACGCCGTCCAGAGGGGATTTTATTCCCTGCTGTATGCACGAGTCTGTTTTTTTTAAAGACCTTTGGTGAGGACAGTGCCAGTTCGTATCTCTACAGCGTATATCATAATAGGTCGCACACATGTCTTATATATCTTGACTTTGCTTTCAATATGCATACTTTTGTTCTTCCAGACCAAATCTTGAGACACCCTGAGATGGTGGATGCTTTATTAACTTGTTCTCGGACTTCAGTATACAGATCGCCATGGCTACACATATCTAAACCTAAATATCTGAAGCTCATGACTTGTTCCACAGGCTCACTATCAATACTAAACGTACACTTTGTTGGTTGTTTTTCGATTGCTACTCTTTTAGTTTTACTGATTGATATTGATATATTTAACCCTTGCTTTGGATGAAGTAAATAAAATTGAATGTATACTAATTAAAAACAGAATTACAAACAATGGAGCAAACATTGGGGAGAGGAAGAGACAGGGTGTCAACTTTGCTGGTGGTTAGTTGTGAGAGAGGGTGGGGTGGGTTGGTGTAGAGAATTGAAAGGGAAACATATTTAAAACTGGTTTAGGCGATAAATCTAATTGTTTATCGGAAGCTTTGAAAAAAACCATTAAATAAATAAAAGCTATTAATACTTTCTTCATTGTTTGTAATTCTGTTTTTAATTAGTATTCGAGTGTATTTAATTCTGAGCCAAAACTTGTTGGTATTTATTCAATAAAGGTTAATTGAAGTGTTATTTTATTTTAAATATAAATATACAAAAATAATACATCAACAAGTTTTGACGAATGAATTTAACGCAAAGAAAGTTATGTCCAAATATATTTAACTTATTTCTTGGTGTAAAGGTATTCACACTGTTGGATGAGGAGCAGAAATCCCTGGTGCAAGCAATAGAGGGTGAACTAGGACTCCCTGGCATAGGGATGAGCTTTGAAGACCAAACTCTTCTGCAAAATAAAACAAACATCGTTATCCATTGTGCTGCTAATGTAAGGTAAGCCAAAATGTTGATAAGGTTAGCTGATTTGTTAATGGTAGGCCGAAATCTTCAGAAGGTAATTGGGTTATACTAGTACGCTGAAATACTTTGGTTATGTCACAGGGCATATGAATGCAATGGAGAGATCGACCCGTACTCTCGTAAGATCATCAAATATTTATTTATTTAATATTCACGGGAGACCACTAGCACAACAAAGAAGCATAGAAAACATTAATATAATATAGATGGCCAGTAATTATGTTAATAATGATAAATATGTTATGAAATAAACTAAGGCATGTTAAGGATAATATAACAAGAATGAATAAAGATTTAAACAAAAGAAAAAGAGACTTAATTATTAGCAGAAAAAAACTTAGGCATGTTTAGAATAATAGAACAAGAAACAATAAAAAAAAAATTTAAAAATTAAACAAGAGAAAATAGACTTAATTAGTGAGCAGGAAAATTAAGGCATGTTAAGAATAATACAACAAGAAAGAATAAAAAAAATTAAAGAAGAGAAAAACAGACTTAATTAGTAAGCAGAAAAATGTAGGCATATTAAGAATAATGCAAAAAGAAAGAATAAAAAATTTAAACAAAAGAAAAATAAACTTAATTATTAGTATAATATAAAAATAAAAATAGAAAAACTTTGGCATGTTATGAATAATACAACAAGAAAGAATAAAAGAATTTAAATGAGAAAAAAAGAGACTTAATTAGTAACCAGAGAAATTTAGGCATGTTAAGAATAATACGTATGTTAAGAAGAAAGAAAAAAAAAACTATATGAACAAATCTGGTAAAGTCTGCAACAAATGACTCTCTCCAAGAAGCTGTCAGGAATTCTGCATTTTTTAATTAAAGAATAAATACGTGAGGCTTATGTGGATATCGTTTATTAAATATTTTTGAATCTCACAGCCATATCAATGTAAATGCTAACATGAGATAAAAGAAAACGGTTCAAAAACTCACCGAAAACGAAACTTCAAAAAGGTCAACATTAAAAGCGATACCAGGGAAAAATGGAAGGTTAACGAATCACGTTGGCACCCAATACTTCTAAATGGATTGTTAAAAGAATTTGACAAGAGTATGAACAGCAAATGTGCCACAAAAGTCATCCTGCAGTCGATGCCTTTGCATGAAAAGATACTACAGAGCCTGTGGATCCAAGTTCGGACTATCCAGTCACCTAAGGACCCGCAACATTCAGAGTTAGACTTACTCATACTTCAAAAACGTCAATGATGATCCTTGAGATTATCTGACAACAAAGGAAAGATGTTGGACACATGTTTCGCATACTATGAAGAACGAGATGTACAAATATTCTATTTCTGCGGAAATTAAACATCAGCGGTAGACTCTTAACCACACTCTTAACCATTTGTCTAAGATAAATCCTTAAATTTTTTGCACTTTTTGCCAGAGAGGAAGATAGCTTGGAGAATTCTGTGGTATTTTAAAAGTTTAAAATTCATGATTTGAAGTAAATACAGCCATAATACAGGGTTGACAAGGGAAAAATAAGCGGTTTTGATGATATTTTAGTTAGGTTAGCTTAGGTTACTTAATATTTATAAAATCGTCTTATACATATCAAAGGTGTCTCGTAGCTAATATCAAAAACTTTTGAAAGTCATCTTCATTCATTTTTTAATACAAAGTATTCTTTAAACTTTGGGTGAAATGTAAACAGTTAAGGAGATGAGTGACATCAAAGATTCCCTTTTATTTTCAATATTTCTGATCTTTCTTCTGTAAAAGGTTGGAGTATCATTTTAATAATTTTATTTGACTGACTGAAGCGAATTAGTTTTTAATATTGGATATTAGTTACTATTACGATACTCATAATAGGTGGATGAAAAAATGCAAGATTTGATGTTAATCTCCATGTTGAAATTTCACCCAAAAATTGAACGAAGACTTTTCCGATGTTTTTGTTACTAGTTTTCTTTAACAAACATTTACTTTAAATTGTCATAAAACCGCTTCCTTTGGAATTTCGCAATACAATATTTAAATTTAGGAATTTCTAACCAGTTAAACCACTTAAAAATGTAAATTGTTGAATTTTTTAACAATTGTTTGTGACCCTTCCACATTATTGTTCAAATATTATTTTTATTTATTATTTTTATTTTATATTTTATTTATTATATTATATTTTATTTATTATTTACAGATCAGATGAAAAATTAAAAACTGCCATAAACATAAACGTAAAAGGTACATTTGATGTACTGGACTTGTGCAGAAAAATGCCTCACTTGTTGGTAAGTAATTAAAACTTTAAGTCTCATGTAGATATATTGTATCTCAATTTCAGAAAATAATACAATTTTTAGATGCCAGGCTCTCCAAACATTTAATTCGGCCTCTCTGATGAGCCTGGATACACAAATTCGTAATATTTTAAATTACAACAACAAAAAAATAATACATCCATTATTAATGCAACAAATCGAGTCGAGCGCACTGGGCTTATCAAAAAGGTTTTATTTATTACCTCTGCGCGCTCACGCTTAAAATTTTCTATAAACAGAGTATAAAGTCACTTTTTTATTACACAATTTTTCGTTTAAAATGAAGAAAAATGGCCCTTTTCAGGGCCGCATGTCTTCCCTTGTGGTCCGATGGGACCCAGTCAGTACACTCTCGAAGAAGAGAGAAGATTACCTGGGATATAATTAATGTGGATTAACCGGAAGAAATTTCGAAAGTCATTAAAAAATATATTTAAAAACAAAAATATTCCACATTGTTCATATTGTTGTTATTGAGCTATTATTACAAATAATTACTTACAGAGTACCTGGGCGGTCGGTTTCACGACAGAGCGAGCAATTTTATGTAGGTACTTAGCGCACTTCCTACATTACGAATTCGTTTATACGTCAACGTACCCCCTAGGTAATCAATACAGCTCTGTTGATACTAAATAAATAAGAAGACAGATGGGCTGCCATGATCAGACTTATTACTATATTGTCAAATTTTGAATATAATTATTCAGAGCTGCAGACAAGGGTTGAGTTTGTAACATTTTAATCAGTCTGAGGTTTAGGTACATACGACACTCTCAACAGCCTTTTCTACCTGTGCCAGCAACAGGATGGAAAGCGACGAGTGCTTATAGAAGCACTAGTTGATTTGAAGGCGTTGGAAGCTTTTAAGCTACAAGAATAAAACTGTTCCATGTCTCTGAGAGGGCATTCCGAAGCAGGATTCTCCTACACCTTAATGTGAATGATCTATACTAATATTATATAGAGGAATGATTTGATTGTTTGTTTGAATTGAATAGGCTCTGAAACTACTGGACCGATTTGAAAAGTTCTTTCACATTTAGAATCCTACATTATTCCTGATGAATATAAGTTGTAGAATATTTTCAAAAAAGTTAGGGATTCATATGAAAACTTCGATAATGTAACCCAACGTGTGAAAAAAATACCAAAAAGAAAACTTATATCGCGTACGCTGCGGAAATTATTGACAATAGAGCAAAGTGATGTAAAATGTACTCTTTTTTAGTGACCCTCGACGCAAAAAGAGGGGTGTATGTGTGTGTATTAAAATTTATAATTTTTGAAATTTTTGTTAAATACCCGTGCGAAGCCGAAGCGGGCCGCTAGTATTATATGTGTTTAATATTTGCTTTTGTTTATATATTATGTTTATATATTTCTAAATTATTTATAACATTAACGAATTAAATTTGTGTTTGTTATGTAAATGTTATATAAAAATAAATAAATTGAAATTGAAATTGAAAACTAATATTTTATTTATCTTTTCCAGGCTGTGGTGTACGTATCGACGGCCTTCTCCAACTGCAACAGATTGGAAATTGACGAGTGCTTCTACAAACCAGGACTTGACCCAGAGCTGGCTCTGGTTGTTGGACAGGTGGAGGATGGTGAAGACTCCTTGAAGAACATTGAACCTTTGTACGTTTCATTTTATTTGTGAACATACTATTTTTCGGCACATTGATGTCACATAACGCATAACATAACGAAGGTTCCCGGGCGGACTGGAAGTTTCTAGAACTCGAGCGGTTATAAATCACGCAAAATACGCGCGAAACAATAGTTGTTGTTGTGACGTTTCAGCAATTACGCAGACAACAAAGAGCGGATACTCACACGCATAAAGTACCTACCGACGTGTGAGAAGTGTTCGGTAGTGCTCAAAGTGATATAAACGACGTGAATTAGAATTTATACATGCAAGTGGAAGATTCTCGAGTGACTAGCACGAGATTTAGTGCGAATAACATAATAGTGCTACAATTAATTCCGTGTCCAGTGATTTTGATTAATTATTAAAATTTTAATTGATTTCATGTGTCTCCCACCGCTACAATCTCGTGACAATAAAGTCACTATCGGTACTGGATCCTGGAACATTTAATTGCCAGTAAAAAGCTTTAACATTAAATAATGCCGCTAAATATCGTCTACACACGTTTGCAAAGTGTCTCTATTTGTCTCGCTGATAACTTTGAGTGGAACTTGCTAGGTGACGTCATCGGCCCTCTACCGTTTACCGACGGCAAGCTGCGCCTCGCTGCAGCACACACAGATGGCACCAGCAGTTCGCTACTCTATCTTCAATTTAATCGTGTAAAAATTATATTTCTATTTGCAAAATAAGTAAAACCGTGATTTATGTTATTTCAGAATACTCAACGGCTGGCCTGACACCCATACGTTTACTAAAGCAATTGCAGAGAATCTAATTTGCACGAAAGGCAAAGATCTACCTGTTACTATCTTCAGACCATCCAACGGTATATACATATATTATTATAAGTCTATTTCACTAACTATCTAGCCTCGCAATTGTATTTTCTTAGAACATAACCTTACATCACTGTAACGATACAAAAAAACAACATGCTACAATTTACTGTTACAAAATTACAATTTATTTATATATATGTATTGATGCACCTACAGACAAATATCAATGTGATGTTTTGTGAATCTGAGATGTAACAAAAAAAAATTAATAAATAAAAAAACAAAAAAAAAAAAAAACGGAGATTAAAGTCAGTCAACGGCATTCCTCGCACCCTTTATGAGAAGTCTATAACAATGCTAACTTAGTTAATACAAGTTAACTACCTTTTGCTTTAAAGCCATAGTTATGAGATAAAAAATAGTCAAATAACTCATTTCTGAAGGACTACTTTTGTCTTGTCAATTACTTAGAAATTTGAATCCAATTATGCTCAGAGATCCAATTGTGCTCACTTTCGTTTGTATTTCTTTGCATGAATTTTACTCATTATATTGAAATGATTTGTATGAGATGGTTGATATTGACGATTTGCTGGAATACTTGTTTCAATTATACATAAGTCCAGAAGAGTATATGATTATTAATTCGGTTATATATATATATTTTATTTTTATTTTTTAAAAGATTAAACATATAATATCTTTAAAAATAATTTTATAACAATAACTAGCAAATATTAAAAATAATATTTTTTGAAAAATGTCTTTTCTGTGGTTTTGGATACTTGAAGTCATATTTTACGTTTTTAATAAGCTTGTTTGCCGTATTTCCATCAAAATATAAAAATAAAAGCATTTTTAATTTGCATTATATCCATCTGAGATACGTAATATGTATCTTATTTTCAGTTTTAATGTTTAAACTGTATAAAAATATCTCAAATAATAATAAAATAACCTTTTTTATCTGTATCAATTCCATGTCTATTGATTGAGCGAAAAAAATAATTTAAAATTCATATGAATGATAGAAATTGCTCCATTCATGTTTTCTTGATTTACTCAGTAATTTTTTTAAAGGATATACTGCTTTTTAGCTTAGTGGGGCAGTGCAACTCGGATCGCGGATCTTGGATCTAGCCGAAGAACTATTGTGAACAAGTGCATTTATCATTTATCTCTTGTGTATCGAATCATCTATTCTTAAGGGTGTAACATACTTATCCAATTTTGATAGTCTATTATGCCAGGTGTCTGACATTTATACTCAATTAATTAACTAATGTTGCAAATCTTTGTAGTGCTGGGAACATCTTACCAGTCACCAATGGCAGGATATGTGGATAATTTTCTAGGACCATCAGGGCTGTTAATGTGTATCGGAACTGGAGCTATAAGGTATTATATACATATTACAAAGCATTTTTCAATAGGAATGATGTGATATCATTGAAAGATTTGGCAGTTACTTCGTGGGGCAACATTTTAATTTAAAATATTGTTTATGTAAACTTCACACACATTCATCATCATCATCATTCTCGGCACTACAACCCTTGGTGGGTCTTGGCCTCCTCAATAATTTTCCTCCACTCATCTCGGTCTAGTACCAGCTCTCTCCAGTTTCGAAGGTCTAAGGCAGAGATATATTTGAGGACGTTGTCACTCCATCTTAGTTTTGGCCTTCCTAAGCTCCTTCGCCCTGTTGGCCTTGAGTTTAGCAGGGATTTTGGTGCTCGGACATTCTCTCCACATGACCCAGCCACCGAAGTCTTCCCAGTTTTATAAATTTTGCGACGTTTGGCTCCTTAAATAGAGTATAGAGCTCATTGTTGTAACGTCTGCGCCAAAGTACATTTTCTAGAACCGGTCCAAAGATACGCCTCAAAATTTTTCTTTCAAAAACGTCCAGTGCTCGCTCATTCCTCTTAGTTAGTACCCACGTCTCAGCTGCGTACGTGAGCACTGGCCTAATAAGCGTTTTGTACACTAATATCTTGGTGTTTCTGGACAGCAGTCTGGATTTTATCTGCTTTTGTAGGCGGAAAAAACAGCGATTCGCGCTCACTATGCGCTTCTGGATCTCCTCTGTAGTATTATTGTTGCTTGTTATCAGGGATCCTAGGTATGTAAATCTTGGTACCGTTTCAAAATTTTGACTTCCACACGAGAGAGTTGGGATTTGTTGGGTGCATCCTACGGCCATGTATTTGGTCTTCTGCTGGTTTACTATGAGACCCATGTTTTTGGCAGAACTTTCAAGATTTATGAAGGCATTACGTAACGCATCGGGAGTTCTCGCAATTACGTCGATATCATCAGCGTAAGCTAATATTTGCACAGAGTTGTCGAATATCTTTGACTTCACACACATTATTAGTTATTAATTACTACTATAGTTTCGATAGGAGCAGTCCCTATCATTATTAGATATAGTTAATAACTAACTTAAATAAAACAATTATCAATTTATTCGGGCAGATCAGGGAGCCTTCCGGTGGGAAGGGGGTGTTGTTTTGGCCAATAACTGGAAGAGCTCTAGAATTGGTGAAGTGGGTTGCATTTTAAAGTTAAAATAAAACATATTTTAAATTGGAATGATATGATTTTGAAATGACATAGCAATCATAGTTTTGTCTGATTTTTTATTTTTATTTATTCATTAATTATTGAAGTGTACTCTAAAATTCCACCAAGCTTAATGACGCTTGCTAATAATCCAAAAATTTATGCAAATAAGCATTCTTTTATGAATATTCAACGTTAACATCGTAAAATTTATGATTCGTGTAATTGATTTATTTGCTTGCTATTCGGTGAATCGATGCAAAATTTGAAAAGATTTATTATTGTACTCTTCACGATACTACGATACTGAACCACAAATAACCCATAGAAATGCAAGAAGTGAAAGGAATATTGCTGCTCTAAGATATGAAGTTTCTTAGGACGATGTTGATGAACGATTTGTTTTTTTTCAAACAGGTGCTTTTATCTTGGTTTTTGTTTTACTGTAATCTTTTCGTATGTTTAGAACCCTGGAACTGAGCCGAACAGCACCAGCAGCTGTAGTGCCTGCCGATCTGTGCGCCAATGGGATCATCGTTTCAGCGTGGCACATAGCCAATCACAGGTAGGCAGATCTTAAAGCCCAACTAAACCCAAACGCTTTACTAGAAGACCTACTTTCCTTACATGAAGTCATCCAGCGTGTACGCCTAGTTTTCTGGCACCTTTCTCAATATTATTGCTCCATCTTCTTCCAGGACTTCCCTGTGGTCCAGCGTAGTTTAGCTATTGACTCAAAGTTATATTGTTTACAAATAGATAATAAATTAAACTTTTCATTGAACATTATGTAACAAAAAAAAGCAAAACGAATTTCACTCCTGGGAAGAATCAGAAGATATATTAAAACAGATTCGTGCAAAAATATTTATAACGTAATAATAGTCCCGCATATGAACTACGGCAGAGGTTAACTGTTTCTGGCTAATGAAGAAGAATTGAAAAAATGAACAATACTCCAAAATAAAGCATTAAGAATCATACTAAAAGAAATCGAGACACAAGAATCAAAGCGACGTTAGATAGTTTACAAATTTAAACATATAATTAAATTTAATGTACTTCTATTTATACATAAAATTATTAATGGATACAACAATATCTTTGGATTATTAAGAAAACAAAACAACGTGAACATGACCATTGTACAAGAAGGAAATACGAAATAAGTTTATCATTCCGAATAAAAAATGATCGCAAACTTCTATGATGTGCAATGGTATGAAATTATATATGAAACTACCAGTGGATATTAAGAATGAAAACACCAAAACGACTTTTAAGAAGAAATTTAAAAATACGTGATACTTACTTTCCATTAAAAATTTAATATACTTATATCTTATGCTATATATATTAGGAAATATAAAATTATTGTATTATCTACTTTAAGAAAAAAAAAATAATAAAAAATAAAAAAAAGATGAACACCTCCACGTGTCTCCTACTTATCACTGTCCTTTCCTATTTATTCGCTGTCATATATTTTTGTAGAGTTTGAATGTGGAATCATTTTCAGTAAATTCAGTAATTTTTCTCAGAAATAATTATTCTTAGAGAAAAAGTGTCAAGAAAATTTTTGTAGATAATTGCATGATCTACAATTTTTGTCTGAACTATTTTTATCATAAAACTAACCGTTTTGCAAAAATTCCAAAAAAAAAACATTTTGGCGAACTTTGACCTTGAATAAATTTTTTTTCACACATGAGATCGATGGGGACTTTTCATAATTTCATTATAATGGTATCTCTAACGTTCATGTTAATTTTCAGCTTATATATAATTATTAATTATTTTTCTTTTTAAATAATATTATATTTTCTTTGTTTTTTTACAGGCATGTAGAAGAATTTATTTATTTAGATGGTTATCGTATCCAGTGACTTTCATTCCCATTTTGTAATTTCAGATACGATGAGCCGATTATTTTTAACTTTGTCAATTCGGAAACCAATTGTTGGTCATGGTTCAAGCTGTGCAGGGAGAGCATCAGCTACATAAAGGAGCAACCTTCCGAATCCACAATATGGTGAGTAAACGAGTATTCCATGGCAACCTGGTTGACCAGTAGTATTCAGTTTTTCTTTATAGTAGATAGATATATGACGGCATCTGTCGATTCCAAAGAAAACCTGGAATCTATCGCGCGTCGCCAGAGTGTCCGCCAGGTGCCCAGCTACAAGCATCGCTTACCTGCCACGGTTCGTCCACTTATTTTATTTTATTTTATTTATGTATAGAAAGGAAGCACACAGTACATGCATACAAAAAAATAGTTTCATTGAACAGGAAATCTTCATAATATCAGCACCTCTCACGTGCTATACCTAGTATCATTCCCTAAAGTGATTACAAATAATTTGTGACTGTTTGTTAATGCTCTCTCTGGCTCTGGAAACAAAAGAAGTTCCAGATCGTATCGGAAAGCGATGACCTTGAACAAAAGGAGGAGAACAAAAAAAAATTAGAGGCGATGCTGCGGTAGAATAAATTGTCGGATGATCGGATCGGTCGGACCTCCGTTGCGCGCCCAAACTTTTTTTTTGTGTTTCTTGTGGTGTGTGTACATTTTACATGTGTAGAGCTTCACTTATTGTACTATTTGTTGGTTCTACTTTACTTGCACCTGGAGCTGAGAGCTTTACTTGCTTCTTTCCTTCTTCTTCATCTTCTTCTTCTTCTTTCGTTAGATCCTTGATCTGTTTTGACAGGTCAGTTCTGGTCTTGTGACGAAGACGTCCAGCTTTCTCTCCATCTCTTTGGTGGTCTCCCTGGTGGTCGGCGCCTCTCTGGAATCCCGCGCATAACGGCTCTGGGAAGTCTCGTCTGCTCCATTCACTCGACATGGTCCCTCCAGAAACACCTTCTCTGCCTACTCCATCTTACAATGTCTTGTAAGTCGTAGGTTCTGCAGATTTATCTGCGGCTTCTTTCCGGTGAGAAATAAATATCTACACCGAAACTAAATTTCATTACATGAACTTACAGACATATCCACAGATGCATATTAATGCGGTCTAAACTTAGTGTAATAATTCCCGGAAAAGCTCGACGGAACACTGGTCAAACCATTAGCAGTTCTTCAGCTATGATTTTCTGCTTTTTAAGGACACCAGATACCTGGAAATATTTTCCTATATTAAGGGATGCAAAATCTGATACTTAACAAGATGTCTTTTTTCATAAATACGATAAAATTTCATAATTTACATAGGACAAATTTTCCTAAAAAGTTCAGGGGCGCTTTACAAAAAACTGTCCTACACTTATTTTTAAAATTGTAAATTTATGGAAATTATTTTTCAAAAAGGTGCATCTTTCAATAGAGGGTAGTGAGTACCGCGCCTTTGGACTTAGTGCCGCAAATGCCCGTTCACTAAATTTAGTCTTCTCAGAATGATTTCTTCTACAATTCTTAACGCTACCGAACTAACCTAGAGTTTGGCATTTACCATTCAAGCTGTTCGGGATACACAACCCTTGAAAATACAGAGACGTCATCTTATATGACATCTTGTAAATCAACCAACATAACTTGAATTCCATTTTTTCAGGGCTTCGATTCAAATAAATGATCAATTATTGTTCAATTCAATTTTAATTCAATGTTATTTTTGTATATAACATTTACATAACAAATCTACATTTAAGTCGTAAATGTTATAAATTAAAAGTTTATAAAATGTTTTAATTAACAAACATATTCATATCAAATGAGTAGGAGAATCTCTTTGGGAAACTCTCTCAGAGATATGGAACAGATCAATGTCCAAAGCGATATTATTCAACATTGCTGTAGCTCTTCCAACAGGCATAACCATCGGCAGGTTGGTCCTGTATATTGGAATGTGAAACAATCTATGCTGACGATACATACGAAGGAACATACAAACCAATGCTCTGCATAATTTCAGTACGTACCGCGCAACAATCGATAAAAATGTGTAATCAAATACACATTTCTTCTAGCCTCTAGACTATTGTAGCTAAGCATACCCTGGAGAAACTCGGTTGGGTAAAGCCAAGGATAATGCCCGTATTCTCTCATGTAGAGATATCTCAGAAGTTTATTTTGGACTTTCTCCACCATAAGAGAGTACTTGCTCTCATGTGGTCCCCAGATCATCGAGCCACTCTCGAGTCTACTTTGCACCAAGGAGTTGTAAAGAGTTCTCAGTACGCGGGTATTCTCGAAAACCCTGGCAGTATGCACAACAAATCCTAACATTTTCAAAGCTGATCGTCTCTATGTGATCATATTTATTGATTGTTGTGGCGCCTTGTATGCTATGTGCGCCCAGAAAAGCCTCAGAAAAAAAGTATCAAAATATGTGGGCGGAAGTATTAAATTGCGTGTCTGTATAATACGAAAATCAAACCAGTAATAACATACGGAGCGAGGTCATGGTCATGACCTTTAAAAAATAACGGAGGCTCTTCTGGTTTGGAAATAAAGTATTGTAACGAGGCTGAATACCTACTAAAAGTGCTGAAAATAAACAACGGTGGCACGCAATCCGGGGTCACTCAACCGCGTTATCTCTCTGGAGTATTCTCCCACATTCTGTTTCGTGGTGTAGTGTACGGTAGAATAGCCTAGAACGTTCACATGTTTCTCGTTGCATCTAGAATGAATCTTTCGGAGAAATTGCGCTATATAAGAAGTCAAGCGGCGTGGGCTCGAGAAATTCAGTTTGTGAAGTTAACCTGGTGACATCTCCGTGCTACTACCGAGCGAACCAGCGCGATCAGTGCTTCGAGATGTTACAACACGCATTATTGGTGAAACCAGCGCAAGCGTACAAGAAAAGAGGAAACCGGGTCGATTATTTGAACAGAGTTTAGCAGAAGTGATCTGAGAAATATAAATAGCGTTAATTAGTGCGTTTAGAGAAATATAAATAGCGTTAATAAGGAACAGTTTAATAATAAGTTTATGTAATATTTTGAAGACATTTAGCGACTACTTCAAATAATTAATCATTCGTCATTTGTCCTTTTTCAAAAAATTCGAAAACAGTCTTATTTTATTTTATTTTCTGATTCATCTAATTTTTCCTTGCTAGACATGTAAATATCTAAAGAAAAACTTTGCATACTTAACTCAAAACTCTATTTTATTGATTTATTCCGTTCTTGCATTCACCCACAGAAATATACTCTGATATTGTATAATTTGTTATTAACTATGAAAAAAACACAACGTTGTTTACTTCACACAATAACACTTTAATTAAACAATTTAATTAAAACGATTTCGATGCTTACTGCATCGTCTTCAGTAATATACTAACTTAAGACTAGAAGACATTTTATCTACTACATGGGGCGGGAATTGTCGGGAGCGGGAGAGGGGTTGGCGGAAAGTGGAAGTGGTTGCTGGGAATATGGTTAGAAGGGGGGATGTAATAAGAGATGTTTGTATGTTTAGGGCCTTATCATTATTTAGATGAATTTCTATATATTCCAAGATGTCCAATTTTTTTCCTTTTTTGCATATATGCAACACCTCCACGTCCTCCACTCTGATCTCACATAGTCTGCCATCTCTGAATTAATATTGAAATTTTTTATCCTTTTAAAATGTTCATCTATTCGCGTTTTTATATTTATTCCACTTATTACATCCCTCCTTCTAACCATACTAGCCCCTCCCAGCAACCACTTTCACTTTTCGCCTACCCCTTGCCCGCTCCCGACAACTTCCGCCCCATGAAGTAGATAAATAGTCTTAAGTTAGTATATTACTGAAGATGATGCAATAAGTATCGAAAACGTTTTAATTAATTCGTTTAATTAACGTGTCAATTGTGTGAAGTAAACAACATTGTGTTTTATTCATAGTTATTTACAATGAACTTCCACAAAGTTAATCACGAAAATTTATATTATCGATATTAATCGAAATATTATTATCAATTTGTTTTTCGCCTCCAGTTTCTTTCATCATTACTGGGGAAAGAGACCTCTGAGTTGCGGTATTTTGAACTTATAAATGTAATTAAGTTTAAAATTTTCAGGTACCCCGGTGTGATCATTACTGAAAACCCATTTGTCGGTGTGATTTTAAGGTTTTTACTACACTGTCTTCCTGCTGCCCTGGTTGACTGCATTTTCACCATAGGAAATCAGGCCCAGTAAGTAATCCAAACAACCTCCATAACACTGTCACGCGTCGTGAGAAGAATGAATGAAATCACTGGAATATAATTGGGTATTTATTAACTGATGAATAATTAATTATTCAATGTCACTTAAAACTAATTAAACTTAGCTCATTATTGTCGCTGGGTAACGCTGGGTATTTATCGCTCTCAGAATATTAAATTATCGCACATAGAAGTCGAACTTGGTTACTTCGCAGTAAGGTACTTTGCTCGATTATTTCGCCTGATATCTATCTCTTCGACTATCCCACGACTAGCTACCTTGGCCGACTTCGCGATGAACGAACTGCCAAATCCAACACTCTACTCTTGCCTTGTCGTAGTTCCGTATTTATACTAAAATGCTGATATTTTCGTACTTTCTAGATTAATTAAGTGTTTAGGAGAAGCGTCTAGATTGTTCCAGTCATTTGTAGACGTTAATCAGTTGTAGATAATTCTAGATCATTAAAGATCCCACGATAGTGTTGTGAATACAGTTACAGTTACAAGGGATTCAGTTACTACGCTATTCCTTGTGCTTGTCATTCCGTGACAATATAAAACCTATTCATAGTCACATTTTTTGACCAAGACCTTGCTAAAACCTCATTTGTTGTTGCGTGACCTAACTTGCGTGGACATTAATTGATTGGTCCACGATGACGTCATCGTACTACAATTATTCTTTGACGTCAATGGAAAATGTTATTAGCGTTAATTGGAAAACAAATTTTACATACAATTACCACTACAGAGAGCATCGGACTTGTCGGTTGCTTTTGTTGGACAATAATGAAAAAACTGACTTACTATCACGTCAGATTTCTTAGTAGGCAGAGATGACAGAATGCCAAACTCTTCTGTTCGGACACCTTTCACATACCTTTTGATGCATGCTCTTTAATATTTGATTTATTTGATAAATCTCTACGAAAGAGATGGTGTTCGAGAGAGATGAAGGAGTGGCTACGTGTGATGTAATAATAGTGTATGCTTGGAAACAACACTCGTATTTATCGCTTGTAGTATTTTCAATTCTCGCACATAGAAGTCGCTCTGGTTTATTTCGCCAATTAGGTACTTTGCTTAAATATTTCGTCCGATATCTATCGCTTCGATCATCTTACCTTGACCCTCGCCTCGCGGTCGACTTCGCAACGAACGAGCTGTCAAACAAAACACTCAACTGGGCCGCGGCGTATTTCCATATTTATACCCAAATGATGGTATTTTCGTACTTTCTAGATAATTCTAATGTTTACGATAAGATTCTCGTCGCTTCTTGTTTATTCCAAGCGTTTCGGAAATATTGTAGATCACCCTAGATTGCTCTAGGCCGTTCTCGATCCTTCGATATATTGCAAGGAATTGGGACTCTGTTGCTTGCCATTCCTTGGTATAATTATCTTCCAGAACCATGCAGACCCTTAGGACGGTAGTCAAGCAAACAGCATGCCTCACCCGCTTCTGGAATACTCCCTGGAAGTTCTCGCAAGACAACACCAGGGCTCTGGTGGCCAGCCTTTCGCACGCCGACAGCAGGCTGTTCAACATCGACATGGACAACTTCGACTGGTCGCGGAACCTGCCGACCATGATCAAGGGCTTGAAGGTTTACATCCTGAACGAACCAGCGGAGGCGACACCAGAATGCACTAAGCGCTTCTACAGGTACTCTTGTTATAGCTTCGTATTCTTTGGGGATTTACTTGTAGTTCTTCACATATGTGTACCTGTTAGGGTTTCTCTATTCTCGGAATTTTTTCATTCTCGGGACTCGATTCGTAACTCTGAATCTTTTCCGGAATCTCGGGTATCATATTGTTGATAAAAAAAGATTTTATGTTTGTTTTTTATAAACATTGTTAATCTTATTTAGATTAAATTGTTGTTTTAAATTGAATATATATTTATTAAATTATTTTTGCGAAGTTGCAATTTCAGAACAGTTCTGTGAATTATTAAACAATTTTTATTAATCAATTAGAAAAGACATACAGAAAAAATCAAATAAACAAAAAATATTTTAACTGTCCCGGTGACAGTATTTGTTTTGTTTTGCATACATTTAATTTAATTTTATTTAATTTTAACCTGACTTGATAAGCAAGCAAGCAATTTTGCTAATTGCTTGCTTGATTGTCACTGTCTTTTCATATTCTCATAATTGGTTCATAGCAATTGTAGCTATGTATAGATGTAATTTTAAATGTCCTGCCTTAAATATTCTATTTAAAATGTAACATTAAAGATAATACTTCTCATGCTTTGGTGACTTTCAAGACAAACTTTGGCGATACTTTCACAGATTCATTAAATTAAGATTACAACAACGTTATACAATAATTGGTTATGCCGCGACCGTCTGTCATACCGAGCAAGCTTTACGCCGGCCGCACACTGTATGCATTTTCCTACGAAATTGAGTAGTACGTGTACGTACGAATACGCAAGTACATTCCTGACCTTCGAAGTAGTATTGAACATCGCACACTGTACACGATTTAGTAGTGCGTGTACGCACGTATAGATGCGACGTCCGACACGATCCGGATTTGTTCGGAAATTTTTGCGATTTCGTATGATCTTGAATCGTATGATACGTACGGATATTGAAAAATTTGTCAATTCGATACATGACCACAAATGTTTGTGAGACCAAATTGATTCAACTGCGTGACCATCATCGCAGATCATGGTGGAGAATCTCTAAAGAATTAAAAAAAACCTGTAAGATAAACAATTTGGTTTAATTAAGGTGAGGTATAATTATGTACTTCGAACAAAAAAACTTTTAAATATTTCTCCGATGTTGTGAGCTCTCGTTGCACTTCGATTCTCCCCAGCATTTGTTTATTCTTTTATTTTTATTTATGCTACAACAGGCCAAGATACCCAATTACAGAAGCGAAACACATCACAAAACACCCAGGCTTGAGTAAATCACATTGATTAAATGTGACCTCACCGGGAATCGAACCCGGGACCCTCGTTGTGAGAAGCCAGTGTCACGCCCACTGGGCTACGAGGGCCGTGAATTTGTGAATATATTAGATAGACTGTAATGAAATTTGTCATTATTTAAGTCTGCCTTAATATGATGGAATTCACCAAATTTATTCCTCCTAATATATTATATTTCGTTCACCCATTTGGTTCTACGATGCCGACGTCGTAGTAGCCCACGAGTATGAAGAAAGTTTTCCAGAAGATACAGATTATTCATTTGGCACAAACTTCATTGGAGAAATGCGAAAAGTAACTGATCATGGCCAACGCAAGACGCAATCAATGTGCGCGCTCAATCAATGGTGTTGGCTCAATACGTACGAAAATAATCGTACGGATACGTATGTAATAATTCGTATCCAAAGTGCGACCGGCCTCAGAGGTGGTCATCCTGCACGCACGCCCCCTTCTCGGCCCATGCGTCATTGTCACCAGCATACGCTAGAATTATCTTATAATAATATTAATTATCTTATCCAAGACAGGCAACTACAACTTACGTGCCTAATTGGGAACTTCTGGGTCGTTTAAATTTTTTTTCCAGAACACCACTAAGTTGGCCTTTTCTTAAAATTTTAAGAATATTAATGAGATATGTAATTTTTTTCAGGTTGAAAATGATTCACAAGACCTTCAAGATTTCTTTATACATTTTACTGTTTTATATTGCTTGGAGAGTTTCCAAAGTGATGTTCCCATGAGTTAGTTATCTACACATTACAACAATTTTAATTTGCTTTGACATTATAAGTACTAATTATTATTTAAAACTTGTCATTTTAAATACTGTTTGATAATATTTTAGGACTGCTCATAAATAAAATCTTATTACATAATTTTTATCAATAAGATGTTATTATTGTCTATAAAAGTAATACATATTTTTAAACTCAATTATGTATTTAGTTAATTATTATTATTAAAAAAATTTATTCATCATCATCTGCCTTGCAACCAATTGTGAGTCTTGACCGCTTCCAGGAAACGTTGGTAGAGTCGGAAATCACTCTCCGTATTGGTGAATATCACCATTTATACCAACTCTGCCAAAGGTACATGTTATAAATGCAGAAGTTAGAAGTAGAGTTATTTTAATTCATCCCTTCTCATCAGCATAAATTAATATCACAATTTTAATATGAGTTTTTCTTTATTTGAAGTGTATATATATTTTTTGGCACCCTCTGTATCAAATTTTTTATACCATTCACTATGCTTTTGCTAAATGAGAAGTTTTCAGACATAACGCAACATGAACATAAGCTTATTACAATATACATATTTATATGCGAAGACTGTTAATTGAATAAAACAAAATCATGCATAAATATTTTTATTACATCTTTATATTAACAAATATGGTGAAGTACAGAGTCATCCCAAAAAAACATTAACTAGAAATAAAATAATCGTATAAATAATTTTAAATAGAACGTTCATTTGTATCTGTGATGAGATGATAAATATAGATTAAAACATTTAACCTATCTATACTTGAATACGCTAAAGATCCCATCTTCATGCTATGCGGTCTTTCTAATAAGAAAAAACACCAAATAAGCATTTGTAGTAAAGTACCAAAAATTTTCATTCATTCAATAGCCATGTCAAGACGAGTCATTTTTAAAGAAAATATTTCAAAATTTACATTTTCATAAAATATCAAAATAAATATTCTTACTGACAGATATTGAATGTTTATCATCTGTCAGGAATCAATTTAATTAAGTCGAAATTGGTCGACATTTATTCAAGGAACAAACTGT
This sequence comes from Agrypnia vestita, assembly GCA_016648135.1. Lineage (NCBI taxonomy): Eukaryota > Metazoa > Arthropoda > Insecta > Trichoptera > Phryganeidae > Agrypnia > Agrypnia vestita. Next base: position 203,491 of record JADDOH010000271.1, on the reverse strand, counting down.
TCGGATTTATTTAAAAGTGTGCTAATAATAATTACCGCTAGGGCAAAGATACCCGAAATAATAATCTACCGCGAGATGTCACGGTAATGGTATTTTTTAAGTTATTAATTTTTAGTTACATTATTTAAATATAATATCATCGGCGAGCAGTCACTTCTTTGAAATAAGCTGTAGGTAAATTTCTAAGAAATAAATTCCAAATTAAAATTATTCGAATTAAATTATAAAATTCAGATAACTATTTTCTTTCTCTTTCTTTCCAAATACGTTGATGATTTTTTTAATATACAGGATATTCCAGATCTATTCCAGAAAAATATCAATTGCCATGGAGGTAAGCGGCTTCAGAGATTACATTTTTACATGTTTTTATTGTGTTTCCTTGTTGTTCATCACCAAATTCAATAATGTACGAAAAAATAAATAAAAACGCAAAAAAATTGACGTTTCTAGTCAAGTATAAATTAAAAGAAAACAATTTTATATAAAACCACTATTTATTGAATTATCAACTTGCTTCAGGGTCAATATTATATTCATCATGTACTAAAATCAATGTACATGTACTAAAAATTAAAATTTGAGGTTTAGATATTAACAAAATCAAAAAATAAATACATGATAGTTGATGACGGGACCATTGTCCCCGAAACATAAAGTTTTATTTATTAATATATATATAATGTTACTAAAAAGTTATTTTGCTGTTATTGGAGAAGCTAAGTAAGCTTCAAGAACTGCAAAACTGCAAGACTTTGTGGCAACATTATTTATAGAATCAACAAGAATAAACTTTGTTTTAACCACTAATTTGTTGGAATAGCAACAATTCAGGACCAACAGTCCCTTCCTCAGGACACAAAGTATAGTAAAAATTTTAAATAGAAGTATAGAGATTAATAAATAAAAAATATGAATAACTTATTAAATACTTATGTGAAAAAAAATTTAAAAGGTAACTTTTTGCAAAAAAGAACTTGATTATTTATAATATTTAATTGACTGTTTTTCTAAATTCTAAAATTAATAAATTACGTAATTATTTGCATATAAAATTTGCAATGATTGTTAATGATCAAAATAATGGTTTATTTCCAAAAGTTGATTAGGAAATTCAAAAAAAGTTATTGTTATTTAAACACCTTAAATATTTCTTTACTCTATCATTAAAATTTCTACATTTTTTCTTATTTAACAATGATTAAAATCATTAAAAATCAATTTATTAACCCTATATTTTTTTTTTAAATCGTTATCATTCTTGCTATATAATACATAATTAAAAAAAATATTACACGTATTTCAATAAATTAGTGGTTAAAACAAAGTGCATTCTTGCTATTTATATAAGTTACCGATTATTAATAGAAAAAATATTCAGTCAAATTAGTATATTTTTGTTACCGGATTAATTATCTATTTATTTATCTAAATTACTATTTATTTATCTAGTTTATTTATTGTTATAATTGTAAGCTTTAAGATCGAATCCTTATTATTCCTGAAATATCTTCTGTAAAACGTTGGGCAATCATTTAAATAACTGATCGATTATTATAAATTAATTCGCGTTAGAAAATTTTCAGCTCATAGTGTTAGAACATTTTCAGCTCATAGTCAAAAAATGCATAAGCCCCAAGTATTGAGGACTGAGTCTACAGCACCCTGTTTATATTTTACATTTCCTTTCTAATCACAATAACCCATTACTAGCAGCATGGCAGCTCAGCAGCCACAACATAGCAAGAAAGAGAGGGAAACAATGATCGGTTTCTGCTAGATTTTAATAATTACAGTAAGTTGATAATACATGGGAAGATTACTTTACAAATTTTAAAAACTATGAAAAATAATATAACGTAGAAAATTCCTTTGATGGTTTTGTGCACCACAGCGTACCTGCAAGAAAAAAAATTAATATTTATTATGAGTACAGCAAATATTTAAATCCTTCAAAGCTTTGTATGTAATAAAACAAAAATACTAATATACGCATGTTAGTAAGGGCTTTTTCAGACACAGCGGGAACCGTGCCGTTTCAGAATCGCATGAAATCCGTGCGGGTCTCATTTACCTAGTTTTGTATTTGATCGTTCAGACACAACCGTGCGGTTAGTCAACCGCTGCGGTGCCCGCAACCCAACCGCTAGAAAATAGACCCGCACGGCGCCCGCAGGATCCTATTACTATGGAGCCTTACGAGAGCGTTCAGTCGCGTTGCGGGCACCGCACGGTTCCATGTCACAACAGGAGCACGCGTGGATTATATTCTCTTTTCTATGGTTATGGATCGCTTTGACATTGAATTTTTTATTGATGAAGTGGAGAAAAGACCTGTAATATGGTAGAAAAGACCTGTAATAGTGTGAGGATTACTCAAATATGCCAAGAACCAAGCTTGGCAGGAGTTGGTGGAGATATTTGGAAATGGTGGAAAAAAAGAGTATTTTAGAGAAGTAGGTATTTATTCACCAAAAATGAACTGACAGAATGATATTTATGTGTCTTGCCATGGAAGACGGCCGTCGTTAACAAAATAATGAGCGAATATATCTCTGATATTCAAAGATGGAGAACGGCACCAGAACTGTCAAACTGACGTTTATTTTCGCGCGCACAAATCGCTTATTAACTGCGGCTGTGTGAACAGATGACACAAATCGCATGTTTTGAAACGCGATTCTGAAACTGAACGGTTCCCGCTGTGTCTGAACAAGCCCTAATTGTTTGTCATACGAGTGCAATATTTTATTTTTATTAATCGGGCATACTTGATCCAATTCCGTGTTTCAATAAATAAATTGCGCCCTGTATTCATGTATGTGGGTTAAGCAGGGATTTTTTACTACGGCAAAATTGCTGAGACTGGATACACTGTTAATGCCTTATCAGCGACTTTATGCAATTGTCTCAGATGGCGTTGCACGAATAATGGTAGTCAGGTCTCCGCAATCAGATCGAGCGGACCTTCAACAGACTTTTTTGTTATTCTTATTGTACATCTCCACTTGTTCCCGGTGCTTCTCTTCGGTGAGAAATAAAATCCATACAAAATCGTAATACTCTTTCATTTCATGAACCCACAACGCTTCCCCAAACAGGAAATACAAATTCCTTTATGAGCTGATTCTAAAAAAAAAATTGGAATTTAAAATTATGAAAGGAATATCAATTATGTAAAGCTTAGATTAAAAGAAATGGACGAACTAAAGAAAGTTTGGAAAGACAAAAATAAAAAAAATCACCAGGTCCATGAAGATGAGGAATGTCAGGATACTAGTGTCTTCCCAATCTTTCTTTATGGATCTGAAATATGGACACTGCGACAACAAAAAGGCAGGAAGATTGATTTATTAAAGATTGGTGAAAATGCCATGGACAACATTCTTCATTTCATAATAAATATAAGTTGAACAATGTCTATCTTCCACGATAAAAATGCGCTTACTGATGTATTACAAAACGTCCTGATGCAAGCAAGAAGCTGTTGGTACAAGGCAGAATTGAGAGATCCCGTTCCGCAGAGGATCCCCAACTATCAGTTGCAGGGATCTGGTGAAGTTAGCAAGCAATGGCTCCTTTCTTGAAGCCGTCAGGAATGTTGCAGATCGGAACAGATGGTCCCGGATATTTTTGGCTATGGTGCCATCACTCTCAGCCACCACAAGTATTCAACCAAGAGCATGACATTAGAAGACTCAATTATATAAATCAAATCCATCTTATAACATTAATGTTTTGAATTCAATCCGTTGTAAGAGAGATAATAAGTAAGCATGTACAATATCAAACAAAGGAAAGTACACCAAAAAATACTAAACGGGAAATTGCATAAAAATATTCTCAACTTTTCACGATCGTTTAGAATTTTCTGTGTGTAGTTTTCTAGGATATTCTGCCGTGTATATCTGACCGCTCTGGCCAACGTTTTGGATCCCATTATAGGGTTCATCATCAGGGCCGATGTCACATCCATGTGACATGATGTCGTGTCTCAGAAAACTTATACACACAGAAGTGAAATTGGAAATCGAAAAGTCTCATGACAAACCATAAATAAGCGTTTCAATGCTCTTCCCCAATCTTAGAGCCGTTTCTGTTAATGACAAAAAAATTGGCGGCTCCCTACTCTACGCGAATAAATTGATAAATATTGTATTTAAGTTAGTTCTTAACTATTCCCAATGATGAGAGGGACTGATTCTCTCGAAGCAATAGTTTTGATAAGTAACTCATATTATTCGTGTAGTGAAAAGCTTCAATAAAAATTATTATAACAATATGATCAGCGATGATACCTGAAGAACATCCGCCTGCATTCGGGCGTGGTCTCTACCGGCTCCTTCATGATGTAAACCTTCAAACCCTTGATCATGGTCTCTTTGTTCCTTGTCCAGTCAAAATTGTCCATGTCGATGTTGAACAGCTTGCTGTCAGTGTGAGACAAACTGGAAACAAGTCCCAGCATGTTGTTTTGCGTGAAATTCCAATTAGTGTTCCAGAAGCGGGTGAGGTACGACATCAGCGTGGCGCTCTTCCTCAAGATCTTCAGCGCTCTGAAAGGAAAACAACGTAACTGAGAACACAGAAATTTTCCTCTTATTTAATGATCTCGTAACTTAGCCATGTGGTCCTTCCTTCTGCTTCTATAGAGCGAACCACTTTTCTACTACTCTTTGATAATTTTAGATGCTCTTAAATTTAAATTCTCTTTGTCCTTTTGTTTGTTTCTTTTTGTGATGGAATCTTGTAATTGATTTTTCACTAACTTCTCGACCAGCAATATCATTGAAACATTCACTTCAAGCTACTCTTCAAAGGGTAGTTTTACAACTCGGATCGAAAGAGCATATTTCATATGGATACGCAAGCTGGAATGAAAATGTATAAAAGATACAAGAAAGAGAAATGCAAAGTAAAGTACAAGAAAGAAGATTAACTTGTAAAAATAAAATAAGTGCACACGGATACACAGTAAAAATAACAAGCTGGAATAAAATATGTATTAAAAAGGTTAAAGAGAAATTCACAGTAGAGTAACAACCAAAAATACAAATTCGTGACAAGTAAAAGTAACAAGCAAGATTCAAATAAATATAGAAAAAGAAAATAAAAGAGGCTTATTGAGAGATAATCAGCGACGCCGCGGTGGCATCGGTCAAGTCTTCGTCATTGGATCGAGCGGATCTCTACCGTACTCAGATACCCCTGCTCGTCATTTTTTTGTTGTTTACTTTTCACTTGTTGTATCGTCTTTACTTGCACCGCAGTGAGAAATAAATACCTGCTTATAAATACTCTCTTTAATTCAACAAGCTCCAAGCCTTCCCACATACATATAATGGGTGTTTTATGCTGATGGTAAACGTTCAAAACCATTTGACAGGCCTCTCTTATTTTAAAAAGGCATTTAGCATTGCTTGTTGAATTGTTCTATGCTACTTACTGCGGTTCTTTTCCTACAGCACGCAGAAAGATATCAGCCAGGATGCCAGGAATGAGATGAAGCCATACCCTCAGGAACATGGCTAGGTAAGGATTGGTGGTGGTCACTAAGGCTGGGTACCTGAAAAATGAAATTTGAATTGTATAAAATCTATTGAATTACTCATTTCTACCAGCATTAAGATATACTACTATATGCTTTCAGATCTCAATGATGATCCTACAGAGGACAAAATAATGGCAAAAGATAATGAACAAAACAAGGAAATCAGGCTGCGAATCGAATTTGTACAGGAGACTAAGGTCAAACAATACAAATACGAAGGGAGATTCAAGAGAGAAAAATAAAGAAAATTACTCAGCTGGGTTAAGGAATATTTCGAAATTTGTGGCTAAAGAAAAGCCAACTTCCATAAACTTCCATTTGATATTCATAAATTCGTCAATCTGAGGAGTTCCAGATTTTCGTAAATGATGTTTATTTTGGTTAAAAATGTTGTATGTCTTTAAGAGAAAACGAATTTACAGTCCTTTAAGGGGGGGGGGGGGGGGGTAAGGTTTTTAACTTTTTTTTTTGCATTTTATTTTTAATTTTTTAAATGAATGTATAACATCGCAAGAATATTGTGTCAAAATTTCAAGTCAATCGGAGCAAAATTATGAACATTTGAGAGATATCAGACTGATTTTCTATACCTGCTCGGGCAGCTAAGAGACGCGCTCACCTGAGGACTACCGGACGTGCTATTGTATTAGAAGAGTTTTGCTTAGACAAGAACAAAAAGATGCTGATGATTAAAGCTCTTTGCTGTGTGAACATGGCATCGACGATTATGTGTAAGTATAAAATAAGTGTTGAGTTTTATTTTGTATTTTACAGTGTGCAAAACTTTAAAGCGTTTTCCCCACATCTCACGTTTTCAAAGTCGGTGTCCATCATAACTTCAAAACTACCGCACCGATCCTTTTAAAATTTTGAACACTATTTCTGTACATAATTTACAAGGTAACGCTGGAGACTTTTTTTCAAATTTGTTATTAATTTTTATTTTTTAATAACAACTTAGTCGATATTTTTCGCAAAAAATCGCGTTTTTCCCTTCAAAGTGTTTCAAAAAATTGAAAAATTGAAATTTCAAAAAACCTTCTCAGCGTTACCTGGGAAAACCTGTTATCTAACGAATGAACTTTGATTTTTTGATTTCAGATGATCTAGCACCAAGTTATGATGGACACCGCAATTCTACTTTTTTCCGAGACACGCCCGAATAATTGCTGCCATTGCCGTATTTTTTAATATTTGGTCTTGAATATTTTACACAATATTCTTCAAATGTCATACTTTAATGTACTATTGGTTTTAATAAAGAGATTTTAACTGTGTCGTCACAAAAAATTCACAAAAACATGCCTTTTTTTGTACGAATTAACCTTACCCCCCCCTTAAAGAAAGAAAATTAAATACCAAATAAAAATTATATCAAATTTAATGTTCAACTAAATAAAACAGTTCTTAACAATTTTAGTTCAATTGAATATAATAGTTAATCTATAACAATAATACTTTTGTTTCTTATTTTTATAGGGTTGATACTGCTAATTCAGTTCATTTGTGAAGCACGTGGCTTCAGTCCTTTGCCGTGTTAAGGCTCTGAAATTTGCGTATATTAGGGAGTAGCCTACGTCACGTGATTGAGCCTGTCACACTTCTTGGGCCCATAATAGGGCTACACACATTGTACTTCAATGTTTGAAAAACGAAAGTTGACTATTTCAAGCCAACTTTCATAAAAATATTTGAGGGTTTATTAGGAGCAATTTCGTATATTTATATATTTGTGTGTACGCATAATATTATTTTGTATATAAGTTTACTTCATTATCTTGAATCTGTACTAAGATAAGTAATAATAATTGTTAATGTGAAGAAAGTTATGGTTTTTTTAAATTTGGAAGAAATTTTTACGTTTTTTAGTGATTTTAAAACGCTTTTTATTCATATAAAGAGATGATTTTTACACTGTGAGTATATTCATCTACTATTAAAAGGTTAATTTTTTATTAAAAACACGTTAATTATTATTTTAAAATAAAAATTCCAATATATGAAGAATGACATTGTTATAAACCCGAATGCCGTTGGCCTCGGCAAGGGCCAAACGTGTGTACGGGCAAATTCCTTGTCATTTATTTTACTATGAAACTCACTTTTATGCCAAATTTGACATTTATATGAATTATTATTATATTATACGCTCAGAAGCAAGTGATATCTCCCATATAAAAAGGTTTTATTATATAAATTTGTCGAATGGTTTCATCCTCTTTAGCTTTGAACGTGCGTCATTAACTCAGTTTTGCTATGTTTAGTCCAGCCTGACATTTCAAGATTCTGAATGAGTCAAGATACAGACTGCGCATGCGCGTTGGCGTCAATCACTCAATTATTTTTCGTTTAATATTACGGTATACATTATGATTTGAAATGTATTTCAGAATTATCAATATGTTTTTTAAAATTCTATACAGAAAGTAATAATTCGTCTAAAATAAAATACGAGAATTTAAAAAAAAAAAAATAATTAACATTTTTACATACGTGGTGCCATACGGCACAAATGATCAAGATATGCGAGTAGAAGTAATTATTTTCACGATATGCATTGATTTAAAAAGGAGTGCAGAATTATTAATATGTTTCTTAAATTCCTTACGGAAAATAATAATTCGACTCCAATGATATACGAGCATTTGTCAAAAGATAAAATAAGTAAATATTTTGACAAAAATAGTTCCGCGGGGACGACTGAGTATTCCGCTGGCACTCAAAATCAAAGAATATATATGACCATCTCTTTCTATGAAAACCAACGAATACGTAAATATTTGACGAAAGTGCAATGTTTATTCGATATTATGTTCACACGGCACCTCGCATACGCCTTGAAAGGGCATTATCTATCAGGCAATTTGACACATTCGATAGTTTGCGAAACGGATGTCCAGCCTTATGCTCAAGGCGAGATGACATCAAAATAGATTAACTGCTTCAAATGGCTTAAAAAAAGTTTGCTAGCACTAAAAATTTTTTTTTTTTTCAGTCGTGAACTCACCAAAGAATTGTTTCAGAAGGCTCCTCCAAAATATATTCCAAACAATCGGTGCTTATCTTGTACCATGTCCAACTGTTGTGTTTAGAGTTGACGAAGTTAAAAATTATTGGCTCTTCGTAACTGAAAATTTAAGAGGTTAAGTTGAGTTGCAAATAATAATTTGACTCACCTATGCTTAAGTAAATCACATAGAGTTATCTTATAGAATCGAACCCGTAATCCTCGGTGTACCACTGGGTTAAGAGAGCCGAGGTCACTTTCATTATTCATTCTCATTTATCTTCACATTCATTAAAGTAATCTAATCATTACATGTACTTTTGTATTTAAATAAATAAAACACTGGAATATTGTAAAAGTATCTACATATAAATGTAGATATATGAAGTCTGCCGTGAGTCTGATAGTATCGATATAATATTTATTTTTATTATTTAAGTGGTAAGTTTATAGAACTCCATAATCGCACATATGGAAATAAAAACACTCGTTTTAAAGTTCTACCTTTTTAATTTTCTTGACACGCGTTTCGCCTGAGATTGATAATGCTCTCATAAGGCCAAACACGTCTCAAAAACTTTAAAAATGTAGAACATATTATTATCATTATTATTATTATTGATAATGGGCAGGCAGCTTAAGCTGATAGGCACATATCACTGTCTCTCGTTTGAATATCCAGCCTATTCTAAAATTAGTTGACACTGGATGCAGACACAACGCCCTCAAGCAAACTGTTCCACATATTGACCACTCTATTGCCCAATGCATGCTTTCTTGGGTTACACGAGCACCGAGACCTGTTCAACTTAAGGCGATGTCGAAGGTCCACATTAGTGTTCAACGCAAACATATCTGCCATATAAGGAATATTGTAACATAAGAAAAACTATTTTTATTTACATATGTGTGAATATCGATATAGTTCTAGTATTCTGGTGGTATCCTTAAATATTATAATTATTGTCAATAAATCGGAAAAATTGTGTCTTTGATATACGAGGGATGAAGTGTGTATTCATCATTGTGCATCGGTATGAAATATCATTATTAACTAAAAAAAATCGACATCACTTATTGAGATGTCCTTCGCATGTCCAATACTTTATATTTTGATTTCTATGCTCATTACATTAAGATTCTTCCATATTGTTTACTTGCGGAGTTGAAAAGACTTATTACAAAATATTTTCCGCATTCCATTATCGAACCTTTATCTTTGTAAAGAACCATAATAACAGCCCTCCTCCAAAACTAACAGCATGTGGCTCTCCTCTAAACACAATTCAAGTGCATGAAACCACTAATACTAAACTAATGGCCACCAGCCTTGACAACGTTATCACAATTCACAGCATATCCATTCTTCATATACATTTTTGAGCATTTTATCCATTCCATATTAATTCTACTTGATTAGTTTGGATCATTCACACTAATCGTAGTGAACAATCTTTACAGATCCTACTTCACTCGCATCCTGCGTAGAGATGTATAATGAAGTGTGGAATATTAGATTTAATAATTTTCTTCAGATAATTTGTCACCAGATTATAATTAAAGACTGCTTCGCTCTTGCTTACCTGTGATTGGCTATGTGCCAAGCTGAAACTATTATTCCATTCGCGCATAGGTCGGCTGGCACGATTGGCGCAGGTGTGGTGTGGTTCATTTCTAAGATTCTAAACAATTGAACAGTTAAATGTTAACATTCTAAGATTCTAAACAATTGAACAGTGAAACAGTTAAAACAAATTAGGATTCAGTAAAACGTCAAACATGTTTGAAAGTATTTTGGTATTCCTATTCGAAATGTTGTAATACAATGGGTAGTCTTAAATAAAAGATTTCATTTAGAGAACTATTTTGTTTAGTGAGAATAATCTTCAAATCTCTATAGATATTCAGAATATTTTGAGTACTTTCAATTATATCCATGAAAAATCACGGAACACAATATTAAAATGATGGTTCACTTGTTTTCTAAGCCCTAGTATACAGGAAGGCTTCCTAGACTAGCAAACAGATACGAGCAACTGGATGTCTTTGGCAATAATTGTTTATTATTCAAACATATATTATAAGGTGTATTGAAAGATTACTAGTATTTGTCGAATTGGATTTAAATAATTGATTTGTATTTGTATGTATATTTTTTATTACATTATGACTTTCAAAGCTTCTGCTTTATCTGTTCACTCTACATTATTACTTTTTTGTTTTTGAATTTATATTATATTATATTTTTCTTATGCTTCTGCTTTTAATATACTTGTTTTTAACTTTATATTATATTTATCTTTATATATTTGTATCTGTATTTTTAGTATTTTTTTTCCACTCTATATCATTATTATGTACACATGTTTTTTTTTTCTTTAAACTATATATTCTGTTAATGTACACTTTACACATCTGTTGTAAAAGCCCTATAGGGCGTTAAGTAATAAATAAATAAAATTTAAAAACAACAACTCGGACAGACAACGTAACGTTCCCCAATATCCACTCGTGATAGATTAGCACATCAATCAATTTTTTGTTTGAGTTTTGTTTTGTCAAAAAGTGAAGTGAGTCCTATGTATAGCCAACGTCTTTAGTAAGTGTGCGTAGTCAATGGAAGTAGCCAGAACGTGTAGCCAGAGTCTACAATCGGTGCCTGTTATAATTTCCGGTATTTAATTATTTTATCTATATCTTTTTTCCTTCACATAATTATTTATAACCTTATGAATCCAGTTTATTTTTAAAAGCCGTCGGTAAATTTATAATCTAAATGCTCTTAGTCGCTTTATCATTGTTTTAGTGACTTTTCATTATTCCATTATTTATACAAAAATGGAATCATGAAAAGAAACAAGAATTTTTTATACAAAAATGGAATCATGAAAAGATACAAGAAACACAAAGCATTGTATCAATATCATTTTCAAAATTAAGTGTAAGCCACGGCTATATACAACTTTTTTCATCTAGAAGAACAGAGTTCTGGCTTTCTCTACTATGATTCATCATAGATGAAAGCGTAGCACATGAAAGATTTTAAAACAAATTCTACTGGTTTTGATAATTTGTTGATATACCTTATTGCTCCAATTCCAACACCTATGAATAAAGCTGTTGGTCCTAGAAAATTATCCACATATCCCGCCATAGGCGATTGATAGGATGTTCCCAAAACTATAAAAAAAAATAAACAATTAGGCTATTACAAAGCTTGCGTGTTAGAAAAATTAACGTATATTTTGTAACCCACCACAGACTCAGGACCACTCTACAAACTAAATTACTCATATAGGTCCTATATTTTCCCCATCTATATTGACATTGATTTAATTCTAAAGCGGTTTTCTCACTATGCCGCAGACAAAGCAAAAGCACTCGTGCGGCATAGACGAAACGGAAAATAGACGGCATAGAGTGTCTTTCTGTCTCTGCGGTGCATTAAAAGAACAAGAATATATCTTTAAAAAATAATAGTATCAGATTATTTAGAGTTATTGTTTGACAGTGCGACAAATAAGTCCACAGAGAAGGGAACCAGTAGGGTAAACAAGAGACACCCATCATGATTACGTGCGAATTACGAAGTTGGGGTGAATTAATGTTAACCTGCATGGAATATATCAGTGACAATTAATATTAATATATGAACAGTGCCCAATTACATTCGTGTCCATACCTTTTACTTTCTGTATTAAATAAAAGTTTTAATGGCTTAATGTTAAATATAAAATAACATAATATAACCAAATAACTCTATTTAAGGAGCCAAACGTCACAAAATTTATAAAATTGGGAAGACTTCGGTGACTGGGTCATGTGGAGAGAATGTGTGAGCATCAAGCACCAAAGTCCCTGCTGAACTCAAGGCCAATAGGGCGAAGGAGCTTAGGAAGGTCAAAATTAAGATGGAGTGAAAACGTCCTCAAAGATATCTCTGCCTTTGAGCTTTGAAACTGGAGAGAGCTGGCACTAGACCGAGATGAGTGGAGGAAAATTATTGAGGAGGCCAAGACCCACCAAGGGTTGTAGTGCCAAGAATGATGATGATGATGAATATAACCAAATGCAGCAAATGGCAAAACACAGGACACATAGGAGTGGCGCAAGCTGTTTGAGGAAGCCAGAGTCGAGTAAAATTAATGAAGATTAATAATTGATATGATATCAAGCCTGTGCGGCATCTCAGTTTCTTGATATTTTGTTATTTTCATCTTCATCAGCGCTCCATGCCTTCCAGGTCTTAAGGCCGAAATGGAACACCTGAGACGATTGATGGAAACAGGTGGTTCAACTACTGCAAAATTTTGCAAGGAAGTGTCAGAGTTTTATCCCAGGGTCATTAAGAGGAGCAGTGATTTGTGATTCGATACAAAATCAACTTTAGAGAACCGGTTGAAATTTTTGAGGTACATCATTGGGTTAGGTAAGGTTAGGTTACATCATTAGGTTAGGTTAGGTTATGTTACAACCTATATATAAATACCGATTGATGGTCTGAAGATGGTGATAGGCAGATCCTTGCCCTTCAACCTTATGAGATTCTCCGCAATTGCCTTTGTGAAGGCGTAAGTATTGGGCCAGCCATTGAGGATCCTGAAAAATAGTCGATAATTAAAGCATAACATCAAATAACAATTGTATTAGACATACTTATGTATTTAGAAAAAAAAAATAGTGCTGTGTAGACCTTACATTAGAACATGGCTGTATGAAATGAGGATGCGCATATTTTCATTTATTCTATTTTTTGAGCTATTTTTCAACTCATGGTACACAACATATCAAAATAAATTCCATCAATCTAAAATATTAATTAAACATCATACCATTTTTTAAGCTATTTTCCAACTCACGGTATACAATAAAAAAAAAGAAATTCCATCAATCCAATATATACATTAAATATCATACCACCATTTTCAACAATTTGATATCGACACTTGGTATTTAGAATGGATTTAGAACTTAGATATATTACAAATGCCTGAACATTAACGCTAGTATAATAAATAACCAATAAAATTTTACAAATAACCCATTATTTGACGTATTCTCCATTCGGTGTCTACTTGTCAACTACCCCCATCATAACTGTAGACACGCCCCGGTTCAAATATTAATCTGTTTACCAGAATAAGTAATGGATAATTAATGTGCGTCCGTCTTGATGAGGATACTGTAGTATCGAAACTTGAAGTAGCAATTCAAGTGAGACGATTTTCAACAGCTTACATTGGTTCGACGATCTTTAAAGCATCTTCACCACCCTTCTTCTGCGCCAGAGCGAGGGCCAGCTCCGGGTCCAGTCCTGGCTGGTAGAAGCACTCGTCAATGGACGTCCTGTTGCAGTTGGAGAAGGCCGTCGACACATACACCACAGCCTGGAAATGATTTATAAGATATAAGTGCTATTGATGTAGCTAGCTTATTACCTCTCTCTTAAAAACAAGTACTGACAGAGCTACCTCGTTATCGCCAGAACTTTCGAAAGGTGATGACCGAGAACTAAGGGGTTCTGGGGAGAGATAACAGGGCGCCGCGATGGCATTAGTCGCATCTTCGTCATCGGACCGGCTGGCGCTCTTATGTTATAGTGCTTGCATACCTTGACCTGCTCCCGGTGAGAAATAAATATATTCACAAGTACCCTCCCTTTGACCACGCCGACAGTAATATCGGGCATCCTCTTTGATGTCGAGTATTTAAATATTGAATTTAAGTTTGGTATCTTAGTAAAAGAATTAAGTGTGAGTGTGTATGTTGATTATTTTTCTATAAAATACCTTTGTACCGTTTTGCCTGGAATACTTCGGAACAATAGAACAGAACAGAATACAACAAAATATACAGCATGTGAATTTTACCTACTCATACTCGTCGAATCTAGTAAGGATCCTAGATGCTAAAGATGAGTCAAATTCACATATGAAAATATCTTCTTTCGCATCTCTATAAAACATTTAACACTGCTGAGAACCTCTATTTTATCCTTTCAATGTAAATATTTAAAATATATTTTTTTGGCAGTAAAGTGATTCACTGTATATGTGTGTCTTACTCCATACAGAAATGATAATTATTTTTTTCATTTCCTGTTCGATGTTCATTCGTTATGAATTTCTGCTAATTTAACCAATTTTTCAAACATACAAAAAGATATGATTTTTATATCTAGGGAAATTAATTTGGATAAGGAAAGGTTAAACTCTAATCAGAGACAGGATATTATAAAATAACTGAAATTACCAATAGATGGGGCATTTCCCTGCATAGGTCTAGTACGTCTAATGTTCCTCGTACGTTGATGTTAATAGAAGATTTAAGTTTTTCGTCAAATCTGAAAACAAAGTTAAAAATTGTTAGGCTGAAAGAAAATTTACGAATAATTTATTTATTAATGAGCTCCGTGGAATACGAAGGTCTCAGAGATTGTCTCAAGTCCAAAATATCATAAAAATCTCAAATCGGTATTCATTTTGTCACGTTGTTTGCTAGATAGTGATCCTTGTGTCTGATAATGCTTTGCACGTAGTTGTACTTCACTTCGTTGTCTATTGCAAGGATTCCCATTTTCGCCTGTTTTTATAACTCAGTAAGGAGCGATGGCGTCCTAGTAAACGTTTTTTCTTGAGTTGTACCCGCTTCCAGACTATTTCAAAGCATCCAGATGGTTCGAAAACCTTCGATAATCTTTTGTCTAAAAAAAGACGCTCCAAGATTCCAAATGTTGGGGCGAGTCAATAACACACCTTTAAGGCTGTCATATTATCTTCTGCATATGTGTGCTTAGAGTTGGTACGACTGCGGTCACGTATGCGAAATTTGATCCTGATTGCGTCATTTGCCTACCATGTTATGGATCAAGAAGTTTAAAAGTAGCCGAACGGACGAGTGTGACTCACAAAAAGGGAGCAGAATGTTTGTCGTACTCCACCACGGACAACAAGATTCACCAAGCTCGGGAAATGGTATCAATTGCTATCGGTGAGGTGGCGTCCTTTTTAACGTCAATCATGGTTCATCCGATAAAATAATCCACAACGAGCTTGGTTTCCAGAGAACGTAGTGTAGAAAACTATTTATTGACTTAATTTAAGTTATTTAAGAGAATATAATAAACCTGACGTTGGCGGCACAGTGGATAACAATGTTTATTTTATTCTTTAAGAGTGTTCGGTCTTCACTGCTTAATCCCATATCAGGGAGACCCAGTTCTCCACTCACTGCATGTACCAGTGACTTTTGGTCGTCATCCAGCAATTGGAATATCTGTGAAAAAGATTAAATAAGATGAAAATAGCGATATGGAAAAAAACGTATATGGGAACAAACATTCCTTCCAACAATCCTTCCTTGTCGAGAATGAGCCAAAACCATCTAGAATCTACATTTAAAGGGAAAATAGTGGAAATGCCCACAAGGTCGCGAAATTGGTCACGCACTTTCAAGAGTGTTCTAGAAGGTTGCGGATATATTATACGAACCGTATGTTTTTCCGAGAAATGAGTCTCGACGTTTCGTTGAATGCTTATTCAACGTCATCAGGAGGACGACCTTTACCCGCGGAGGTAGAGGGCGGACTGATTGATTACCTCCACGGGTAAAGGTCGTCCTCCTGATGACGTTGAATAAGCATTCAACGAAATGTCGAGAATCGTTTCTCGGAAAGACATACGGTTCGTACAAAATATCCGCAACCACTTACAGTTAAATATGTCTAACGACCGTAATAACAACTTTAACTCTTTAGTGTTCTAGAAACACAGGCGGGCGAACTCTAGTATAGGTCTTTTCATATAAGCTTGCAATTGGGTTAGTGTGGGTACGCGGTACGTGCATTGTTTCGTTGTGTTATGTTTACGGACACGAGAGGGGCGTATCCGTAAACTTAACACAACGAAACAATGCGCGTAATACGCATCGTACCCACACTAACTCAATTGCAAGGTTATATGAAAAGACCTATAGAAGAAAAGACATAAGACGTGTCGTTACTGGGAAACGATCGAAGCATTACTGAGAATAGATTATATACTTGTATCATTTGCGACTAATGCAAGACTCGCTCAATTTTTTGTGAATGAACCATTGATCCAGAAATTATACGATTTCTTACCTGTTCTTGCATGAATTCTTGAAGTCTGGTTTGGACATCCTTTCCTTTCTTATTTCTTATCATTAAATACACAGAATCCACTTCTGAGCATGATCTGAGAAGTTTTTCTATCAAAACTGAAAAAAACCACATGTATCAATATTAAATAAACTCAAGCCGTGTGTACGTCGGTCACACATGTTACACATTAACGTACTAACTTACTGACTTACTTACCATCACGCTGTTTCCCCGAGGGGGTAGGCAGAGAGGATAGAGCGCCACACTCTTCTGTCCTGACACACAACCCTCACTTCACACACAAGCCCGACGGTTGTTCAGGTCCCTAACATGACTATCTTCAAGTATCTGGTTAATCTGGTTATGCCACGTCTTGTTTGATCTTAATCTGGTCACGCCGCGGTCGCCCTCTCTTTTTGGCGCCGTCAACACTTGCGTCATATATTTCATTAGTACCATTCTTTTCTCATTTATTCACTCAACATGCCCGTGCTATCTGAGCGACCCTTTTTTAATTCTATTAACTATGCTAAAATCAGTATTACATTCTTTCCTAATACCTTCATTCTTTACGCAGTCTTAAATGGATTTGCAACACATACCTTCATCAACATGATCTCATATCCACTGCATTGTGTCTGGGGGATTAAGTGTCAGGGGAATCAATTGTCAGGGGGATCAAATGTCGAGGGATCAATAATCGGTACACCATTCAGAAGATAAAGACAGGATTGCTTAATATCATACCAAAAAATGCATTCCAGAATCAAAAATAAGTATAAATTATCCAAATATTATAATAAATTATTGAGGCGAAAAGTGTCTTATAAAAATTAAATAAATATAAATAAAAAACAATTTTTTATTTTATTTTCACACGTTTTCAAATAACGTGCGAGTTTTAAGTAAATAAATAATTTTATGTAACTGGTTAAAATAACAGTTTGAACATCACTACCACCAAAGGTTTTTGAGACGATGATGATGATGAATATGCATCAGAGTATTTAAAATAAGTGTGATACCTGTTAAAATAAATCTACCCTTTTTATCGCGAAACGAGAAATAATATTACTCGTTTTGCGATAAAAACGGTAGATTTTCCTTCTCGCGATAGAAATATTCGTAGATAGAGGAAGAAAAAATCGCGA
Organism: Agrypnia vestita; assembly: GCA_016648135.1. Lineage (NCBI taxonomy): Eukaryota > Metazoa > Arthropoda > Insecta > Trichoptera > Phryganeidae > Agrypnia > Agrypnia vestita. Next base: position 185,660 of record JADDOH010000271.1, on the reverse strand, counting down.
ATTTTGAATTATAACTTCGTAAGGATAAATAAAATATCTTGCACATACTTTTTCCAATAAAACCAGTTCCTCCAGTGATGAAGATTGACTGTCCTTTGTAAAATTTCTGTATCTCAGAATCTGAAAAGAAAATCTTATTTGATACAATTTTCATATCAGATGAATTTTGAAAAATAATTACATATTCATATTTTCTGACATATTCATACATCTATTTATATGCGACAATAGTAGATTGGTTTATATTCTTACTGGGTTATTAGAAATTTCACTAGGGTTTTTTTAATAAAATATAATATTGGAAATAAAAAATATCTTTGAAATATATTAACAATGAAGTTAAAGTTAAAACAAGTCAAAATTGCAAGGGCAAAAACAGAAATCAAACATTTTTAATGTCAAATAACAGTTATTTGTTCAAAGATCTTAATTTTGATGATGAACAAGAGTCCCATTGAAGAGAGACACTAGAGGGCGGTCAAAAAGAAGGAGATGGCTGACTTTACTACGGTTATCATTTGACATACATACATAATCAAGGTTACTTCAAATATAACATAAAATATAAGTCAGAAAAATTTGACCGAGTTAGTTTTGCATTTAATGTAATAAAAATCAGTGAAATAATTTCTAGTAGTAAAATATACCAGCATCTGATTCTGGAGCCAAAATTATTGCCCAGAATCAATGAATTGTTCGAGGGTGACCATGGTAGATGTATCTTCCAGCAGCACAGCTAAAAGGTCACATGGGTAGAATATCAATGTGTTTAAATATCATTACATCGGTATTCTGTCATGGCAAAGTCGTTTCTATGGGATTCAATCCCATCAAAAATCTCTGGTCAAAGCTGAAGACATTGGTTCCTCATCTCAAGTCGCAACCCCAGCAATATAAGTAATTATTTGAGGTTAGTTCTATGTCATCACGCCTGGAGATTGACGACGTAAAGTTGACTCCATACCTCGAAGGATTGAACAAGTTATTAAATTAAAAGGAATTTTAACGAAATTTTAACTACACACATCTCAAAGTTATTGAAAGTATATACTTCAAATAGTACACATCATTTCAAAGCGAACACTACAAAGTACACACGCTTCAAAGTTATCGAAAGTACGAGCACATAGTTCAAATAGTATATTTTTTATGTGAAATTTTTGGGAAGTCGATGTAGATAAATGAAGAAATTTTTGGAAATCGAAACAACCCGCCACCCGGCTTGAAAAGAATTTGGGACCGAACGAAGAAATCTCTGGAACCTGAAACAACCCCCACCCCCACACCACGGTTTGAAAAATTTTGGGACCGAACGAAGAAATCTCTGGAAACTGAAACAACCCCTTCCCCCATGGTTTGAAAATTTTATATTATTTTTCCGAAATATTTCGATGTATTCATATATTTTTTCCGGTGACCTTTTTTTTTGTCGCCAAACTATTTATTTGGGAAAAAATATAATTACTTCACTAGTACTACAATTTTGTAGTACAATTACTTCACTTCATTAATACTACAATTATTTCATTACTTTACTTCATTAGTACTACAATTACTTAACTACATGTAGTTTTTACTACAAATGTAGTGTACACTTTGTAGTCTTCAAACTGGTGAACGTGTGTGTATTCTACATTTTGAAATGTAGTTTTTCCCTCCGCTACTCTGTAGTGTTTGGGACTCCATTTAATAGGCATGATGACAGTATTAAAAGAATTAAGGTATATAATAGAATTAAGCGATTTTAGAGAAGAAAATATTTTGAAAGGATTCTAAAAAATGATCCAGTTTTAATGAACACATTGAGATTGATAAGATTTTCAATAAAATAAATGTTTAAAATTCTGCGATCGGCCATTTTAACTGAAACACCGACCAGAGCGAACGACGTCACGCCTAAGTAAACATCACCTCGTCTTTTGAACTTGACACAATGCAATGTTTACTTAGACTTGACGTCACTTAGACGCCATGACGCATGACGCCGGCGTTTTCGCGCGAAATTAAAAATAGGCAGTTTAAAATGCAATTATTTTAATAAAAAGTAAGTTTATTACTAAAATAATGTTATTTTCGGTAGTAGTAGACGTCTAAGTACCTTCATTATTAAGGTTATTTCAAAATCTGTCATCATTTCTATTGCTTAAGTATGGGATTTATCTAGAAAACTAATTCAGATATTAAACTGCCAAATAGTTGCGTGAACTCATTATCTAATTTCATTAAGTTGCAATTTTTTACTCAATATTTATGAATATGCATATACCTTACACAAAATATTATTTAATGCGTTATTATATAAAATGTTCTTTCAAAATTTTTAGTTTTAAAATTAATTAGCTAACATAATTATAGTTAAACACTAAGGGCCTGTTGTATGATCAGAAGATAGAGTAGGAGTAAAGCAAAAAGCATAGATTTTTACGAAAACGGCTGTATTGATTAGTGGAGAACGCAAAAATCTATTCTTTTTTCTTAACTATTACTCTTACACCTGATCAAACAACTGACCCTAAGATGATTGTAAAATTGATGAATGAATACCGCATACAAGCAATTTACAAAGAGTGTCCACACGCAAACCCACTATTTTGTGAAAACGAAAAACAAAATTTGTTCACTATATGACCCTACGGGTCAAATTCATTCGTAGTGTGACAACAAATTTTCCCTATTTGGACAGTAAAATCAATTCAAACGTTCTCGAAAGTGCTAAGCGGATTCAACATGTATTTAAAAATCTAAATTGTTTTTTAAAAATGGAACGCTATTTACGTAAGACCCATTGTCTGCATATTTACTGGAATAATTAAAAACCAAAGTATGTATGTCATGGAAAAATATCAAATGAAAAACAGGACTACCAACTTATTAAACCTCAAACATCTGTCGAGATAATATAATTACTTTTTTTTAAATGAAAATACACTTTACTGTGAAGTTAGAATTTTAAAGACATTCAAAATAAGACAAATAATTACAAATAATTAAATAGACAAATAATATTGGATGAATAAAATATCAGAATGAATTAGAAAGATATACAGAAAAAATGGATTAATTTATCTTGGCGTGTCACCTATCGAGTATTACACAAAGTTTTTTTTTATTGTAAGGTGGATAAGTTTCGCACTCTCTTTATTTTTGTTAAATGCTTTTATTTAACTCTATTTGTTGTTAATTTATTTGTTTGTTGTGGTGGAATTTTGTGATTGACGTTTCACGAATTTCCCGACCAGCTAGAGCTCTGAAACCTTCAACATTTACGCAATGAGGATGACCATACATTAATAAATCATTTTCAACATTCTTTGGTCATTATTTCGATTAAAATTAATATTTTTTTATTATTATTTAACATAAAATGCCTGCGTTGCTTCGAGATTCATCAATATAAGAATGCAAAAACGTTCCGATTTAAAACTTATCAATTTTAGTTGACAGATTCAACTTTGACATTGGGCTTCGGAATAAAATGTCAAATTCGATAAATTAGGGTTATGTTGATTTTAGATTTCTAATATCTCAGGATTACTTTGGTGTAGAAAAAAAAGGTGCGAGAAAATAAAAACGTGCAATGAACTCAAGCCACACTTTCAGAGATTGTTAATTGATTTGTTTAAACTGTTACCCTATATCAAAAACACGTCTTCGATATATTTTTTTATTCATTTGTTACAGAAAAAACAAAATTTAAAGCTATTTGAAATGGAACAATAAATATGTTATTCATGCAGGAGTACATCTTTACGTATAAATCTCAATATATGTCTGTCTGTTCTTTATACAAATCTACACCGTTTGACAGATCTAACCTGAATTTTGTACAGATATTTTTTAGGACCCTGCGAAAAAGATAAACACCATTCCCCCTCCCTATGGTTACCCTATCCCCTCCCCTCAATATAAATGTAAACTCATTCAAATTTAATTGAGTGTGATCCTTTCCGAATTACGCAATATTAATGGATAGGATCACGAGTAAAATGGTGTCACCATTCTCCTCCCCTCGACAATGCTACCCCCTCCTCTCGTTATAAATTGTAAATTATAAGCACAGTATACCCAGAACAGTAGTTTATCTCCGGCCTGTCGGCGAGTTATTAGCCTACTCTTGCGTTCACGCTAGGGTTGTCACTTTATTTTGACTCTGTTTCTTTTAACTCGTAGCGTCTGAGATTCCGACGCATAAGTTAGACACGAAACCCGAAAATGTATGTAATTAGTATACCTAGTTTCTACAAGAACGCTGATTAACATCAACGTAGACTTTTAAAAACTCACAGTCTTTGTGATAATCAACACACCTTTTTAGTAAATCACCACAAACTTAAAAAAGGTTTTTTTTTCAGGAAGCGCATTTTTTATCTAAAGCGGCGGCTGCGAGCGCGAATGGCACCGAAGGCACGGCCCTTTCTGCCGCCGCCTTGTGCCCCCATATTCTATGTCAATGTGTGCGTCACAGTGCGTGCGTACACGGCGCCGAGCACGCACGCACACATTCTAATGGGCAGCGGCCAGTTTGTATGCAGACGTATTACTGTTCTTAGTGTACTGTGTTATATGGTTATATAAATTGTATTTTTTTGCATCTTTGCGTACTTGTCTAAAGGATCGATGAAAAAAAGAGGCTTTGCAAAATCCCTCCCCTTCAAGGAAATCTGTAACCCAGGTTACAGAGGGCGCCAGGTGCCGACCACTAGTATTATTGGTCTAGTATTATTGAAATAGCTTGTTGGTCTTGTGGTTAGAACTCCTCGTGGTCCAAAGGTCGCGGGTTTGAACCTCACTAAAGACCAGTAATATAATATATATAAATTTTCAAGTTATACTTCTGAAAAGTGAAATTTTCAATATGCAACGTAATGCGCGCGACGGAAGTTTTCACTCCATGAAATTAGTCCTTATCTGTAGAGTGAACTGAAGTGGAACTAACGACACCATATTGGCAGGGGTGTGCAATGAGAACATTGAAACAAGAATATAGTCAGAAATATTTAAAAAAAAATCATACTTTGATATTGCATAACTCCATAACTATTGTTGTTAGGTCATGGTTGCTCGAACATTTTCGACTCGAAAGACGCGAACCGACTTTCCGTTATTTTTGATGGGTTACAGCTAGTAATTATTAATTAAGATAAATCACAGAAGTCTCACAGAGACGAGGCTATTAATATGGGAAACGTGTATGTCTTCGTCTTTGTAAGACCTTTTTAAGACTATAATTTACCTCAATTAATAATTATCTTTCTGTATACGACATTCAGTAATTGTGTTCTCAGAACATACATATAAAAATATTGATAAAGATTTATCGTTATATTACTCTATGGCCGCCCGCAGGACCTAGTAAGATTAATTGGACGTTGTTGTGCAGAAAGCGACCAACCCACAAAATGATAAAAATTAGTTGTTATATACGGTTTTAGATAGTTCAATACGATATGTTTACGTGCTGAAATCGTCCAAGGTCTAAGTGCTATAGTTTTTTGTAAATTGAGTATTTTTCTAACCCACATCACGGCTACCACGTTAAATTAACTCATAAAACGTCCAAGTGGCTTGACTGTTTTCTCCGGTTTCAAATTTATAAATCATTGGCAAACAAAAATATTAATTGAAAACATCCATGTGGTATGGATGCATTATGCACCTTTTTAATTCTACTGTCACTGGGTTCTACAAGTGGGATGAACGTTTTCTACCCCTCGGAAAGTACCGTTTGTAGGAAGAATCAAGACATTTTGTAAAAAGAATTTAAACTGTCAGATCTTCATAAATAAAAGTATTTTTTCTTATAATAATATCAAAAAACCATTTAAAATATCTTTGCAATAAACCCCTTTCAAAAAAATATGATATTAATAATGAATTAAATATCGACGTATTAGGTTTTTGTAGATTCTTGAAAATTTTTAGAAGCTATTTTCTCTATTTCATGTTTTTGGGTTGGTCGCTTTCTGCATAACTACGTATAATTATTATATTTTAAGGATAAATAAATATGAAGCTACTTACGCCCTTCGATTCTGTATCCGCCTGCATTTAATAGCGGCATTTTGGTACAAATTTTCTTTACTTAGTCGAATATATTAAAATTTTCTAATGAACAACTATTCGCAGCGGTTAGAAGTCAAACACTAACTAACATCAAAATATTTGGAAATTTAAATTATAAAATTTGACGGAAGTTCGATACACTCCTATACAGTCCCTGGCCAAATTATTAGACGTAGTTGAACAATTTCGGTGTGCCTTAAATAGTTTAATTTAAATTTCTTATTTAATAAGAGCAACACGATATTATGGTGACATTATAAAAATAATTAATGAGAAAATAGGTACTTTATTTTCACCATTTATTTGTTGAAAAAACCAACACGCAACCAATGGTCTTTTCATCGGGATATAACGAATACTTAAAATTAAAAATCTAAGTATAGACAGTAACAAAATAAAAATAAGCATATGGGACACTAACAAGAAAATAAATTTAAAAGATAACTATTGACTTACTTGTAAAGTATTCACTTATAATTTTAAAAAGTATATATTAATAATAATAAATACTATGAATAACGATGATATTTAAAAAAATTGAATTGTAATGATTGTTATCATTTTTATATTGGAAATACGTGTAGAAATTTTGATTTAGAATTAAGGAGTTTAAGTGGCAATAATTATTTCAAATTTTCAAATCATCTTTTGAAAATGGTATATAGGAGTTTTTTTGCACTGAAGCACGATAAATTAAACCTTTGTTATTGATGCTTGAGGCCCGAAAATGCTCTTTAGTAGACTGGTCAAACCGTTGCCTGAAAATCTTTAGCTTTGATGTTCTTCTTCCTCTAGGACTCCAGATTTCAGGAATGTTTCATAGTATCAAGATTCAAGGTTTACAATAGGTTCAATATCTTACATATCTCGCATATGTCTCTTTATATAGTTTTAGAATTTTTAGTTTTTTTAATACTTCCACATTAATTATTTATCCAATAATAACATATTCACACGCAACTCAATTCATCCAGCTTATTTAAGGCATTCTAATATAACACTGCATACATAAAAAAAAGATTACGTTCCACGTAATACAAAAGAGAGTTTTTTTTAAATATTTTGTGTGATGTATTTTGGTAACAATGATGGCTAGCTATGATTCTTTGTAGAATGCTTTGCATGCAATTTTAACTCTTTCCATAAGGACCCTAACAATTTAAATGGGGTTCATTTCCGAAGAACCAATTTAATTTAATTATTTTTTCCGATAAGTATTTATCCTAACGACGTGAAGCCCCATCATGTGTAAAATATGTTTTAATTATACTTATATAATACTTATATAAATACTCTAAATAATACTACTCGGCTGAGTCATTATTAAATTTTTTAATAGTAAGTCTAATAATTTGGCAGGTGACTGTTATCTACTTCGGTTCGTTCTTTCTCAAGGTCCGGCCGTTCGTGGCCGGCGCAATCAATTTCAGTTAAATAAATAAAAGAAAATCAAAATATAATATTAAAATAAATATTTTTAGTAAATAAAAAAATCCTATCCAGGATATATCATTGAAGATAGAATGAACGGAATACAACTACTTGCGATGTCACAAAGTTATGTGTATGTAATTTTCTTTATGTAAAATGTATTTTTGAATGCACTTTCTTTATACATTTTATAAGCAAAATCATGACCACTTTTCTTATAGCTTTTCTAGCATTTTATATCACATTTTTCATGAAAGAAAACGTTATTCTTCAAAAACTGCAATTATTTTTAACTATATAAAAATATTAACCGGTATAAGCAAGTTAAAAATATTTACAACATCCAAAAATTTGATATATGTGATAGTCTATCATGGGTGGAATTGTGAACGTTATAATGTGTAAAGTGATCACTTAAACCAGCCATACCACAGGTCGTATGCCCTACCCAAAAAAGACTTCCATACCCACTTTTACATATAAAAAAAATAAAATCTCTCTCTCTATGAGACTCTTTCAAAAAAAAAGACTCCATAAGACATCTAAAATATATCCTTATAAAATGAAAATGAAACTATGTGAAAAAGTGTCAGTCGCCACTTAATTTCAGACGATCACCACTTTAGTTCTGCTCCGACTCTGATTGTTCCCAATTTTAAGTCACGTTAACACGCGTAATACTTTGGACGTAATACTTGAAACTCGGGACCTCTTGAACTCGTCTACTAACAATTCGATGAATATTGCATTATAATAGCTCACTCATCCATATACGTAACACCTTTTATCAAAACAATTATTCTTCTCATTTAACCTACATAATATTGTATCCTCTTCTGGACATAGATTCATTTCGTTGATCTTCAGAATATCTGGAAAAGGATCATTTTCAGAGTCCATGATCTCAAAGTTGCTAAGGACAAACATCAATTTGAACACATTGTATATTATAACTTACCGATTTAATTTCCTTTTCTTTTATTCAATTCATGTTGTATGTTGATTTATGTTTGCTTAATTGGTACTATTTACAAAGCCTTGAAGGGATATTTTGTAAAAAAAACAACCTCGATAAATGGGAGATACAGGCATGAAACTCTTTCACCTCAATAATGTCTGAAATACTTGAAAGTCATTAAAGTTCAATTCTTCTTATTCTTCTTCTTTTATTAGATCCTTGATCTGTGTTGATAGGTCAGTCCTGGTCGTGTGACGAGGACGTCCAGCTCTCTCTCCATCTCTTTGGTGGTCTCCCTGGAATACCACGTATAACGGCTCTGGGAAGTCTTGTCTGTTCCATTCTCTCTATATGATCCCTCCAAAAAGCCTTCTCTGCCTGCTCCATCTTACAATGCCTTGTATGTCGCAGGTTCTGCGGATTTCCGCATTAGATACTTTGTCTCTGAGGGTCTTGCCCGCATTGGGTCTTAGGGTCTTCATCTCGGTAGTTCTGAGGAGGTGTTTTGTTCTCACCGTGTCCGCTCTTGCTTCGATACCCTATTGTCATGATAGGTCTTATGCATGTTTTATATATTCTGACTTTGCTTTCCACTAGCTTATGCTTATTGGCCCATACAGTGTCTCTTAAGCATCCGGAGATAACCGCTGCTTTGTTTTCTGCTCTTTGACTTCATTATACAAAAGTTCAACTAATTAACCTAAATCACTGAACAAATTTGACTGAAGATCTATCTTTTATTTAGTCCTCAATACCACTCGTCTACGGAACACTTATTTTCAAACATCCGTTATGTTATCAAAATAAACTGACACTCGGTAGGTACTCTCGTCAATTATTTCGCTGGTTGATTATCGCCTGTTTAAGGTCAAACGCGTACAGCTTTGCCTGTGTAAGGTTACTTCTCGCTTGTAAAAATAATTCTGTCCCCAGCAAGACGCCGCCGCCTTTTTAAAATTATCAGTTGTTCTGGAACATACCGGAATAGTTTAGTCAACTCCACATTCATGTAGAGTGTTCGAAAGACTTCGATTATGTGTGGTTACTATTGTTTTAGACACTCGTCACAATATAGTAAATATAAATATAGTTAAATATATTTCATGAAGAATTTATCCAGGAGAGCATTATTTTATTTTATTTTTTATTTATTTATTTATATTTAATTTTATGTATAAAATTTTGTTTGGATTTCGCGTGTCTCACTAGAAATATCTGTGTTGAGACAGATTAACGGATGATAATGCTGTTATAATAACTACGAACATATTTGTCTTGCATGCTTGAATGCACCTATCTACATTTTTACATTAAAATATTTCCCGACCTACTTATTTGAGTACAATTTAAAATTAATCAAACAAATTGTTGGTCTTGTGGTTAGGACACTCGCCTCGTGAGCCAAAGGTCGCGGGTTTGAACCTCACTCCAGACTCGAAAGTTAGACCTATTTTCATAGCACAAGCGTTTAGCTTAGTTTGAAAATAGTAAGAATATTGATGTGACACGTATTCCGTGTTCGTATCTCTAAAAAAAAAGTTTTTTTTACAAGGTTTGTAAGTAGGTAGGTACTTTATTATTATTCATTTTCCATTTTTTATATTTTTTCTATATTTTGATTGTCTATTCTTCTATTTTTGAATTTTATTTTTAAGTATACAATTGTATCCTGACGAAGGGGCCATGGGCTCTGAAACATGTTGATATTTTTCATTACAAAAGTGGTGAAAATTAAGTTTATTTTTATTAATTATATACTTAAATGTTTTTATATCTATCGAAAATATTCTTGTATAATATATATAATTTAATAAATTTTTCAGATCATTTACAATTTTGAATGTGTGAAATACATAGGTATCTACACGTTATTTTATAAATTGTTATGTGCTCTCTTAACGAGCTATTTTTAACGTAATTTCGTGACAAATTTTATCGGGAAAGCCTCCAAAAATAATTTAATAAGTAAAACGTATAAATTGTGATTTCTACCTTTATTTGCAATCGAAAGCATCCTTACTCAGCAAGCTTGGAAATGATATTAAAAATTGGGAACAAAAATCATAGATGTCGCTCATAGCGCTGTTCCCACATGCATAATATAAAATCAGCGTCATCTGTATGATGTAGATACAAATGTGTGGCCGAAACGAACAACCGAATGAGTCAATAAAATCGAGTTTTGATTTATTGTAGCAATGAAAAATTATACGAGTCAGAAACTAAAATAAAATAGACTAATTTTAAAATTTTTGAAAAAGGACAAATGACAAGATTAATTATTTGAAAAAAAATGCCAAAAAACATCGACATTAATTAACTTAGTTCAACGTTCTTATACAAAAAAACTCCTGATGAAAAAAATAGATTAAAAAAAAAAAAACCATAAAAACCAAGTTTTTATTTTATTCCCTTTCTTTGTAAATTAAGTTTACCATCATGTGATTAAATAATTGATTGACTGAAAATGAAATATGTCTAGACAAATATCGATGTCGAAAATCTCTAAAAATATCTCTTTATTATTTGATTTCTTCCCAAAAAACCGAAGTGTGCTGTCATCTGTAAACCAATTGTCATAAATTTTCGAAATTCATAGTGAAGTACCTATTACACCTACCGACGTAGTAATTTAAATTTTAAATATTCCGTGACGTTATCGGGCCGCCGGCGCCGTTGGTAGTAATCAAACTTTTGTAATGGTTCCAATTTGAAAAAACCATTAAAATTTCTAAAAATCCAAAATTATACTATAATTATTATTATTTTTTAACGAAAATTTTATAGATCGTGTTGATCATTGCCACGAGTCTGCTTGCAAAGTTTCAGCTTGATTGGATCACGGGAAAAGGGTCAAAAATCGATCCAAAGTTTATTCGATGGCAAGCAGGCAAGCAAGCAAGCAGACGAAGCGAGTTAATATAAAAGGGTAATAACAATGTGTTTAAGAGATATTTAGTAAACAAATGAAATTCCCAAATTTGTATATATTCAAGAACACATTCATATTTGTGAAGTTGCAATTTTTCAGAACGAAGTTCTGTGAAATTTTAAAAACAAATTAATTAATCAAATAGAAAGATATACAGAAAAATCTAATTCACGAAAGAATATAAGGTTACTACTGGGATTCGAACCCAGGTCACCTCCTTTCCGGGGTCGATTCTCTGACCTCTAAGCTATAGCAACCCTCTATGTTTCCGTGAATATATCGACCTTATATGTAGTTCTCATTTTTATTAATTGATTAATTTTTATTTTTGTCCATTGTTCTGAAAAATTACAACTTCACAAATATATATAATGTATGTTGTATAAAATGTATGTCCAAATAAAATGAATTATTCGGTTAATTCTGGCGTCCACCTAGCGGTGGCATTGCAAAGTAATTTGAACTACCGTATAAAAAAAGTGGATTTCTCTATGGGCAAAAATAAAAATTAATAATAAACCTGCTAACCATTTTTCACATTTGGTTCAGGCAGTCTTGGCCTAACACAGCATTCCCGTCAGGCTCTCTGCTCTGCCGACTTGGCTCCGCTATGTTTGGCTATTCCCCGTGTTAAAAATGCTGCTGAAATGGACCTGATTTAAGTCAAGAGATGAAGCTGTACGGAACGCGACGGCCCAGCTGAACACCATTCCAAAAGACGCGTTCCAGATGTGTTTTCAACAAAAGCGGGACCACCGGGAGAAGACTATAAATTAGGTACCACCAATGGGACCACTCAGAAGGAGATCAAAGTAAAGCGAGTAAGAATAAATGTGTTTTACTGATTAAAGTTTCGATATTTTTTTAACACAGTAGTGTATCAAATTTTTACAACTTTTTATAGACCACTTAAATACATATTTTTTAGTTTTAACTCAATGTTCTAAGAACACAATTACTTGAGTTTGTTCACAGAGGGATACTCATTAATTAAGATAAATTAGAGATGTCTCACAGATACGAAGCTATTTATATGATAAATAATTTAAATAAGTCTTTATTGGGCGTTTACAGGGCTTACTACCCGTCGTAATACTGGCTTAACTGATCACTTTACACAATGAAACGTTCGCCGATTCCATCCAATATCAACCACACGTCTATCAGATTCGGAAAATTGTGTATGTTATTTGTGTTTCTCATTTAAATTATTTGATACGACTACGCTAATATCATCTATGATTGGAATTTGTCATTTCCATGAAAATCCATGAAAAAATCCAAACACATGGATGCTAAGACATCCATACAAATATCTTCGTCTATATCTGTGTATAATTTCGTGTTCTTAGAACATAGTGTTACGGGACGTGGCTTTGAGAGCCAAATGAAAACACCGAAAATTAATTTAGTTTAATTTATTACCAAAAAAAGTCCTGGACACGAGTTTAATTATAGTACTTAGTAAATAGTAGCTAAGTGTCTCCCGAATATATTATATTGTTCTTCAATTCCCACTAATTAAGCTGTTTCTATTGCTTTGATCACGTTCCAGTGAACTACATTCAGAAACTTCTTGCCCCGGTATTCTTTCTATATTCCACTGGTATCACTGGTAGTCATACTGCGCTTGTTTGCTTACTAATGTCGCGTGTTGTAATATCACGAATCACTGAGCACACTGGTTTACGCTACGGAAACGTCGCACTTGTTGTCGTCACGAAATGAATTGCCTGACCCCGCGTTGCGTGACGCCTTTTATAGATAATTTTCTTTAGTCAGATTTATTCCAGAGACTGTGAGAGGCCTGTAGAACGTTCTAGACTTTTCCAATGTAATGTTTTACTACGTAATGGAATGTCATAGATTCTTCGAGAGAGAGAATGCGGTCAGGCATTAATGACCATGATATGCGTGACGTTTCGCTGCAATACTAAAAATAAGTATTATACGATTTTCTTAAGCCTGAGTGTTTTTGTGATGTGTTCCGCTTATTTGATCCTCGTGACCTATTACAAATAAAAAACAAAAACATATGTCGAAAACAAATAATAAACACCCATAGAACATCATTCTCTTTTATTTTTACGTACACATAAATTGCTTTACATCGTATTATTATATTTCCTAAAGTTATATTTAATTTATTTATCTGTAGGTATACATCTTGTCTTACAGCTACACACATTATCGTATTTTTATACAATTCATACACAGACATTGGAATGTTATTATAAATAATATCTTATAGAGTTCCTACCAAAATAATAATTAATTAGTACATTTATTCTTTATGATTGCGGTACGTATATAAATCATTGTGTTTTAAGGATTGTTTAGTTTCAAAAATACAAGTATACTCAAAACTATTTAATTTATATTATGTCAGTAAATAATTATCAAAATCATGATTCTTTGCTACTGGGAAATATATTCACTTTACATAATATTTCTGAAATTAAGATTTTCATTTAAATACAATATTCATATCTGCTTTCGTATTTGAATCCATTTTCATAAATTATCAAATTTATCGTAGATATATATTTTAATTTCTTACTAAAAGATTCTTTGCAGAAATCGTATACAAAGTCGTATAAAGTGGTATATTCTTTTCTACATTTAACTATGAAGGAAGTTATCGTTACCTTAATAGCACGCAAGTCAAATTTGTTAAGTTTATAGAAGGAACAAAATTGATTAATCTTAAATGTTCATTTTTCCCCTTTTTTAGTATCTTAACAATTTTAAATAACATTTTACTGCAAATCATTTAATTCCAATTTATTACATGACATACGTTATATAAGGACTATAAAACCTGACAAACGTACTTAATATAAAACTTAATTTTTCTCACTTGCTCTCGTTAGATATATTCCCTGAAGAGTGAGGCGGATATATTTAGATGAGCACTACACGAATCAATCATAACGTATATTTCTCAAAAAAATGAGCTACGTGCTATTAGAATTAAGGTAACTTTATAAATTTTCTCAAAATTTCACGGTCGTTCAGAATCAATCAGGTCTACAGAGGCAAAATCATTGAATCGTCGTAATAATTATATTTTATTTTAATTGATCAATAATGTATAATACATTGTGTATACAGTAACTCTGGGGCGAGAGCGAATCATTCATACCGGATAATATATGCGGGTTCGTAGATTTGCTAACGCAAGCAGTTAATCTGATCGGTATTGCAGTTAGAAAGCACTGGAATCAACTTTGTCGAGTTTTTTGGGATATTAATTCCATTCATGTGTCAACATAATAAGCCCCTGTAATGGACACCTACGCTAGGGATGTTTAAGAGAGAGGGAAAAATATTCCAGAAAAAATGTATTGGAGGAAATTATATTAATTTTCAATTTATTTTTTAAATCTACTTCGGAGATACATACAGTATCTACACTTGCTGAAATACGAAAAGTGTCTTAAATTTTGCAAAAGAAAAATAGTAATTTTAAATTGTAAATTAATTTTAAAAATATATCAGTTTAAAATAGTTTATGGTTTGTCTTAAAACTTGCATAGATGACAGTACTGAGCAGAGATTTTATCCTTCTAACCTCATTCAAAGTCGATTTGAGATGTGGCTCTACAGACGCATATTGAAAGTTTCCTGGGTGGATAGAGTGACAAATGTTGAAGTCCTTCGTCGTATGGAAAAGACCGAGAAAGCTGCGGACTATCAAAATAAGAAAGTTGGAGTATCTCGGACATATTATGAGAGTACTAAAATATAGTCGAAACCAACTCTTCATCCAGGGGAAAATAAGTGGTAAAAGAAGCCGCATCTCTGGCTGCGTAACATGAGCGACTGGTGCAAGTGTAACTCGACTGAGTTGTTCGCCAATATGATCGCCGACCTCCGATAGGAGATGACACAATAAGAAGAAGAATTCGTGTACCTAATAGTACAAAGCACTTGGATGTTTATTATCATAAGTAGTCAGCGAATGTGTCATAGCTATGTATAAGAGTTGATACCCTTGTAGCAGTATAGTAGGCGGCTTAACCGCATGTAGAGTACTCAGAGTATTGTAGACCCTAAGGAATTCTAAAAAAAATGGATGTCCTCCTGTTGGCTCGCACTTTAGAGAACTTCTAGTCGAACGGTGTATGTTAATTTTCTTTAAAAATAGCACATTTCGAAGGAGGCTATTTTAACACATATTATATCAATGATAGGTATATTGAAAAGTAGATCTGTTTGTAAGATCAATATTGTGTAGAGAAACAGTGGCGTAACAACAAATTACCGGGTCCCCGAGGGGACGCGTCTTCTCTTACACCTTTTTCCCAACTCCACGCCGTCATCAGAAGACGAAGAATACATGTATACAACGCGCAGTTGAGTTGGATAATAAGTATTAAGAACAGTAATGGAGAATAATCCACATCAATTATTATTTTTTAAATTGAAATCAATTAAAGAAGTCTCACAGAGACGAAGCTATGAATATGAGAAACGTGTATAGAAGTATTTTCATTCGATGGCTCAGGGCTTACATGCTGTAAGCCCTGAGCAATTGAATCATCACTCTACCAATGCAAAGTTCACCAATTCAATCGTAAGAACATCCACACAATATATATTTTTTTAATGTTGTATACGCGTGTGTGTTCCAAATTAGAATTTTTCGTGTATTCGGAGGGACTATATTAGAGAAAATTGTAGTCTTTTCTCACAAAACAATTAATATACATGTATTTTCGGAGCTACTAATGACACTTCTATATATATAATGTGAGACTTCCATAATTTATCTTATTTTAAAAATCATAAATCCAGTAACTGTGTTTTCAGAACATACAAATTAAAAATGTTGAAAAAATATCATTTGATGGATACCACAAGGTCCAGTAATCAGGGAACTTAAAATAAATTTGGAAGGAGTTCAAGTAAGCAGTAATTTAATGATTATACAATTTATATAATTTAAACCATCGACCTAATTTCTGAGATTGTTGAACTTGTTTAGCGTTTCCGGCCCTCCCAGAGGCCCGGGCCCCGGTGGTAGCCACGCCACTGGCACTGGTAGGAAACCAGGAAGTAACGGATTTGGAAATCTTTTGGAAATCTTTTACCAGAAATCGAGAATCACTCACCGTGTTACTAATTATTCGGAAGAACTTTCAAAATTAAAAACATTGAAAAATAATCACTACGTAGTATTTTAATATCTATTACCCCGTTATTTAAGTATAAATTACTCTACATTTATATATAAATGGTAAAATCATTAATATAAATTGTAAAATCACATTTAAAATATTAAATATCATACGTCACCGATAGCTATCTACTGACTATACTTAACTTGTTATAATTATTGTTACGACGTATACTCAAGTTGTGTATTCGATTATTTATTCAATTACTTACTTAATTTACAACAAATTTATTACATTTATAAATTATTACACATTAATATTACTTGCTTATTGAGTTTTAAGCTTTAATTTAACATAAATTATCAATACGTATCGTAAAATAATAATCGTACAAATATTTTTTATTTATAATACATTTTTGAATTTCGGCTTATTTTCAGGACTATACTTAATACAACATCTGTTGGAAAAAGAATTAAATTTTAAATCAATTTAACTATTTTATGTTTGTACCTTTGTATAACAAAAAATTGAATCAAAGAAACCATCACTTATAAACCTAATATTTTTATGTTCACCATAATTACATTAGATTTGAGTTAAATAAATAAATTTGTAACAATTTTTTACAACAACACATATTAGAAAATTAGTTTTAAAATCTGTTTTGAGGAAAATCATGGATTACATGTATATATAGTTTAATTTAATGAACTCAACACAATCAATATATAACTAAACAAACAAAAAATGTAAAATCATAAATTTTTCTAATAGAGAATCGGATGCTACTTATTTTATTATTGATTATTTTTTCGTCAAAACATAATAAAAATATTTTCAAATCATTATGCTGACATTTTAAAACAATAAAGCCCAAAAATAATAATTTATGTATTTTACAATTTATAATGAATTATATGGATTCTAAAACATTGATAAGTATATCGGTGTCATAAAGAGTAAAAAATGCCAATATTTTATATGTATGTACAGGGTGTGGTTGGAGTACAAATTTATTTTGTAATTTTTTGAAGCAATTCACAAAACATTTGATCAACGGTAGTGTCTCTACACAACTCAAATTTATATTATGTAATAAATAAATTCTGCATAATTTTGTTATTCAATAATATATGTATTATACTGTAGTTGCCGTGGGTTAAGTTTCACTATATAGTACAATATTGGAGCACAGATGTCCCTATCCTCCAGGAGTTAAGGAATACTGAAAGAGTTTCGGTGTGTGGAATTTGGATCGCCAACGATAGGCATGATGACAGATTTTGAAATATTATTCTATATTATAGTTACACGTCTTCTATTACCGAAAATAACATTATTTCAGTAATAAACTAACATTTACGCAAATAATTGCATTTTCATTTACATATTTTTAATTTCGCGCAAGAACGCCCGCAGCTGTCATTTTGTCTACGTGACGTCAAGCCTCAGTAAACGTTGCACTATGTCAATGGCAACGGTTCAAAAACAAGGTGATGGATACTGAGGCGTGACGTCATTCGCTCTGACGGGTGTTTCAGTTAAAATGGCGGATTGCACAATTCTATACTTTTATTTTATTGAAAATCTTATTAATCTCAATGTGTATATTAAAACTGGACCATTTTTTAGAATCCTTTCAAAATATTTTGTTCTCTAAAATCACTTATTCTTTAATTCTTTTATACTGTCATCATGCCTATTGCTCGTCCACAGTTGCTTGCCCGCAATTTATTGCATGGAAAGTTGATCACCAATTGCCTGACAGGTTGCTTTACTTCTTTTTTTACATTAATATAGATAATATAGATTAAGAAACACGTTTATTAAAA
This sequence comes from Agrypnia vestita, assembly GCA_016648135.1. Lineage (NCBI taxonomy): Eukaryota > Metazoa > Arthropoda > Insecta > Trichoptera > Phryganeidae > Agrypnia > Agrypnia vestita. The sequence continues at coordinate 167,318 of JADDOH010000271.1, read as the reverse complement.
AAGCATTAATTGTCGTCAACTAAAAGTGTTTACAAAGGTGAGTTTAGGTTATCTAGTGGCAAGGAATTGTTGGCAAGCAACTGTGGGTGAGCAATTTATTCCCGCATCCAAAAATTACAACATCTAGGAATACAATTTTGCATATTTTGGACATGTTGTCAGAAAGAGCGTCGACTATTTCGAGTGACTTTTAATGATAAAGACAATTGAGTGAAATCGATTAAGAGGAGAGTCTCCTACATGATGGATAGATCAGATAAAGTAGCAGACAATATATGAACATGATTTTATGATCAAAATGACTTAAGACCGGGAGAAATGGAGACGTGTTGTACACCAAATTCCGGACATTTGTATCAGGGAACGAAGGTGTTGATTAAACAAATGATAAAGAAAAGATGATTACATTTTTATTTCAATGCAGCAAAGAAAATTTTTACAAAATTGATTGGGATTATATGGACACCCTTTATAGTATACCATAGTTCAATTTTGAAGTAACCTTTTTTAAAACCAAATTAATTAATCAATTAGAAAGACATACAGAAAAATCAAATTTATTTATAAAAATATTTTTCTGTATGTCTTTCTAATTGATTAATTAATTTGGTTTTAAATTTCACAGAAATTTTTTCTGAAAAAATTGCAACTTCACAATAAGAATGTGTTCTTGAATATAACATTTTTATTAAAAAGATTATGTTTTATCTAGTCAGGAAAACAGTTTTTAGAAAAGCGTCATTTGTTATTTTCAATTCAGTGACAAACTTAATTAAAATGAATGTTAAGGATTTTAGTTGTTCACGGTGAAATATTCGAAGCCACCTCCTTAAATTCTGAATGTGTCACTTGTTGAGAAAAATATGCTAGATGAATTTAAAATGAGTTGCAACGAGTATCGTGGACGCATGATCAATCTCCATCTCCAAGAACTAAAAATCATCAAAATACACTTTCGATATGCAGAAAAATGGAATAAAAAATAATTCGAATAGGTATATTTTACGAGAAGTGGAAACTTAAGAAGGTAGAGGTCACTGAGGGAATGGTCAGCATGAGGACATTTACCATCGAGATAGTCAAATAAAGGAAATTATTCCCATGACAACACGATCAAAGACCCTTAGTTATCAGTTAAACCATTAAGTAGAAAAGAAGTTAACTGCGATTAAAAGTTTTTATCAATTGAAATTATGTACCTTAAATTTCTTTATGTGTTTACAATAAGTTATATCTTAGCAATTTTTTTCCATGAATTGAAATCGTATACAATGTTTATATGCTATATAAGGGATATAAAAGCAAAGGCATCAATATCCATAAAAATAGAATGCGGTCATCGAGGATTACTAATTTAAAATAAGAGATTTTATAGGAAATACAGAATATTAAACTATAGAAAACATGATTTTGGAAGGGATAGATAGATACATGAAATCTAGATTTCGGTACATTTTGAATAAGTAATGATCGGTTATTCAAAACATTTTTTAAATTTTATATCCGTCATATGTGGGGTATGAAAGCAAAGGCAGCAATATTAAAAATAAATTAATTCAATCATCAGGTTTTCTAATTTATAATATACTGAACTCATGATTTTATAGGAAACATAGCCTATACATTTATAGGAGGCATGATTTTGGAAGGGATAGATACATACAATATAGAATTCAGTACAATTTAAATAAGTAATCCTCGATGACTACATTCAAAACATTTTTTTTATTTTTTGGATATTGCCGCCTTTGCTTTTAAAACCTTAATATATTGGTGACAGAAACAGGTAGGTATAATAGATTTCTATAAAAACAAAAATTGATTTAAAAAAAAGTGATAGAAGATAAACAACAGTAGGAGTATCGACCGTAAATCGCCAAAATCTCCTATCTTGATAAATGTAAATTTTTCAGGAGGAGGACATAACTGCATTTTTTGTAAACTTACATACTTAAATAGTTGGTTTTCTTATATGGTGTAGATAATTGTATTTAATATAGCACTCAGCAATTATATGCATATACATTCTGTCAAAAAAAGTAAATGCTCCTTTTATATACAACTTACTAGATATTTTTAGACATTTTTTAAATATTTATGACAAAGGTATGTTTAGGATGTATTGTGACATAGTGTATTTCAAAAATGGCTGCAAGATGGGATTTAAAACGCAAAATAATAAAAAAAAATGCGAGTTAGGAGGTATTGGTGATTACGGTCGATATACTAAGCATATACTAAGCTGCTAGGTCAATTGCGTGAAAAATATGTGCAGTCATAATCTAAACTTCAGATTGCCAATATCAATAGTCAGATGCTGCGGTATTATTTTATGGAATGAAAGTTCAGATACTTGCCCAATAAATAATAAGGTGGTGGAAGCAACGGGAAGAATGCTGTTGAAATCAGCAATATGGATAGGTTTTTAAAGGAAGATGCATGATTTTGAGAAAGAAGAATAGCTGAAGAAGAATGAGAGCTGAACTGAAAGAATTACAAATCAAATTTGTAATTTCAGCAGGTCGAATACAGTTTGACCCCGTTTTAGACAGTCAATTTGATGATTATTAGGCCGGTGCAACACTACGAGGGTCTACCGCGTAGTGTTTTTGATAAGCACATATTGTATGGAAAGAAGCGTCGGGACGTTCCACGGTGGAAAAGATGCTTCGGAAGATCCGCGCTATGTGGCGCCGGCCTTAAGGTTTGATATGGGAGCCTTAGGTCATAAAACAATCCCGGGTAAGCGAAGGGTTACCATGCATTGAAAAAAAATAACAGAAGATAAGACATAGATGGAGCAACAGTGTCTTCAAAGACAATTCTGTCTAAGAAATCCAGGACCGGAAAAAATGTTGATATACTTTAGCATATTGTGCACCCGCCTCAGGCCGGCCCTGTCTAATATAAAATATACATTAAAAATGCGGGCCAGTTAATGAATTTTATCTTATTTTTACAATGCCTAATTAATTAATAGGGAACATGAATAAACATATATTACACACGGCAGTCAACACTTTGAAACACTGATTTATTAAAAATATTTTTCACCTAACCAGCTTAAGAATATTAGTGTATTTTCACGAACATCCTCTCAATTACAAATCCCGTTTCAAAATTCACCTACAAAATTAGTTCAACGACGTTACCAAATGCACTTTTCACAATTCGTATCGATTCGCTAGAATGTCTTTATCTTGTATATCGATTCAACAGTAAGTCTTTATTAATGTATCGATATTTAAATTCAAAATAAATAAGTTGATACGTATTATTTATTTTATAAATGTTAGACGATTTATCGATCTAACAAAATCAAAACGCAAATCATTGCTCAGACTGTATTTTATATTAGTTTGGATTTCTGCTAATATAATACCATAGTTTAAGGCTGTATACATGGTTGTCAGACAATGGTAGCTCAAGTCACTGAATTCTGAATAAGTGAGTAATCTTCAAATAGAAATATCTGTTGATTTAATACCATCATTTAAAGCTGTGTACATGGTTGTCAGACACTAGTAGCGTAAGTCACTGTATTCCAAATAAGTGTGTTATCTTCAAATAGTAGAAATATCTACCGATTTAAAAATTTAAAGCAGTATAGATTGCGGCCAAATACTGACAACGTTGGCATTGAGCATTATTTTATCTTGAACGTGTTCTTTTGAAGGAATTTTGTCTGTAAATCACAGAAATTTTTGCTACAACATCTAATAGTGTAGAAGTGCCATCCTTTAAAGTTGCACGGTTGCCAAGAATGTTGTATTATTCTAAAAAATTGTTTTCTCTTTAATTCTCATAAATTTCAGCTAATATATCTGCTAATATATTCATTGACAGCAGTTTACATGGTGGCCAAATAGAGACAACGGTGGCTTTGGCCATTGTTTTATTGTGAACATATTCTTTTGAGATTTCTGCTAGAACATCTAATATTGCAGTGCAATCCTTTAAAGTTGCACGGTTGCCCAGCAAGGTTGTATCACTCTACAAAATTTTTACTCTTTAATTCTCATGAATTTCAGATCTTATATCTGCTAAAACAACCATTGACAGCAGCTTTCATGATGGCCATGTAATGACAACGGTGGCACTGGGCATTGTTTTCAGCTAAATTTCAGCAACATCTAATCGTATAGTGCTATCCTTCAAAGGTGCGTGGTTTTCCAAATAATGATGAAACTAGTCACTGTGTCTTTGTGTTTTTCGTCCCAGAGGTTTTTTGGTAGGTACGATGACTTCTCTAATCGTTTACAATCCAACTTACACCTTGTAAGATAACTTAGACCTTGTAAGACAACTTAGAAGCAGTACAGCAACGTGTTGCATATTGTTAGGTTCCACTTACAGTCTGAGCATTGAGCGTGAGTTTAGCTTCAAAGTTAACTGAACGCGCTCTCTTCTGGTAACCTCCTGATCAGTTAACACTCTTAACTGTTGTACTCTGTGCCTCTCCGCTCGAAGCAGTCTCCGGAGAAGTGCTCCCAGGAGTACCTCTGCGGTCAGTAGATGAGGCTGTTGTGGGCGAAAGCAGTATAGCACCCACGTGTTGCATATTGTTAGGTTCCACTTACAGTCTGAGCATTTGACGTGAGTTTAGCTTCACAGTTAACTGAGCGCGCTCTCTTCTGGTAATCTCCTGATCAGTTAACACTCTTCATTGTTGTACTCTGTGCCTCTCCGCTCGAAGCAGTCTCCGGAGAAGTGCTCTCAGGAGTACCTCTGCGGTCAGTAGACGGGGCTGTTGTGGGCGTCACAGGGTAGCTGGAGGTACGGCGGCGGCTGGGAGCTCAGCTCGGAGGCTCGCCTTCTGAGGGCCGCTATGCTGTGGCCCCGCCAGAGGTCTCCTTCTCCGGGAGAGTTGCCGTCTCTGCTCGGGGAGTTGGGGGCTTCGTTGCTGGTCATGTTGTTGCAGTAGGTCATCATTGTGTCGCCTGCGGGGTGGAACATTACGTTTTTATTAGAGAGATTTAATTATGTCAAGACTAGCTGTAACCCATCAAAAGTTACGGTTCTTTACATGTCGGTTCCTAAAGAATTAGCATTTGTTTTCTGGTTTGTGTCTTCTGGGGTACACATGACTCCAACTCGGTATTGTCACGTAACACATAAACACAGAAACACCAAGCTTTCGACACGGTATTGCTAGCCAATAGTTAACGCAACACTGAAAATGTTTTCACCCTGCTTTTGACACGGTATTGCAAGCCAATACTTGATCACAACACCAACACATCATTCCTGATGATGAACCCTACGTCCAATCCGAAACGTTGGTCATAAATGTCGTAAATACACGGCATAATACCCCAGAAGACACAAACCAGAAGATTCTGAGTGGCCGTAAAAAAAGAACACTCTTAAGCATTTATTTATAAAAAAAAGAAAAAAGTTTTTATAAAGAAGTTACGGACGTTACAGGAAGTTATGAACAGACAAACAGATTAAAATATTTTAGATTTAATCTTTCTTAAGGAGTTACACTCCTACAGAAATCATAAAATAGTTTTACTATGATTGCTTACGTCACGCATTGGTCAATATTTTTTATTAACAAATAATTTGAAAATTTTAAATTATGGCGGAGTTATGTGCTGTCCCGCAAAAGTTATTCTCCGTGACGCGCGCGTGGTGGAAATAACCACGTCGCCAGGGTTGGAGTGAAATGAAAAGGAATTAAAAAAACTCTTTTTTTTGAAAGAAGAAAAAAAACATAATTGATAAACTCAACATTTGTCTCAGACACATATAACACACCATCCCTGCAAAGAATATGTTTTACTAGTTAAAAAAATCGTAAACTCAGTTTAGTTAATAAAATGTTGTCACGGGATCGTGGCTGTGGATGCCAAGTAAAACACTTGAATTTGTTAATAAAAGTGGACACGATTTTAAACGGATTACCTTTCTTTATTTTACACCAATTTTGTAATTCACACTGATTTTCACTTCTAAATATTTCACAAATACGTAGGTAAGTACTTTTCTATTTCGGTTTATTCTTGTTTATGGTATCGCGCGAGTTCACAATTTGCTAGTTTCCATGATATCACGTTCCGTCATAACAATGTACTGTATGCGCAGTGCGCCTATCATCTCTAATATCGATAATGACATTTCACGATGTTTCCAAAATCTAGTAGACCATCCCAGACCTTTGTAGTAATTTCCAATCTATACTCAGTGATTTATAGGTTAAAGTACGCATTAAAAGCATAATTTTCAGTACAAAATAACGCTTGTAAGGCGTACCTTAACCTTTAAATCATCTAAGTATTAACTCTGAATTCAAGCCTAAATCTCCCTAGTAGAGAAGCAAGCCTCGTGTGTTTCATCGCACTACCGATTAATACTAGGTACTGTTAAGGGATGAAAGTTATGGAACAATCCTTCCTCTGTGGACTGTCTCAACTCATTGCTTGGGCAAGCTGTTGGGATCGGTTCTTCTCGTTCTTAGGCTGGATTCTGGATATCGTGTAACAACTAGTAATAACAATTAAATTCTAAAATAATAAGAATAGCTAGAAAGAATTTAAGTTCTTGTTATAATACAGACCGTAACTGCTATGGACATATATATCTGTAACTATTCTGCATACGATGCCATTCTTTAATAAGGGATCTACACTAGTGATGGGTCCGCTCTGTACTCACTACTACAATGTAGTACTACACTACATTGAAGTGCACACTTCGCACATTTTGATGTGTAGTGTACACTACAAACTACAAACACCAAAGTTATTGAAAGTATAAACTTCAAATAGTACACTTCATTTCAAAGCGAACACTACAAAGTACATACACTTCAAAGTTATCGAAAGTATGAGAAACACATTTTAAATAGTGTATTTTTTACGTGAAATTTTTGGAAAGTTGATGTAGATGTATGAAGAAATCTCTGGAAACTGTAACAACCCCCCCTCCCCATGGTTTGAAATTTTTGGAATCGAACCTTTTTTTTTTAAATATCGTCGTATTAAAATATTTTCGTCGTTGACCTTTTTTTTTTTTTTTTTAGCTCACCAAATTTTAATTTGGGAAAAAAATACTTCATTTCATTTTACTTCACTAATACTTCATTTCATTACTTCACTTCATTACTTCACTTCATTACTTCACTTCATTATTATTACAATCATTTCACTTCAATTACTTCACTTCACTTACTTCACTTCATTTACTTCACTTCATTTCGTAGTACTACAATTACTTCACTTCAAGAAGTTTTTACTACAATTGTAGTGTACACTTTGTAGTCTTCAAACTGGTGAACGTGTGTGTGTTGTAGTCTTCATTTTGAAATGAAGTTTTTCCCTTCGCTAATCTACACCTCTAATCAAGCTAAAAAATTCTAGTATCGCTTAGATATGGTATTAACTCTTCTATATATATGTATATAGATGGGTATGCAGAATCTAGATGAAATACAAAACCTCATAAAATTCGCTGAATTTCTCACTGCTGAAAAGATCTTTGAACCTATTAGGCCGTCATTGTCCACTGTGTACTCGGCGCACCGGATTGTTTGCTTACGCCGTGAAGAAGGCAGTTTTTGGCAACAATTAATTAGCACGATCCTGTCACCTGGCTCTTCAAGTCGCTGTGACGCTTCAAACCCAAACCGCTGACAGTGCAAACAAGTACGTTCGAACAGCCGAAGCAAACACCATCTTGGCTTGTTTAATCTCGATCTGCCGCGCTAATGGAGCTGGGATGTTAATTAAAAGCTTTTAAAGTGGTTCAAAATCGACTAGACTTTGTTTCAATATCCGAAATGGTGGCCAAACGAATCGGGTACCAGTGTTTGCCGTTCCAATTGACAGATTTCTAGTAATGTGGCGAGCCTGAAGGTGTCCAAATACGGGCTCGCCCAGGAGTGAGAATTTAAACGTCACTTAAACACGTATTATGTAATACTTAGTTTTTGACATGTGCCAAGTCTATTTATGAAAGCGTTAAGAATGAATAAATTAGGAAATAATCTTCTTCGATAATGTCTCTTTGTGAGGATAACGTCTTTCATATTAAAGAGTTAAGGTTGTTATCTGCGAACATGCATCCAAAGGGAATCTCTGTCACTTCATCAGATTTGACAAGGCAAAAATCTTATCAGTAGAACCGTACCTTATACCCAGATTAGTTAGGGAATCCATTGAAATATACAAAAATCCCTACTTCAATAGAGATGACAGTTACAAATTATCAAGTATTTGGCGCCCTGTTCTAACGACACTGATTCAACCCTTGAGAGAAGTCGCAGTAAAATCCGCTGACGTAACTAGTACATATTGCACACTGGCGATCTCTATTGTAGAAGAAGAGAATACTCCACAACAAAGTGCATACAATTTACGCCCTAGAAAGAAGCACCTATAATCAGTCCGACCTCCACCTCCGAGGGTAAAGGTCGTCCTACTGATGACGTTGGATAAGCATCCAACGAAACTTCGAGATTCGCTTCTCGGTAATACATACGGTGCGTATAAAATATCCGAAATTACAGTTAAATATGTCTTTCATATTATTTGCATGAGTGGACAGGAGTGTTCTATGAGTGGAAAAGAACGTTCTAAGAGATGTACCTTCCTCCCTTTCTTTCCTCTTTTTATTTTCCTCGGAAATTTCAGGCCTTTTCCGTTCGCTTGTTTCCCTGGCGCAATGTACTTTTTGCCGATATTACGCCCGGGTATGGGCAGCTGTTTCCCAGTTTTTAGGATCATTTCCACATCTGCTGTAGGTATTTGTTTATTTTTTTCAACCCACGCTGTCTACTTTTGCTATTTAATAGCTGCGTAAACATAATTTATTTGGGAAGTCGCGTATCAGACAGAAGCAAAAGTGATCAACCTGTACTTCGGAATCGTGGTTCCAATACTGTGAATGTTTTCCTCTTCCAAGATGCTTAAGTTTTTTATGCGCTCCTCCCATTTTATACCTCGGATTTTCCTGAAACACGTAGTACTTAAACTCTATAGACTATCACTTGTATTACGTGTTTTTGTGCTGTTCGTGGTTGGTAACATTTCCCATACGTACTAAAACTCACTGCGCTCCTCGCACCACTCCCCCTACTGAACATTAGTATTTTGACAAATCAACGTTAGCTTTTTTGAGATTTTTTTATTTCGTTATGTACGGTATATACTGCATGTAAGTATTTTATTAAATTTTGCGGAGTAATATTTAAAATATGAACTCTCTATTTAGTATATTTAAACATATATTCACTTTATTAGATGCAATGTGAACTCAGTCAACAACATCAGAGAGGGAAAGTTAAAAGGTGAGTGTCATGGTTAATATACGACGCCAGAGCATCGTTCGAGAATTTTTGCTCCTTAAGAAATAAAAAAAAATTTTTTTTATAATTCAAATCGAACTTCTTTTTATGGAAAACGATCCCAATAATAATAATTTCGTTGTATGTCTGTACACAATTTGTGACATCAGTAACTTATTTTATAAAAACTTTTTTCTTTTATCTTTTGATCTTTTTTAATCCCAATTCAATTTATTAATTAAATTTTACAAAACTGGTGAAAACTATGTTGATTTTCATAAATTATATTAATAATGTCACCACAAAATAATTTTATTGTTTTTGAAGAAGAAGTTATAATAATTTCGCTGTCTGTTCGTCCGCCGTCCGTCTGTCCGTCCGTCCGTCGTAACTTCGTCTAACATCCATCACTTCTTATAATATGAAAACTTTTTTTATGAATATTTTTTTTTTATTCTTTAGGAATCGACATGTAAAAGTACTGTCATTTTTGATGTGTAAACATTTAGTAAATAAAAAATTATTCTTTAGGAACCAACATGTAAAAGCAAAGCATTGTTGACGGGTTGCAGCTAGTTAAACAATAATGTTGGATGATTAAGAATTACGTAAGATCAAAAACATACTGAATAATTAAGATTGGACGTAAAAATGTTACCTCAATGTATAAGCATGAGAAAGTTAGTAGAACATTATGAAGGATCCCAGAACTTTATATTAGTTAATGTAAAACATGAATAGAAAGATTATTTTAGATTCATGAGATAGTAAAAGACAAAAATCAGATAAAAATATATATAAATATGAAAAATATTAACATATCAAAGAAATTATAAGAAATGTGAAAGCTAGAAGGAAATGATACTTACAGAACTCACCTAGCGAGTTGAGACCGTAGTGGGCCTGGTAGACCCCGCCTCCGTTGCCAGCCATGGCCGAGCTGATGGGCAGGGAGGGCGTCAGGGGGGATCCCTGGCTCATCTGGCCCATCTGGCCGAACCCGCCCATGCCACTCTGGCCCAGCTGACTAAGACCTGAAAGGAAGTGGCTCATATTTAGATCTTGAACAGGAGAACATTTCAACTTGGTGATGTTTTTTATATGAGAGGGATCAAGTATTCCCTTTGGTATCAAAGGCAAACAGACATACTTAAACAAAATTGTTCCAAAGCGCTGGTTTAAAATAATTCGTTGATAAAGATGATGATGATGGTTTCTTGTCCCCATAACTATGATTGATGCTATTAACTGTTCGATTAATAATCCTCTTTATTTATAAGTAATTAAGAGACTGGACAATGAGTACATTGATTTTATAGACGTATTCCATGACAGCCTGACTACTTTATAGATAAACACACTGTCGATTCTGAGACAGGGGTAGTTTCTATATTAAAATCTATTAGTTTTTCTCTATTTTAGTCATAGATTTGTTGATTCTAATTTATAAAATCAGGTAGTGTTTTACTCAATTTATATATTTAATTTATTTAAGTATATTTTTAATTAAAAATAATCAAACATAATAATTTCGTTGTTTATCTGTTTATCTGTCTGTCCGTAACTTCGTGTTACGTCCGTCATTTCGTTCGAATTTACGGTTAAAAAAACAAATTAAACGGCTGAAGGTGGGGCTTGAACGCATGTTGCTACCGTCGCCTTTCCGTGTACCGTCGAAAATATACTATAAATATATAGGTACTAGGGCTTAGCAAAGACGTGAACCAATGTTCTATCATTTTTGACGGGTTACAGCTAGTGATTACCATTGACTGTGTGCTTTGCGAAATGCTAAGCGAAAACAAAAACGGATGTAAATATTTAAAATTAGTACTGTTCAGTTTAACACTTCACCTGTCAATGAGAGATTTTGTTACTCTTGAAACTTAAGTAGTAAAATATTAAATTATTATTATATTCGCGTAGAAGTAGCAGTCATTAATTATTATTATAAGATAATTCTCCTAATATGAACAAAACGAAACAAAGACTATTGAACATATTTTTGACGGAAAAAAAAGTCGAATCGTGCATACTGCCAGTGATAACGAGGACTATAGACAATGATGTCTCCTACAAAGAAAAATGTAGAAAAGCTCAAATCCACACAACGATCCATGTTTGGTATAAGCCTAGGACATCGAATAAGAAATGATGAAATTAGGCGCAGAACCAAAGTAGTGGATATCGTGGATCGTGTAGTGAAGTTAAAATGGCATTGAGCAGGACATGTTACAAGGCAGGATGCCACAAGATGGACTCCTAGAGTTCTGAAGTGGAAGCGTCAGAAGACCTCAAAAGACGGTGTAGGGGAAAGAAATTTCTACAAAAAGCAAGCGACAGGGAAGGATGAAGGGATGTGGAAGAGGCCTGTATCCAGCAGTGGAGAGGAGATGAAGGCTGAAGCAGAAGAAAGATGAATAATCTGGTTCATATTATTATTAATATTTAAAGCATTAACTTTGTGGTTAGACATAATAATAGAATGTTAGTAAACTTAGTAAAAACCACTACCAGATTTATGGTCTACCGGTTTCGAGATGTACCCATCTCTTCGTCAGGACCAACACTACACTACTATATTCACAACACCATACACCCCATCCATAGTATTGTTAAACTATCACCACTATTGATCACATGTGTGTTAATCTTGTCAGAGACAAGCATGCACTGATTAAAATGGTGAAAATGTTAAATACTAATTAAGGTTTAAAATTGAATAATTTAGAATTTTTTTACATTAGGGAGGCGGTGAATAATAGAGTACTTCTCATTAATAACCAAATTAATTTTCCATATAGCCCTTGTTTAATTTAACGTTCACAAAATATGTGGTAACACCCACTTTAGAACCCGCCACCTCTCACTCTCTCTCGTTAGATTCCTGAATCGTTCAGTAGGCTATAATCAGTGCATGCTTGTCTCTGACAAGATTAACACGCATGTGATCAATAGTGGTGATAGTTTAACAATACTATGATTGGAGTGTATAGTGTTGTGAACGGGTACGTCTCGAAAATGGTAGACCGTAAATCTGTTAGTGGTTTTCACTAAGTTTACTAACATTCTATTATTATGGTTCATATTAATTTAAAATCAAGCTACAAGTATTGATATGGTAGGGTAGCTGAGCTAACTGCTAACTAACCTGGTCCCATGGAGGCTACGCCCCAGGAGGGCGGACAGAGGCCGTCCGCCCCCGAGCCGAAGGGCGGCAGGCCGTGCGAGGGCAGCAGGGAGCCGGGGGCGCGGAACACGTTGGTGGACTTCTTGCGCTTCTTCCACTTGGCGCGCCTGTTCTGGAACCACACCTGCAAAGGGAGAGTCACGCTTGAGATTTCTTGTAGCCAATCATTAGCAGTTATGTTTCTTCTAGGGTCAAGATTGCCAACATAGCATACACAAGAAAATATAGTACCTACATATTTATGGAGACAAATATTTACTGACTGTATACAAAAGTCATCAGAAATTCCGGTTTAATTTGTGGTGGCCCCCCGTGTAATGGGTTACCACAAATGCTGACATCGTGACGGCAGGCCGTAGCCCTCGATACAGAGGTTGAGGCAAAATTGCTGAGCAAGGCAAACAGGCGACGATATAAGCCGGACCAATGACCGAATACAAAGGCGACGTATGGAAGAGCGGATAAACTCACATTGCTGACCAGACTAAATATTGCACACACGAGCGGCTGAGTAAGACGAAGGCATAATACGCCGAGTCCTTTGTCCGCAACAACTATAAAAATGGTCCGGAGCAGACTATCTCACTTCCCCAGTGAACGGCTCGTATAGCGGAAGCCCTCGCCGTCATACCTTCGAACGTCACGCTTTCACTTGTAACCTTTGTACCTACTGTATTCTTTATAACTTTTACTTTTGCAATTCAATAAATTCTGTAAAACCATCGTGACTTTACATCATCAACACCGCATCAACTCATCCTAAACCGGGCTCATCCACCTCCACAAATTTTTGAAATATAAATCACTTTAAAAGATATATAGAAAAAATACGGCAGCTATGTGGTTGCCATTCTATGTATGTAGTTTGAGGATAAATTAACAGCAGATCTATATATATAATATAAACAAATATAAAATAATGGATATTAAATCAAGCCAATTACAAATTTTTCACTGAAAAAAGTAATTTATTAAAACAAGTGCGACGTAGTAAAATATTTTTATAAAATTATTTTGACAGCGAGTGGGAAGGATGAAGGGGAATGTGGGACGGGAGTAAAAGGGAAGAAAAATTGTATGAATTAGTTTGGGTGCGGTTGTGTAAATATTGTTTGTTTTATGTCCCTTATCGTAAAAATGTCAATGTGTTCATAGTTTGTGGATCTGTTGACAAAGGAGTTTTGTTTTGAGTTGGTCTTGCAAAGGGGGAGATGAAAAGTAGGTGAATGTCTGTCATTATATATTTTTACCACAGATGGCATTAGCATAGTTATATGTGGTACGTGGTATATAAAATAACATAAATACACCTTATAAAATTCGGTAGATGTGCTTGTCAATAATGAATGGAATTGGTGAACCGTCACATTGTGTAAAGCAGGGGCATGCAGTGGGAACATGGCAGCATGACTTTTACGTAACCAATTATTTGGGAAAAAAATCAGAATACACAATATACCTATTTCGTAATATCACAATTGTTATCATAGCATTCATATTTTGATATATCATAAAAATCTGCAGCCTAAATATTTGATTTCTATTTTTTTTTCAAAATATACGTTTAAAAAAAAGTCATGCTTCAATGTTCCCACTGCACGCTCCTGGTGTAAAGTAATCACTTAAGCCAGCCGTATGATATGTTGTAAGCCGAAGAAGCACACCTAGACTCCATACCTACTTTTCCATATAAAAGTTGCGTATCTGTAAGACATTTGTAATATATTATATGTACCTTGAGTACAATATTGCTTAAGAGATATAATAATAAATGATGAAATTAGGCGCAGAACTAGAGTAGCAGATATCGTGGATCGTGTAGCGAAGTTAAAATGGCACTGGGCAGGGCATGTGGAATGGCAGGATGGCACAAGATGGACTCCTAGAGTTCTGAAGTGGAGACCTTGGGAAAATGAGAGAGGCATTGCAAGACCTTAAAAGAGATGTGTCGACGATACAGTCGCTGTGGAGTCCGACTGTCCGAACCGCTGGTAATATGTCACTTTTCACAACACTACCGAAACATCGATAACGGCCTGTAACAATCAAGGGTGGTCTACAACCTTCGGGAAACGTCTAAAAACGTTCAGAAACGCCTGAAAGCTACGGGACCTTCTCCAAAATATTATAATAATCGAGAAAGCACGAAAATACCAGCATACAGCGCCGGCCGCGGCGCAAGAATTGTTGTCGTTTGACAGTTCGTTCAGTGCGAAATTGATGCGAAGTAGACCTCTTTTCATTTAAGAAAGACAATTGAATTAGTGTGTGTAAGCGATGCGTACAAGTATATTGTTTCGTTATGTTGATGTTCACGGGTATAAACACCAACACAACGAAGTAATGTGCCTGTATGCATCGCTTATACACACTAATTCGATTGACTTTCTTAAATGGAAAGAGGTCTACGCGCAAGACTACGCCCAACAGGAATATTCTAGTGAATATTAAATACGTTTTACCCAGCGATAATAAAGTGTTCATTTACGAGCTATATACTGCAAAAAAGTGTAATTTTAAGAATGGCTATAAGTTTAATTCATTTGTGACTTTGTGCATTGAATAGTTAATTAATTACGAGGTAATAAATTTCTAATTAATTTCCAGTATTTTTATTCATTCCTCCCTAGCCGCGATACGGGACGATACTTATAAGAGTATGTGATTAATTATATACACGTCTCGGAACTGCTTTGCTTAGGAAACTTCCAAGGTCTGTTTCTGTCTCGGATAAGAGCCGAACTACCTTCCGTAGATACCTGGAATAACTTCACAAGTATATAAATATCTAAACCACTCTATTATTCATTAGGGAAACTTTAAGGTTGAATCAGTGATGTTCCTCTATGGTTTCGCACAGTTCACGCAACCCGGATGTTAAAATTGGAAACCGAAACACTTTGTATTGAGATACCTGATCAAAATATTGTCACGGGAAGTAGCCTTGAGAGGCAAATGAAAACACTAGAAATTAATTTTGTTTGTTTTATTTTTAAAAAAAGTACTGGATACGAGTTAAATTTTAGTACCGTCCTTAATTTCGTAATCGCTAAATATCTTCCGAATATTTCACACACATATTAAACTGTTCCTCAATTCGCACTAATTATTAATTTTTTTATTTATTTATTTAATTTTAATTATTACTATTACTATTCCTTAGATCACTTCTGATAAACCCTGTTAAATATTCTCTCGTAGAAACAGTTTGCCCCGGTTTCCTCTTTTCTTATTCACTTGCGCTGGTTTCACTTACTAATTACGTGCTGTAATATTTCGAAACACTGATCACACTGGTTCGCACGGTAGTAGCACGGAGATGTCGCCTGGTTAACTTTACAAATTGAATTTCTCGAGCCCGCGTCGCGTGATTCCTTATATAGCACAATTCCTCCGAAAGATTTATTCTAGAGGTAACTGGAAACATGTGGAATGTTCTAGGCTGTTCTGCCGTATACTTTACCATGAAATAGAATGTGATAGAATACTCCAGACAGATAATGCGGTTGAGTGACCCCGGATTGCGTGCATAACAGTCCGCCGTCATGGTTGACTGTACGCCAACCGATGTTTATTTTCAGCAATTTTAGTACTTTTAAGCCTCGTTACAATGTATTATTAAAATGTAAAGAACATCCATCACAAACGCTACCAGACGGCGCAAATAATGATGAGGTGAAAACAAAAATATATATAAAAAAAGCGTTTTTTCTAAATTTCAGTCAGCTTCAACTACTGAGGCAAGACTAGCGGTACACAGTGAGATTCTAGTACCAATTCTGGTATGGAAGTGAAGCCTGTAGCTTGCAGAAGAGGAATAAAAGTAGACTGAATACGGTAGAGATGAGACCACTTAGACGTACGTGTGGAAAATCCATTTAGAGTCATTTATCCAATTATTCATGATAGAGTAAAGAATGAAGATATTAGGAAAGAGTGATCTCAGAAATTCAGACGACAGAATGAAAAAATGGTCGCTCAGATAGTTTAGGCATGTTCAGCGAATGAAAGCGAAGAAATAATGGAAAGAAAAATATGTGATGTAAGTTTTGACGGCATCAGAAATAGAGGACGACCGCAAAGACGTGGCATGACCAGTTTAATCAGATACTGCAGGATGGTTCTGTTAGGTGTCTCAACAATCGGCGAACATGTCTGCAAGGATGTATGAATATGGATGAGGTCAGAGTTGTGCGTTAGGAAGAAGAGTGTGGCGCTCTATCCTCTCTGCCTCCTCCCTCGGGGGAACGGCATGATGGTAAGTACCTAAGTAAATTCAACTGGAGGGGCTACTGCAGTGCCAAACGGCAGTAGCGTAAACTACTGCTTGAGAAGTCTAGGATCCTCAATGGATCGTAGCAACGTGATGATGATGATGATGATGATGTGATGGTCAGTATACAGTGTCAAGTACAAACAATTGACGTCATAAAATAACCTCTTAGAAGTGGAAAGAACGTATATCTAAGAGAGATAGTTAGATTTTGTATACTTGTCTGTAAATAAGAGCCAGAGAGGAAAAGGTACACAAATGAAAAATGGGAAGAATGGGAAGAATGGGATAGATATGTTACGGCTTGGTTATATTGATGCGAGAGAAAACGAGATAAATACAGTGGAATTTTTTATGGAGAGAAAAGAAATATACGAAAGCCTATGGTTCCCAAACACACAAACTATTTTAAATCGATTTTTACATTTATTGTAATACGAATACTGTTTAGAGAAGATTAATAATAGATAATCGTATAGTTTTTTATACTCATCATGACTTTTATACAGCGAACATAAAATTATGATAGTCAGCCAGCTTTTCATTAATCAGACTCCGTGTAAATTCTTTAAAAATACAGTTATTGCTAAGAAAGCACCCAGAAAATATACAACATTAGAATGTCTGCTTCCTTAGTGTATCAGCCAATAAATGCCAAGACAGTATTTGGATAAATAAGTTTTTTTACAAGGCTAATTTTTTCTTTAATATTCTTCCCCCAAAAACATTAATATTGCGAATAGATTGTCACTTTAAAATAAATGATTAAGGCTAAGCGATAAAAGTGATATTCAAATGTTTTTTTTTATCTATCTTGTCATAGTCAGTTTTCACACCGAAATTTTACTGTTATTTTTCTAATACAAAATTATTCGTGCAGAAACTATTGTCAAATGCATTTGCACAAATACTCAACTGCCGAAAATGGGTTTTAATTTATTTATTTGCTCAGTAAACTCAGTATTTTTAATTATTTTATAATATACACGTAAATATAAATATATAATGATTATTAAACTAGTTTTAAATTTTCTGATATATGTGGTTGTCCAATAGGTATACTAATATAATGAAATCATTACTTTAATTAAATACTGTTCAATTTCAGCCAAAATTTAATTTCTTTAGCTAAAAATTTCAGCTGATGAAGAGCATCGACAAAGACATTATTATTATTAATATGTAATCCGCAAATGAAAACATTGGAAATTAATTACCGATTTATTAATTAATTTAACAAATTCACAATGTCACTGGATACGAATTTTATTTAAACACTATTCCTTAATTCAATATATTTTTCAATTAATTACTCATCTGTGAAAAACTTTATTATCGCTTGCTAGAATATTCCGTTCAATTATCGCTGGATAAGTCACGTCGGTCAAACGTCAAAACAAACATGATGCGCCGCAGCACTGGATCCGCCTTTTTATAGGAAACACGTTGATTTTTCGAACCTCTGAGATTATTTTAGTGTTAACAAGAATGTTCCCGGCGCTTCCAAACTTTCGTATAATCTTTTAGATAATTCTAGAGTCTTGTTCTAGAGCATTCCTAGTTTTGTCGACTTTGATATATTACGTGCGTAATTTCTCCGAATTATATCATCACGTTATAAAAATTGAACGTTAAAAACATTATTTAGGTATAATAATATTGTAATATTAAAAAATGTACTTGCAACAGATTAATCAGTGGCTCCCTAGACCGTATGGCATGCCGTGTAGAGTGCCACGAGTAAAACATCGACGTGTACTTTTTAAGTCATTTTTAAAATAATGTACGTATTCCCACCACTACCAACTAGCTTCAATGGAAATTTTGGAATAAGTCACCCAACACATGTTTATTAAAAATTTGTGAAATTTTAAAACCAAATTAAATAATCAATTAGAAAGGCATACAGAAAAATCTAATTCACGAAAAAATATACGGTTACTAGCGAAGGAAAAAACCACATTTCAAAATGTAGACTACAACACACACACGTTCACCAGTTTGGAGACTACAAAGTGTACACTACAATTGTAGTAAAAACTACCTGAAGTGAAGTAATTGTAGTACTACGAAATTAAGTGAAGCAAATGAAGTGAAGTAATGAAGTAATTGTAATATTAATGAAGTGAAGTAATGAAATGAAGTAATTGTACTACAAAATTGTAGTACTAGTGAAGTAAATATTTTTTTCCCAAATAAAAATTTGGCGACCTAAAAAAAAAGATCATTGCGTTGACTTCTGAAAGTAACAGTTTTAAAACCGCAGGCATATAGAGACGGAAGGAGGCACCAAAAGAAAAGAGACAGAGATATGTACACGAAGCTGCGGTGAGGGGAGGGTGTCGTGATGGGGTGGAACCGGAAGTGAGTGTTGGGCGGAAGGCGGATGTGATAAGGGAGCGAGTTTGGCAAGTGTCAGTAGCACGGATCCCCGCCATTATTTATATGGTAGGTTGGAAATAGAAAGGACTTCTACATTCCAAATGTGTATGTCTATTGTATAAAAAATATACAATTCTTTCAGTTCAAGGTAAAATTAAATACAATTAATAAATAAGTAACCCATAAAAACCAAGTTTTTATTATACTCCCTTTCTTTGTAAAATACAACAACAATCAAAGATGAATTAAAACATATAACATAACACTTAACTTACAGTAATTTTATATATTTCTGAAATGTCAGATGTTTTGAGCTTTGATAAGACACTTCATGCTTTGAAGATTAAATTCTAAAAACATTTGTCAGTCAATTTAGATTTTCGACATTCGTACTGAGGTACCTATTATGCATACCGACGGAGTAATTCAAATTTAGAAAATATTCCGCGACGTTATCGGGCCGCCGTAATCAAACTTTTCTAATGGTTCCAATTTGAAAAAACCAATAAAATTTCTAAAAATCCGAAATTATACTATAATAATTATTTTTTTTAACGAAAGTTTGATAGATCTTCTTGATCGTCGCCACGAGTCTACTTGCCAAGTTTTAGCTCGATTGGATCACGGGAAAAGGGTCAAAAATCGATCCAAAGAAGCCGTTGACGGCAAGCAAGCAGACGCCTCGAGTTAATATAAAGGGAGTAAAAATAAACTTAGTTTCCACCACTTTTGTAATGAACAAAATATCAACATGTTTAAGAGCCAATGGCCCCTTCGTCAGGATACAATTGTATACTAACAAATTAAATTCAAAATTCGAAGTATAGACAATCAAAATATAGAAAAAAATATACATGGAAAATAAATAATAATAAAGTACCTACTTAACATGAAAATTAATTTAAAAGATAACTATACATTTTGTTTATTCGTCAAAGAGCAAGCCAATGCAGACACCGACTTACAACTTCTGGGTGGTTTCCAGTATCTACAACAGAGAATTGCATCAAGAAGAACACAATTCTTAAATATTTTAACGGATGCTAGAATCCGCGTCAATTGCGCACTTTCAAAGTCTATCAAAATCTCTAGAATACTCCATAACAACCTGGAGCAATCTGGAATCGATTTGAGCATTCTTGTTGTAGTGAAAACTAAGTTTATTTTTATTAACATTGTAAGGACATTATCAGACAATCAAGTAAGACTAAGAGATTACCTAATACAGCAACTATACGATGAATCTGGCGTTTTAAAAATTGATAACATATTTGGAAGACTTGTAGTTTTCCAAATATATGTAGGTATACAAAAAAAAATTCGTAAGAATGCATTGTCATCGATATCAAGTAAATATGCAAAATTTTAGCACGATTGGATAAAAGAAAGTGTGTTAATTTTCACTTCCAAGATTTTTCTGCGTTAATAAAGGGTGTTTTATTTGAAGGCGGAGAGCTTTAAGTTAAAATAAAGTGCAGAAAAATATATTAATTATCAATAAAATTGACATTATTTGATAGATCATTTAATGGCATTAATATTTAAATACAATTTTGGGCATATAATTAATTATACTGGTTCATATATGGCATAATCTGGAGGTCCAATTTTCACAATTCAAATGAGTTCAGTGATGAAGCACACTTTTGATTAGATGGCTGTGTCAATAAACAAAATTGCCGCATTTGGAGCGAAGATAATCCACAAACCATTGTCGAAACATCCATCCATCCATTTTACATCCAGGAAAGTCACCGTTTGGGGCGCTTTATGGGCAGGTGGAACCATTGGTCCAAATATGTCTTTAACAATGATGACGGTCAGAACATTACAGTCAACGGTGAGCGGTACAGATACATGATTACTAACTTTTTCATAGCACGATTGGAAGGCATTAATATTGCGGACACGTGGACAGGGCTTCATGCCACACAGCGCACGATACAATTAACTTACTGAAAGAAACATTTGACGTACGATTAATTTCACGAAATTGTCCTGTTAAGTGGCCACCTCATTCGTGCGATTTGACGCCATTAGATTATTTTTTCTAGAAATATGTAAAATTGCATGTCTACGCCGATAAACCAGAAATAATTGAGCACTTGAAAATCGACATTCGATGCATTGTTACCAAAATACAGCCTCATTTACTGCGAAGGGTGAGTGGACCTCTGGATTACGCCACATACGTGACAGCCACGGCAGTTATGCCCAAAATTATATTGAATTATTAATGACATAAAATTACTGGTCAGAAAAGTCAATTTGATGGATATTTAACATATTTTTCTGTGTTTTATTTCAATTTAAAGTTATACGCCTCTAAAAAAACAACCCTTTATTTATTAAAGAAAAAATTTAATTGTTTTTTCCTTTAGTTTCCAAAAATTAAAATGAAATTAATGAATTTCTGGCGTCCTCTAGCGACAGCTACGCGAAGTTATTCGTGACTATTGCATTATAAAAAGTGGATTGCTTTAAAAATGGAATAAAAATGTTAATCAATTAAGAAGAGACTGCATATAAGGTTGAAAAATTTCCGTTAACCTACCTGAGTGCCATGGCGAAATGGATAACGCGCCATTCCCGGATAGAATGTGAGGTCCGTGGTTCAATTCCCGGTGGAATTTAAATATTTTTTCGTTAATTTGATTTTTTCTTCTTGTCTTTTCTAATTGATTAATAAAACTTGTTTAACCCTTTATTTATTTATGGTTTAAATAAAGCCCTTAAAAAATTCGATAAAGAATTTTTAATATTTACATTAAAGTATTTTCAAAATTAGAACATTATTATCTTATTTTATATTTTCGTGTTGTCATGTTTTATTTCAGAAACCATGATTCAGTTTTACAATATATAAATACTTGTAGTTTACGAAATATTTGTACTTCCTAATTGAAGTTATGTTACAATGTTTCTTCACTGAGCACGAGAATTACTTCTTCAGCGGAGAAAAATAAATTACCACTTGAAATATTTTTAACATAGCCTTTAGATGAAGTGTAATTAAATGATTTAAGAAATCGTACTAACAAAATGATCAAAACGCATTCTGCCTCACCCAAGGAGCTGATTATTATTATATTCCCTCTAGGTACCTACTGAGAAAATTCTAATTTGATTTTAATGATAAAATTCCTGTCAAACAAAAGGTTTATTTATAAACAAGAAGTGGTTTTCGAAGGAAACGCCAACGGAAAAGTTACTATTACAAGAACTACAGAAGTGTACTATGTCGGGTATCCTTAATTCGGCATTCCTTCAAGCGAACGCTTAACTTTGCGAATAGTTAAAGTTAAACAATATTGTTCCATGGGATGCTGAATCCGTCTTTCAATTATAATTAAGGTTTATATAATACTAGCTTTACAACTCGTAGCCTAAGATTTCGATTCTTATGCATACAATTTCGTATTCTGTTTAATTCCATTGAAAAACCCTAAAAAAATAATAGATACTTGCAAGAATGAACGTTATACAGGGTTATTTGTAAAACATTAATAACCTCGCAGGACTATACTCCTGCCTTGATTATGAGTCGAAAATGTTCAAGCTATCACGACCTAATATTAATAGTTATGGAGATATTGACATCAAAGTATACTTTTTTTTTTCAATATTTCTGACTTATTTTTAAAGTTTATAAGTAAATATTTATTCTTTAGGAACCGGTATATAAAAGTACTGTCATTTTTGACGGGTTACAGCTAATGTTTTAATAATCTCTAATTTTGAACGATTGGCATTTGCACTAGACCGAGATGAGTGGAGGAAAATTATTGAGGAGGCCAAAACCCACCAAGGGTTGTAGTGCCAAGAATGATGATGATGAATTTTGAACTATGTATTTCTTGGAGGAATCCCATTTTAATGATTAAATTAAAATAATTTTGATGCATTTACTGTTACATGAACATTATAAAGACTCAATGTTAAACTCCCTTATGCTGAAATTACTTTAAGAGAATAATGTACCAGCCTGAAGATGTCCGTGATAGGCTGAAACCGGTGGGGTCCAAAAACAAAAATAGTGAAAGAAAGTTCAGAAGTGTTTTAATTTAATTATGGGTTAATCGGTTCAATTGAGGGAGAATACCTAAGAAGCACGAAAAAATGCAATTTTTTAAAGAAAACCTACTTGAATTATTATGGTATTGGTATCATTTCTGCATAAAAGTACATACTTTTAAGAATACGTAAAAAAAATTAAAAAAAAAAAATTCAACATTGGCGGAATATTCTTGTATTTTATCGACTGCCGAAAAAAAGGTCCACTCCCATTTCATCTGTAATCATCAGAATAAAAAAACAAAAATATTATCAAAATTGACACAATAATTAGGTCTTTGACGTGGGAGTATTCGAAAATATAGATTTTTGACAAAATGGTGGGCGTTTGAATTTAAAATAGCGCTTTTTTGAAAAAATTCGAGTTTGTATGCCGATAAAACCAAGTCACTTAAAAAAATGCTGCGACAAAGACTAGATAATTATGTATATAATAAGCACTAGATATTTCAAATTGATTAGTTCAGTGGTTGTCGAGATATGCTGATCACCGATTTTCAAAACGTAGTTTCTAGTAAAACGCGTTTGAAAATTGAGCAATGAATAAATCGCGAAATCTTTCAACTTGTATACAATCATCGATTCCAGGTCCATAGTATAGGTCCTCCAACTTGCTTAGAATTCTCATATCATCGAGCACTCTTCACAAACATAATAGAAACAGGTCTTACATTTCTATTGTGAAAGAGCCCGACTGGCAGCTATCTGCGTGTAAGAGATACAACTATAACTTTGTTATTTTTTAGAATTTTTGCTTGAAATTTTCATCACACGTTCTTAAGACCTCAAGCAAAAATGCAAAAATTTTAAAATCGATTTTTTGAAATGTCTACGTAGGTATTCCCCCTTAAGAAATGTTTAAGAAGAAGAGAAAGGTATTCAAAATGGCGCTGGTATTGACGTATTCAGATAATGGTGTTCGTTTTCTGGGAAGGCGCATTTAGCTGAATGGGCGGGTCGTGAAGTCATACGGAAATAAAATTGAGCGCGACGACAGTTAAATGTATTGCTACCCACATCCCCTATATTTAGCTTCCCCCAAACAGGGGTGCGCAACCGAAGCGAATTTTGGTTCCATAAAAAAATTTATATAAGGGAAATTTCTTTTAAATACAGATATTTTTATTTATTTATTGAAATTGACAGACATAGTCCAATAAAACATATTACATAACATTTATAAGTGGAAAACTAATTACGGAAAGCAAATTCTACTAAAAAGTTTTTTTTAATTTCAATATTATCTTCTCTTAAAATTGATACATTGGATGTCTGCGGCCACAAATATATAATTTGAAGGAACGTAAAAAGATATCACACATTAACTTCACAGTGAAAGTGAACAAATGATGTCTCTTTCACCTCCTTACAAAATAATAATAATGACCCTATTGGAAGGTATATGAATGCTCCGAATTTTAAAAATGTACCTATTCATATTATTTTCATTTTTAACGATAAATGTTCATAGTAAATACCTACAATACCTGCATTAACAATTTATCGTAAGGTAAAATAAGGTTGAATACTGATGTTTTCTGAGATACCTAACATATTCATCAACTTCTCAATATTATTATTTTTTTAATTATGTTATAATTGCGATACTTTGACGATGACAACTGTCCCAGATACACAATTGTCTCCATGTGCGGTGACAGTAAATAATTGTTCCTAGGACCAACAACTCGATCTCGACTCGTTTGCATGGGTCGTATATCGACCAGACAAAAAAGAGTGTGCTGATAAAAGAGTGTGACAAAAAAGTGTGCGAAACCAGCACCCAGTACTTGCTACGCTCCTTTCCCAAACGGACCTTCAAATCGAATCGGGCGGACCTCCGCTGCGCGCCCACAGACTTTCTTTGTTCATTGTGTTATTTTATTTGTGCATGTTCAATTGCTACCAGAGCATTTCTCCGGTAAGAGAGAAACATCTACAACTCAAAATGCAGGGAAATAATGGATAAAAGGAGAGAAGTTAACCCTTAAATGCAAGTCTGATTTTTGTGTGAAAAAAATATATTTTATAGAGCTTCACCCGTAGACTAAGGGAAAAATAGTAAAAAAAAATCATTGTTTTATTATTTCATTTATTTTTTCAAAAAATTACCATGTGCCGTTTTCGGCACCACATGCATTTAATGCTAAATTAATGCATGACTTCCTGTGCATTTAGTATAAAAAAGATAAAAATAATTATATGAATACAAAATTGATAAACATACCTGCTCGTTTTATATTTTTCTGGGATAAATCTGTCAAATAACCAAGATTTCTTTTGATCGAATACGGACATAAAGATAAAGACATCGACTTTTTCTATAATTTGATAGTTTAGTAAAAAATAGCCATTTGGGCATGGACTTTTTTTTTTAATTCAATGACTGAGGAATACTTTTATAAGGATCGATATAAAGAATGACAAACATTTTATGTGATAATTGAAAACAAAATCAATGTTCCGTTTTCGGCACAATATGCATTTAAGGGTTTTAAGTAGCTTGTTGGTCTTGTGGTTAGGACACTCGCCTCGTGATCCAAAGGTCGCGGGTTCGAATCTCAGCCCAGACTAGCAAGTTAGTCCTATTTTCATAGCACAAGCGTATAGCTTAGTTTGAAAATAGTAAGAATATTGATGTGACATGTATTCCGTGTTCGCATCTCTATTTAAAAAAAAAAAATAATAAAAATATTTCAAGCATTTGCATTACTTGTAACCAGACGGTCTTAAATCATATTGTAACGCCACGAAGACGACACTGAAGTCAACCTTTTTAATCACCACTCTTCCCATCCCTTGCTCCTTACGCATCTACTGCGTACAGTCATATAGTTAGAAAGCGACATCCTTTCTCTATAGAATAATGCACATGTGGTTGATGCACGTCGTATAGCTTTAGCGTAGTGACGTTTAAAATTTTCCATTTTTACTCCGTGAAACACAGTCCATTGTGCGATGACGGACGGATCGCCACCATCGCACGTGGGTCGGGTATTAGAAAGAAAATAGTTTTCTTTCTAATACCCGACCCACGTGCGATGATTGAATACCCTGACACCCGAGAAACACTGAGCCAAGCTTACTATAATACAGTGGACCAATTGTACTTGCAGCTTTCCTGGTACGTCGAGTGCCGATTCAATCCGCAATTTTCCTAACTTCTTCGAATCCGGAACAGTTGGTCTGTCTATTCCGGAAGGCTAATTTGAACTGATTTTTCGTCGCATTTGTATGCCACACTAAGAAAAATGTCGGTTCTCACAGAAAAGGACACCGACACGCTTTCCAACTGTCACTGGGCGGATTGTCAAAAGTTTGAATCCTGGCTAGCGGTTGGCGCAGAACACATCGGGTGCCAGATCCGACCAATCATTGCGCGGCGATCACGAAACAATTTTTTATTTTCATTTATATAACAGTGACGAAAAGAGGGATATCATTGAGACCTAATCCATGATGAGGATGATCATGATATACCGACATTTTTGGTCCATTTAAAAGGCTGCCAACCTCTGAGTCAGTGCAAGGTCGGCCGCGCATGCGCCCCAGCAGGCGCCGACGAAATAAAAATTAAATATTCACCATCCAATTTAATTCTTAACGAGGGATGCCTGGCGGGGTGTTAGAGAAGGATAGAAGATATGAAAACGATCGTATGGAATTTTTTTTATTATTCAATAATAAAATTAGTATCAAAACGTTGCGGTTAAGCCTGCCAGGGAAAACTGTTAAAATAACAATTGGATGAAAAATTAACAAATAAAAAAATAGCAAGTCACCTTTTTATATTATTTAAAACTTGAACTTGAACGTGGAAAAGTCTATATAATAATCTAAATGGAAATTAACACACTCCCTGTCTTCCAATCTAGCTGAAAATTTTCAAATTGACTCAATGTCGATGACAGTGCATTTTAACATACTTTTTTTTTATCAAAAATGTAAATTTATCTCAGATGTTCGAGCGAGTATATTGCGAAATGGAGCAATCTGTTATGCAATTATATATTTGAAAAAACTTTTAAAAGCTTCTTTTTCTTCTTTCTTAGCCTATTTCCTTCCACTGCTGGATGTAGGCCTCTTCCATTTTCTTCCACTCAGATGTTCGGGCAAGTATATTGCAAAATGGAGCAATCTGTTATGTAATTATATATTTAAAAAAACTTTTAAATGCTTCTTTTTCTTCTTCCTTATCTTTTTCCCTCCACTGCTGGATGTAGGCCTCTTCCATTTTCTATGTTTCGCCCCCTTCGCATCCAAGTTCTTCCTGCTTGCTGGACAATGTCGTCAGACCACCTTTTGAGAGGTCTTCCGACACTTCTATTTTTCGTCCAGGGCCTCCACTGTAGGATTCTGGGTTCCCATCTAGTATCCTCCTATCGAGCCTTATGTCCAGCTTACTGCCATTTTAGTTTCGCAATACGGTCCATAATATCGGAAACTTTTGTTCGGCGTCTTATTTCTTCATTTCTGATTTTATCTCGAAGGCTCACGCCGAGCATCTGCCTTTCCATGGCCCGCTGTGTACACTTTAATTTGTGTATGCTTTTTTCCTGTTAGTGTTGCTTTTCTAGGCCAAATGTCAACATCGGTAGGATACTTGTATCGAACATTTTTCTTTTCAGGCATACTGGGATTAAGGCATCCCAGTACGCCTTATAAAAGCGTTACTTTAAAAAAAAAATTAATCGCTTGTATAAAAATGACTTTTACATATTTTTAAAGTTATAATTCTTTAGGCGCGTTCAGGGTGAAAATGCAGTGAAATGCGCGCACATCAAAGACGATCTTCGCACGATGAAGTTAATTAAGACTGGATTCTACTTCTGACGCTCGAAAAATGGCTATTTTTTACGATTTTTTATGGGATTATGAATAAAGATATTGGTGTAGTGTTTGTAAGGATTAATAAATAAACTCTTAAAATACATTTAGAATTTTAATCACGATTGCTTTTTCTTAGACACTTTTTTGTGATGGTTATATTCATGCAAAAATCAACAATAATCACTAAGAAGTTGCAGTTTCTGATTTCTCAATATATAGAATTCAATAATTACTTATATGTATTTCAATAATTACTTAATTATTAATTATGAAAATAAGTAACGAAATTTAAATTTAAAATGTACGCACATGTTTATCGGGAGACGCTACGAAAGGGAGTAATAAAAAATTTCGAAAAATCCAATATTATACTATAATTATTATTAATTTTTTTAAACGAAAATTAGATCATTTTAATCGTCGCCTTAAGTCTTCCTGCAAATTTTCAGCTCAATTGGATCACGGGAAAAAGGGTAAAAAACGATCCAAAGATTTTTCGGCAGACAAGCGACAAGCAGACAAACCGACAAGCCGACACTACGAGTTAAAAGAAAGGGAGCAAATAAAATTGTGATGGTTATATTCATGCAAAAATGCAAAAATGCAAAAATCAACAATAATCACTAAGAAGTTGCAGTTTCTGATTTCTCAATATATAGAATTCAATAATTACTTATATGTATTTCAATAATTACTTAATTATTAATTATGAAAATAAGTAACGAAATTTAAATTTAAAATGTACGCACATGTTTATCGGGAGACGCTACGAAAGGGAGTAATAAAAAATTTCGAAAAATCCAATATTATACTATAATTATTATTAATTTTTTTAAACGAAAATTAGATCATTTTAATCGTCGCCTTAAGTCTTCCTGCAAATTTTCAGCTCAATTGGATCACGGGAAAAAGGGTAAAAAACGATCCAAAGATTTTTCGGCAGACAAGCGACAAGCAGACAAACCGACAAGCCGACACTACGAGTTAAAAGAAAGGGAGCAAATATATTACATTGGAGGAGCGTGCACTCATGTACGCGCGGTAGAAGTTAAACTTCTTTGGCATGATTGCAATCGCCTAGTGATCTTGTGGTCGGTGGCTCGAGCCCCACTCCAGGACACTAGCAAATTAGTCCGATTGTCATAAGCGTTTAGCTTGTTGTGAAAATAGTTAGAATATTGATGCGACACGTATTCCGTGTTTGCGTCTCTGTGTAAAAAAAAATTAAATAAGCAATATTAATAATTGGAGGATTTTGAAACGAAAAATTCATTAATAGAAAAGCACTTGCTTTTTTTAAAATTCACTACTTGCGTAAAAGTAAAACTAAATATAATAAAATTTGAATATTAAAATTCCACGACCGTGTAATCACACTATAATTATCTAAAGTTTTATCTCCAGCAAGTTATAAATTTACAGACCGATGTATGGGCAGACAGGCAGTCAGACTGACAATTACATTTAAAAACGCCTACGTATCTACACACTATCATGTTTTATAGATTTTTGGCATAAAAAGATTTCGTATTCAACATTTTCGAAACTATACTTCGACAGCCACATTGATTGTCAAATGAATGAATGTGTTTTTGGCATGTTGATGGTCAAAACTTTCTTATCAAACATAGACCATAACATGAAATATATAAATCTGTACGAGGAGTCCCGTTTTGGCATTTCGATTATGCACTTAAAATCGTAATTCAATAAACAACACTAATTTCAATTCAATAACCAATCATTCGTTACAACAATGAGCTCTATACTCTATTTAAGGAGCCAAACGTCACAAAATTTATAAAACTGGGAAGACTTCGGTGGCTGGGTCATGTGGAAAGAATGTCCGAGCATCAAACACCAAAGTCCCTGCTGAACTCAAGGCCAATAGGGCGAAGGAGCTTAGGAAGGCCAAATTAAGATGCAGTGACAACGTCCTCAAAGACATCTCTGCCTTAGAGCTTCGGAACTAGAGAGGGCTGGCACTAGACCGAGATGAGTGGAGGAAAATTATTGAGGAGGCCAAGACCCACCAAGGGTTGGTCTTGGCCTCCTCCAACTTTCGCTGCCATACAACAGCACACTCCAGATAAGAGTTTTAACCAAATTCTTCTTAACCTTTATGTCAATGTTGGGAGACTCAAATATCTTGGATTTTTGTTGAAGACCGTTCTTGCTTGTAGTATTCTGCTTATAATGTCCGCCTTTGAACGATGATCTTGGGAAATTCTGCTGCCCAAATATGTTTTTTTTCTTCTTTCACTTTTTTGATGACGCCACTCAAAATAATATTTGTAGACACCTCTTCTCTTCCAACCACCATACACTTTGTTTCATCTTTGTTTAAGTAGTTAACAGGGGCGTGCGGTAGGAACAAAAAGCATGACTTTATCCTAAGCATATATTTTGAAAAGAAACCTAAATTTAAGATATCATCATCACTCTTGGCACTACAATCCTTGGTGGGTCTTGGCCTCCTCAATAATCTTCTTCCACTCATCTCAGTTTAGTGCCAGCTCTTATTTTATTTAATTTAAGAGATATATCTCGTAATATTCAAATCACAATAAAATTCTGCCTGATAAATATTTAATTTCGATATTTTTTCTCAAATACACGGTTAAATAAAAGTCATGCTTCATGTTCCCACTGTACGCCTCTGGTAGTTAGTTCCCAAAACATTTTCCATCTTTCTCAGAGCCTCGTTCAATTCTTTATAAGTGCGTTATTATACGTACTTGTTCCGAATCCGCAAGTTATGCAATATAGTCGGCAGTTCCACCTTATGTCACAATAATAATTGTATATATGTACAATAGGGGCGCCACCGTCGGAAAGTTTGAAGACCGCAAGCAGGAATGCAGGGTGGTTCCACAGCTTCGGCCGCCGCTCGATAGATGGCTCTGCGCGCGCACCAGGGCGGGCCAATCACGTGCCCGGGATGTGAGCAATGGAATCCACGCTTTGGTCTGTCGCCAACGCGAAATTGCGAGCCTTCTACTAAACTAAGCTAGAGATAGGAAATGTACTAAAAAATGTACACCAGGAAAATATTAATTTTTCAGTATTTTTTAATATTTTTTTATATATCTATTATATTTTTATAATATTACATAATATTTAAATAGTGTAAATAATATATATTCCGAATTTTCTCATAATCTGTTTTTTTATTAGAAATTAGTTGATTACGGGTGAAACATATTAGGTGTACCCACAAGTAATCAATTATTTAAGTGGCAACAAAAAAATAATTTATTTAAATTTAATTTTTACTTCCTTTATATTAACTCGTGGCTTGCTCGTCTGCTTGCTTGCCGTCAACAAAAACTTTGGATCGGTTTTTGACCCTTTTCCCGTGATCCAATCGAGCTGAAACTTGGCACGTAGACTCGTGGCGACGATCTAGAAGATCTATCAAATTTTCATTAAAAATAATAATAATTACAGTACAATTTCGGATTTTTAGAAATTTCATTGGTTTTTTCAAATTGGAATCATTAGAAAAGTTTGATTACGGCGGCCCGATAACGTCGCGGAATATTTTCTAAATTTGAATTACTCCGTCGGTATGCATAATAGTTACTTCACTACGAATGTCGAAAATCTAAATTGACTGACAAATGTTTTTAGAATTTAATCTTCAAAGCATGAATTGTCTTATCAAAGCTCAAAACAGCTGACATTTTAGAAATATATTAAATTACTGTAAGTTTAGTGTTATGTTATATGTTTTAATTCGTCTTTAATTTATTGTTGTTAGGTATATTTTACAAAGAAAGAAAGTATAATAAAAACTTGGTTTTTATGGGTTACTTTT
Organism: Agrypnia vestita; assembly: GCA_016648135.1. Lineage (NCBI taxonomy): Eukaryota > Metazoa > Arthropoda > Insecta > Trichoptera > Phryganeidae > Agrypnia > Agrypnia vestita. The sequence goes on along the minus strand of JADDOH010000271.1, from coordinate 135,460 downwards.
TTAATCGATTTAATCTCCATCGTTGTCTAGTACCTTTTGCAATCTTGTTGGTAGACTTTTGAGAAAAATATGCCTCTAGGTGTCTTTAAAGCGTCATTATCAAACCCTACCGGGCGCCCACTTCGATCGCTATCAGACAAGTCAAAATCGCCATCGGAAAATTTTCTAAACCAACGTTGGCACTTATTTACTTTCAATACGTCTCCATACACATCACAAATTTTCTTTGTTGCAACCGTTGCATTAACTCCCAATAGAAAATGAAACAGAATGCAATGACGTAAATTTTTTAAGTTAGTTGATTGTCCGCCATTTTACAACAGAGTAATAATTTTTTTTTAATTTAATTGTCACAAGTCACAAGACCACGGATTATAATGTTGCGTATAAAACACGTCTTTACACTTCACTTTACTGAGCTTGACTGAAGCAAACATTCCACATCAAAAATAATTGATTACTTATGGGTACACCTATTATTATATTTTTTTAAATAAATCTTTTACATTTTATTTTTCTAAGAAAGCAGAACTACTCGTTTTTAGAGAGAAAGTTAGTTTACATTGTAATGTAATCAAAGTACTGTACATAAATCAGTCTATAAAATATATGTTAGGAGTAAACATGAAATGTATTGAAGTTAATAAAATATTTAGACTGTAAAACCAACCATTCTTTTGATACAGTAAAACCCCGTTAATTCGAACTTCGATAATTCTCAATTTTTAAAACCCTTAAAGTCCTAAAATGTTTTTGAAAATACTGGAAATTAATTGGCGATATATAAATCAGCGATTAATTAATTATTAAATGGGGAAAGTTACTTAACAGAAATTATAAATACACTTTTCTTGAATTCACATTATTTCGTAATGTATCACTCGTGTATAAATTCCTTATCATCGCTGGGTAATACTTTTCGAGAAATTTCTTTTTAAATATCGCACGTACCTAAGTACCTACATATTACGCTTTATTAATCTGCACGTCACTGGTATACTAATCTCGCACCGGTAGAAACGTCACAATAAAACTAAACTAAGTATTATGTATTTTATACGAGCAGCACGGTCCTGCTTGTCAATTGACAAAATGTCAACCTGGAGACGATTGACTAGGACCGATATGGAAGCTTTTGCTTTTAGAACGGTCCTGGGTAAGCGGTGGGTATCTTTCACTGTTTTTGACGTTCCTCGAATGTTGTAGCTAATTCCAGAGTGTGATAGTGTGTTCCAGAATGTAGAGGAAGGTCCTGGAGATTTCGATAGTTTTGTTCCATAGCGACATTACGAGGGATTTCAATCGTGCGTAAATGTCTCAGAATTCTATTATATATTTGTGTTAATCTGAACCGATCTGCTTTTATTTGGTTGTATTTGTATGGTATTGTATGGTATTTACCTGGGTCTGAAATATAACAGTTTTCCTTAAGTTCTTTAATAATCAGACCTGTAAATTTACTAATATTTATCGTAATACCCAAAACTTTTCTATGTGGGCCTTATTCTGTGGGAAATTGTCTTCATTTTAGGTCACCAAAAATAAGCTACGCCTAAAAGAAAGTCAATCTGACTAACCAAAATATACAAAATATACACTCACGCGTTATGGCTGTGGGAGGCAATTGAAAACACAATTAATTATCGATATATTAATTGTTTTAAAGTCACTGGACACTAATTAAATTTTAGCACTACTCTTTAATTCACACTATTTCGCAATAACTCTTCTGTGAAGCACTTTATTATACCGTGCTAGAATATACTCTTTGATTCTCGCGCTTCGATATCTCTCTTCGATCGCTGCGGCTTTATTGCTGGTACAGTAACGTTAAAAATAAGCTTAAAAAGAAAAGCCTTTGAATCATGGAGACGATGGCCCTTACAAAGAAAAGTGTAGAAAACCTCAAGTGAATACAAAGATCCATGGACAGATCCATGCTTAACGTAAGCCAAAGGGATAGCGAAGTGTGCGAATCTAAAATGACGAAGGGCAAGGCATGTTGCAAGACTCCCAGAGTTCTGAAATGGAGACCTTGGGAGAATAAAAGAGGCGTCGGAAGACCTCAAAAGAGATGGGCCGACGATATAGCCGGTGGGGGGGGAGAGAAATGGCAACAACTAGCAAATAAAAAAGAAGGATGGAAGGGTATGGAAGAGGCCTATATCCAGCAGTGGAGAGATGAAGCTGAAGAAGAAGAATAAAAAGAAGAAGAAAAATAAGTCGCGTTGGTTAATCCTCAAAACAATCAAGAACTGTCCGCGGCACTGGCTCCGCCTTTAATGCGAAACATGATGGTTGTTTTTCGAACCATCGAGATTATTCTACACATTACTAGAATTTTTGAAAGCGCCCCCGCCGCTTCCAAATTGTATATAATAATGATGTATAAAATAATGAGGTATAAAAGTAAAAAAAAAACATAATTCTATATGTAGCAATATGCATCGTTGATACTACTAAATCACCATCTAATAACGAGGTGTAAAAAGTTAAAAAATGCAGAATTATGTATGTAAAAAAGTCCCTCCTGATTCTACCAAGACACCATGATTATTACTCTTCTCACACTCACGGCCATTATATAAAGTAATAACAGTACCTACGTCTTTTATGACGAGTTGTAGCAATTCGAATTATATTTAAAAAAAACTAACTTTTTATTATACTCCTTTTCTCATTGAAACAGGTTTTGCGCCTACTCCACGCGTCGGGCTCGAAAATTAAACAATATATAAATCTTTAAAATTCCGAAAAATCCAAAATTATACTATAATTATTACATTTTTAAACGAAATTTTGTCAGATCATTGTTATCGTCGCCACGAGTCTGCCTGCAAGGTTTCAGCTCGATTGGATTACGGGAAAAGGGTTAAAAATCGATCCAAAGTTTTTTCGGCAGACAAGCAGGCATGCCGACAAGTAGACAAGCAGAGGCTACGACTTAAAAGAAAGGGAGTAAAAAATAAACCCTACTACGAGTACCTTTTAGTAGGCGTTAATTTTTTCGTTTAATATAAATTGTGCAATTGTATGCCATGGAAAACAATAAAGTCATGCTATATATTTCATTTATTCTCTCGAAACAGCACTCAATATAAAGGCATTAATTTTCAGTCGCCAAAAGCCTTAATTTAATCAGACATTTAATATCACCACTCATTGTTTTTAATCTCAAATTCACTTAAGCCGTCTTCCAGAGCGGCTAAAGTTGGGCTACAATGGGTCGCGCTCGCAGATCCAGGAGTATCCTTCGCAGGATTAAAGGATTCCACCTTCCCTCCGCTGGAGGGGGAAAGTAAGGAAATATCTGAAATCCTTCTCAATCTTCAAAGGCTTTCAAAGAACATTTAACTGTACCTACAAAATTTTGATTTTTGAAATTATAAATTGTTTATGGCTTGTTATAATTTTGATTTCGTGATTTGGATTGCCAGTTTCCTCAATTAAATTGGTGGGAATTTACTCCAACTTTACTTTAAATATTAATTTTTATCCCTAAAATAGATCATAAGGCCCAATGAGGGCAGACCTACCGCTAACCCGGGACCGTTTTGTAAGCAAAAGCTCCTATATTAGTCCTTCTCATTCGCCGCCTGGTTGCCTGGTTTTTAATGCTATAAGCAACCGTGCGACTGTGTGTTGTAAAAAACAAACGGCCAAACGGCTGCCATCCAAAATTTTCCCTCATTGTCCCGGCTATTCATTTCTGTATTTAACACAGATTACAAAAATATTACATAAGGCTAAAGGCAAAAACACACAGGCTGGAAAAAATCATGTAGATGTAATGTGACCTCACCAGGAATCTAACTTGGAACCTCCGGTATGAGAAGCCAGTATGGTTTAGGTCATTTTTAGTGATAAATTAAGGTAATCGTCTGGCAGAGTGAGCAAATTTCTTTTTTATACGATTGTATTTCTAACGGATCAGGCAAAGTTTCCGTGAGAGCGTTTTAGCAGCAAATTTTTTGCCGCTTGATTCACTAATATCATTAATGTTTAGCTGTTATATCCATTTTTTAACACACTTAAATCTTTCTGAAAAATGTATATCATAACAGTAAAAATTGCATACAAATTCGTTCAGTGGTTCTCGATATTAGCGCGGTCATACAGACAGACAGAAGGACAGACGTTCGCCGAGGACTTTATTTTATAATATATATTTATTTTGTTTTGTTCATTTGACAGATCATATTGCTTCAATAACACACTAATGACCCCTAGCATAGAGGGGAGCAACACACTCTGCAGTGCATAAGATCTGCGACCGCGCAATAAATAATCAGTGCGTCCTTGACCTCCCCCGGTGATTTGACACTCTCCCACCAACGCTCTGATATGACTAGCGAAATTTTGAGTCACATCCATACGGTTCGTACGAATTATCCGTTGCTTCAATATCACCTAAATAATTACAGCAAACCCCACAGTATGTAGTAAAGCGTAAAAGTAAAGCAATGCAACCGAAATACGACGACATGATTCAGTACTTATAATTTCACGCTTTTTATGTATCTATGCCTTCCCAGGGGAGTCGGTTGACTTTACCACCAGCAGGGGAGGTATGTCACCCCTATGATTCGCAATTTCATTGTGCATTAGACAATGATATTTATGCCATCAGATGCTCCCTGAAGGGAGAAGTAGTGAAGATCGGGCGTCATTCAAACGCTGGCGTACACCTGCAGTAACAAAAAATATGTAGGGAAAAATTCACAAATGGTCCATTTTTTGTTTTATTTTTCTCTCCAACTTAGTTGATTTGCTGAGGTCTAGGCTTCGTTGGACCTTTGTTCTGCTTATACTGCTTATCTTCACGTTCAGTGCCTTGTTAAGCATGATCTGTCTCTCCAACTTGTTGAAGATATACAGTCTCTTCGTTATTCTATATTTTCAGTTAATACTAATATTAGGTCCTTACATATGAAATTGTCGTTTTGCCGTACTGGCAAATTTGATCTCAAATATCTTCTCTTTGGTTAAGAATTCCAAATCCAAATTTATACAGCTATTTACTCATGTATTTGTGTTTTGAAAATTATAATTTATTTGTTTTTTCCTCATTTGTTTTTTTCTTTGCGTCACTCAGTTTACAAAATGAAAAACTTGAAATATCGCGTTATTTACGAGTACGAGTTCCACCGTGGCACCAGTGCTGCAGAAACGGCTCGAAGGATTAATGATGTGTATGGCGACGGTGCCGCAAAAGAAAACACAGTGCGTTTTTGGTTCCAACGTTTTCGTTCTGGAAATTTCGACCTGCAGAACAAGCCCCGTGGACGGCCGGAGACCAAAGTTGATAATGTAGAATTGAAGGCTATTGTGGAAGCGGATCCATCGCAAACCACATCCGAGTTAGCTGCAGGCTGCGGTGTTAGTGATAAAACTGTTTTAATCCACTTGAAGCAAATTGGTAAGGTGAAAAGCTTGAAAGGTGGGTACCTCACGAATTGAGTGAAGCAAATCAACAAACGCGCGTTGACTGCTGCGTTGCATTACTCAACCGGCACAATAATGAAGGGATTTAAATCGAATCATTACCTGTGATGAAAAGTGGATCCTGTACGATAATCGGAAGCGCTCATCGCAATGGCTGAACCCTGCCGAACCAGCCAAACCATGCCCCAAGCGAAATTGACTCCAAAAAAGTTACTTGTGAGCGTTTGGTGGACTAGTGCTGGTGTCGTTCACTACAGCTTTCTTAAATCTGGCCAGACGATTACGGCAGATGTCTATTGTCAGCAACTGCAAACCCTGATGGAAAAGCTAGCTGCTAAACAACCGAGGCTGGTTAATCGCTCTAGGCCACTGCTGCTTCATGACAACGCTAGACCACACACTGCACAACAGACGGCTACCAAATTAGAGGAGCTTCAATTGGAATGTCTAAGACATCCACCGTACTCTCCGGACCTTGCCCCAACAGATTACCATTTTTTTCGAAATTTGGATAACTTCTTGCAAAGGAAAAAATTCAACTCCGATGGGGCAGTCCAAACCGCCTTCAAAGATTTTATTGATTCCCGTCCGAATGGTTTTTTTAGTAAAGGGATCGATGAACTACCTATGAGATGGCAAAAGTGCATAGATAGCAATGGTACATACTTTGATTAAATAAATATATTATAATAAAAAAAAATGGCTATATGTTCCTCCCATACTAAACGCCAATTTCATATGTAAGGACCTAATATCAACATACCATCTAGCAGCATACAAAAGTACAAAACAAATATTTTTCTGCATCCTATGGGGAACCTTTCAGCCATCTCGCAGTCCACGATACACGTAGTGACTAAGTAACTAACTACCTTCACTTTGTTTCCCCGCAGGGGTAGGCGGAGATGATGAAATGCCATATTCTTCTATCTTGGCTTCGGATACATCCATACAACTTCTCGGTTGTTGAGGCTTTTAACAGAGACATCCTCCAATATTCGTAGAATCTGATCGTGTTAGGTCTTTGGCAAACACCCTATATTCCTGTTAATTTCAACACTCGCCTCATATATTTTCTTAACAATCATTTCCTCGCTCATGCGTTCCACATGACCAAATAATTTCACCGATCATTTCTTGCCACTTCTATCTACATTCACTTCTAATTTGTTGATACCCCTTAATGTTTTTACAACTGTCTTAATTTCGAATACACGTCGTCCGTCCGTAACTTGGTTGATTTACGACTACAATACCGATGGTCAGCAACAAACATTCACCAAAAATATCGCCATAAAGAATTGCTACTGCAAATATACTTTAGGATTCAAGTCAATGATATTAGTTTGTAAATAAAATGAATTATTGTGTCCCGTGATTTTCATGGGTTTGCAGCTTGTATAATATTAAATTCGTCAAAGCGTCACAAAATGTATAAAACTGAGAAGACTTCGATGACTGGCTCATGTGGAGAGTATGACCGTACAACGAACACCGAAGTCTCTGCTGAATTCAAGATCGATAGGGCGAAAGAGCTTAGGAAGTCCAAAATTAAGATGGAGCGACAACGTTAGTTATATATACGAATAGTTATTTTTTTTAATTTTAATTTATTTATTCAATGGAATTGTATATAATTATGTTAATTACATATCATATATTTAAAAAACAGAATGAGAATATTAACGCTTACCAACTTTTAATAGAAAATTTAATTCTCGTGTTTAAAAGTGGGGGGCATGTCACATATGTATTTACATTGTTAATGTAATCATAAGTAGCATTTTATTAGAATAGTGAAAAAGATATAAGGCATAAAGAAAAAATGTAAAGTTATATAGATAAGGAAACATTAGATTAAATTATAAAAATTAAGAAGGTATTGTAATAACATTTAAAAGTATATATTGATTGTTTTTGTTAAGATTTTTTTTCATTGCACTATTATGATTGATTTTTGTAGAAGATTTTTCAATTTAGTTTTGAAATTTCTAAAATTTTTTTCTGTCTTCATTTCTTTAGGAAAAGCATTCAATGACACTCCTTAATAAGTGAAATGGTGTAAGGCTGCGCTAGTATTACATTTAGGTATCAAAATATTTACAGCTGATCTTGGTATGTTACTAAAACATCCAAATGTATTATTATTGAAGTACATTTTGTGAATTTGAAGTATCTCAAATTTTTGATAGATTTGATTAATATTTAGGACGTTATAAATTTTGAAAAGTTCCCTTGTTGGGAATATTGAGGGTTTCCTCAAAATCACTGGTAGTATATTAGACTTAAAAATCCCACCCCAGCCAACTATACCATACTGTAAAATGGACTTAACAAACGCAAAGTATATCATATTCAACATGTTTATTAATAAGATATTTCGTAGCTTTATGAATAGATATACGAGTTATCTCATCCTTGTGACTGTGGAATTAGTAATTAATTTCTACTGTTTTCGTTCATTCCCCCTTCAGCCACGACACGTCAATATATAAAATAAAATAAAAATACTACCCTCAATGCACAATTTAACTTAAATCTTCTATTACTATAGTTCGGCGGTTATTTTAATTATATTCTATGTAGATACCTACGTAGGCTGGTCATTGTATCAATAATGTCCCATGTACGCTTTTCGCGTACAATTTTCACCACCTAGACGGAGTTGTAGGCTCGGCCGGCGCACGGTATAAAAATATGCTTTATTCAGTCGGTAATGGCGGTTCTAACTGTTGTCTACCGGACCTTTTAACTAATTAACAAACTAATTAACCTGGCAATCGACAACCAATCACGACAAGTGTCCGCGCAGCAGCAAACTCGCCGAAAAACAACAGAAACCAGGAAAATACGGCGGGAAAACGAAAAAACATCTGCACGCGTGGCCATTTTTTTTTTCGCCGACGCCGTTTGTAATTTGCGCAGTATTCAAACCCCACGTTAAATAAATAATTTTATAATGGGGTAAAAAAACATGGCGTAAAAAAAAGTTTAATGTTATTTTAAAATTATTAATTAATCCAGAGAGCGTGAAATAACAGAAAACTCATGTTCAAGAAGGAAGTCAGATGTCACATCACAGAAGAAAAATATAATTTTTATATGTACCTACTATAGGTCGACCACATTCAAAAGACCATTCCATAGCTTTGTCCAGTAAGAAGAAAGCGAGGGAAAGTTGCCTGGCAAGTCCGTATTACAAGCCTCTTAAAAAAGGTTACTTACTTAGGTACTATAAAAACTTATTTTGTATTCATTTTTTGCATCGTAACAACACACATATTTTTTGCGCACATTCTTTTGAATACGGTCTAGCTATACTAACTAACTATAACTATCAATTAAAAATGACGTAATTTTATTTTATATTTTGGCCTAGAGTTGTGAAAAAAGCGCTATCTTGTTTTTTGTTACGTTTATTTTTATATCTCACTATTATTTTATTATTATTTGAGCCATCTGGTATCGTTAGTGACGGACATTTTTTCATAGAGAATTATACTTTTTTGTACCTCATTTTATGCCCCTCATCATTATTTGTGACATTTGACTGGTGATCGAAACGGCAATGGCCAAGAATAAGGGAGAGAGATAAGAGGCGACGTCGCGGTGGAATTAGTCGAGTCTTCATCATCAGATCGGGTGGACCACTGCGCCCTCGTGGACTCTTGCTCGAGATCCTTAAACTATAATGCCGTCATGATCGTAGAACAATGACGGATGTGCAAAAAATTCCATATTGCTTTTTTGGATCGTTAAAAAGTGAAAAAAAGAAGCCATCTAATGGTATATAAAAAGTGTATTTTTACTCCCTATATATTAACTCGTGGCGTCAGCTTGCTTGCTTGCCGGCTTGCCGTCGAAAAAACTTTGGATCAATTTTTGACTCTTTTCCCGTGATCCAATCGAGTTGAAACTTTGCAAGTAGACTCGTGGCGACGATCAAGAAGATCTATCAAATTTTCGTTTAAAAAAATTAATAATTATAGTATAATTTTGGATTTTTAGAAATTTTAATGGTTTTTTTAAAATTGGAAACAATACAAATGTTTGATTACTACAATCAGCGGCCAAACGACGACGCCACGGAATATTTAAAATTTGAATTACGCCGTCGGTGTAATAGGTACATAACTACGAATTTCGAAAATTTATAACAATTGGTTCGCAGATGACAGCAAAATTGGGTATTTTGGGAAGAAATCAAATAATCATTTATTTCTTTTAGTTTTCTGCTTAGTTTTGAAGAATTCTACATTACTCAAATCTGATTCTGACTAAATCATTTGACGCTGGAAATTCATAAGGTACGATATTGATGATAATTGAATCTTCAAAATCTTGACATCTCAAAACATCTGACATTTTAGAAATATATTAAATTCCTGTAAGTTTAGTGTTATGTTATATGTTTTATTTCGTCTTTAATTATTGTTATATTTTACAAAGAAAGAGACTATAGTAAAAACTTGGTTTTTATGGGTTGGTTTTTTTCTCATTAATTTAATCGTCGCTATACGAAGTCGGTATAACAACGGTTCTGATTTGCGATCGTAGAACAATGCAGCATGTGTAAAAACGTCGTTGTACTGCGCTGAGTATATTTGAGGTTTGAAAGGTATCAACTTTAAATAACTAACCCAAGTTTGAAAGGAAAATCTTCTGTAGTTATCGAGCTATGACATAAAGTGTCTTTCTTCTTCTTCTTCTTCTCGTGCCCTGTCCGTTTACCGGACGTTGACTATCATATTGGCTATGCGGACTTTATTTACTGCGGCTCGAAACAGCTCCACAGTAGACTGGCCAAACCACTGTCTCAAATTTTTCAGCCGTGAAGTCCTCCTTCTTCCAGGGCCCCGACTTCCGGCAATCTTTCCCCGCATTATGAGATGCAAGATCTCGTATTTCTCTGCATGTCTCATCACGTGTCCTAGATATTGAAGTTTTCGGATTTTTATTGTTTTAATAACTTCTTTTTTTTTATTCATCCGAGCCATAACATCTTCATTCGTAACTCTGTCCATCCAGCTTATTTTGAGAATTCTTCTATAGATCCACATCTCGAATGCCTCAAAGTGTCTTTATGTAAATACAACTCCAAACTGCTCTCCTGCAAACTTGAGAAAAATCACATGCGTCGTTATTCTATGATACTTTTGTCAGCTTAACTTGCTCTCGGAGCTTCTCTACTAATAAACACTCCTTCATTCCGCGAGATCCGAACCTTTCCAAAATATATATAGGTTTGATTGAGAACCAATTCGAAACAAATTAATGATCGGGGATAAATATTTGGTTTTCCGGCCCGTTAAAAGCCTACAAGCAACTTCCATCGCTGTGTGAAGCTTTGGATTGTTCGCTTCATCAATATTCACGTACACTGCTGTCACGCCCGCCGCGCTGGGGGAGGGGGCGAATTAAAAGGGTGGGATGGAATATTTTAAAGTGTTTTTAGGCGAACGCAGCCCGAGATCCAACACACCGCCCATAGATGGATCACGGTCGTATACACAACTATTGCTTTATCAAAGGCCATCATAAATATGAAGGAGATTCTTTTTTCTCCGACATATCTCTCAAAATTTTATTTTTTTAAATGATAATTCAACATAAATTAAACATTTTTAAATAATAGTGATCTTTCTCATCACTTTTTGTTAACCGTTTACTATATACGAGGCAAAAATATAATAAAATTGAAACGCGCTTTTCGGTGCAGTGCATATAAATTTTGGCGACTTTTAAGTCGGATTATGAATATTTTCCATTTATTACTTATATATATCATAAATAAAAAAATGATTGAATTATTTGTTTGTATGTCCTTGTATTTATTAATTACATCTACACATTTCGGAAATACCTTTACATCGTCATGGTGTTTTATAAATGTTATAAAATCAAAATGAATTATAAATTTTGTTTTTTGCTTTTCTAAAATATTTTTAATTTTTATTCCTGAAGTTCCTGAATACACATAATTATTAAAAAAATATTTTAGAATTGGATTAGTAGTTAAATTTAATTGATTATTAATAATACTTTGTTTACTTTTACATGCTTTACTAATTTCTAATGATTCAACACCAAATATATTAATCAATTTGAAAGATATATAGAAAAATCAAATCAACGAAAAAATATTTGACTGCAGTCGGGATTCGAACCACGGATCTTCTCCTATTTGGGGCAGGCGCATTATCCAATTACGATATAGCGGCCTCCTACATTTCCGTGAATATATTGACCTTATCTGTAAGTCTCATTTATTGATTGATTAAAATACATTGTCCATTTTAAGAGCAATTCACTTTTTCTGGTACGGTAGGCACAAATTACTTAGCGTAACTGCCGCTAGGGGACGCCAAAATTAACCGTTAATTCATTTTTATATAACTTTCCAAAAATAAAAAAAGAATTACAAGTATGTATTGTAATTATTTTATTGAATGAATACATATATACATATATTAGGGAGGAATACTTAAAATATGAACTCTGTATTTAGTATTTAGTATATTTTTGAAATAGTAATATTATTAGTATTTTTTACGCTTCAACAGGCCAATAGGCCCAATTACAGAAGCGAAAGATATCCCAAAACACCCAGACTTGAGTAAATCACATAGATTAATAGTGATCTCACCGGGAATCGAACCCGGAACCCTCGGTGTGAGAAGCCAGTATCATACCCACTGGGCTACGAGGGCCGCCTTATTAACAGAGATATTCACATAATTAAAAGCTAAGTCAACTCAGTTTTCAACACCGGAGAGGGAAGTTTAATTAATTAATCTCACGTTACCCGTTCAGGGTTAGGTTTTTCGATATTTTGAAATAATAAAATTATTAGTTTAGTGAGAGAGTGTGCCGATAGACAGGTTCTAACAATATAATGCCCTTATTTAAGAATTAACGATGGTTGACGAAAAGGGTGGCGCACCCTCATTCAGTGCGGTCAGTCTAATGCACTCATCCCTCAGGGATACATCCCCTACTCAGACGTGTTGGTTTGTATCATAATGGAGTCAAAATTGATTTTTATATAATTAAATTTTTTATTAAATAAATTTTATAAAATAATAGCTGGTCGTACCCGGCGTTGCACGGGTTAAGGATTAATTAAAAAATAAGTTTGTGAGGGAAAACAAAGGGTCCGCTGGTCTCTAAAAAACAATGTTTCCATCTAATGTTAACATAAGTTATTGTAACATAACTGTAATACTTAGATATATGGTATTGCAGACTTTTTTGTAGATATTAATGTCCTCTATAAAACTGTAGTACATTACTTTGCTCTATTGGCAATAATTTCCAGCGTACGCAATATAAGGTTTTTTTTTCGTAATTTTTTCACACGTTGGGTTACATTATCGAAGTTTTCATACGGATCCCTAACATTTTTGAAAATATTCTATAACCTATGTTCATCAGGGATAATGTAGGATTCTGAATGTGAAAGAATTTGTCAAATCGGTCCAGTAGTTTCGGAGCCTATTCAATTCAAACACACACTCAAATCTTTCCTCTTTATAATATTAGTATAGATTAAATATTTTATAAAAAAAAATATTTTATACATTTTCATATCATGTCGAATCGAATAAAATCAAATTCTTTGAAAACATTAAAAATTATATTTAAAAAAATATTTATTACAATTGCTAGATTGTACCGCCCTACTAAGCTAAAAATCAGTATCTCCATTAAACAAGTTACTGAGAAAATCAAGGAAAAGTGAATGTAGCAATTTATATCATTCAAATGAATATTTATTTATTTTTTTCACTCAATCAATCAATTTCGCTCAGGTATTGAATTAATACAGATAAAAAGGGTTTTTCTATTATTATTTGAGGTATTTTTTTTATATACTTTAAACCTTAAAACTTTAAATAAGCTACATGTTACATACTGTAAATGGCAGGGGCGTGCAGTGGGAACATCGGAGCATGACTTTTACGTAACCAATTATTTGGAAAAAAATCAGAATACAACATATATTTCGTAATATTTCTATCACAATTGTAATCATAGTATTCACATTTTGATATATCATAAAAATCTGTAGCATAAATATTTGATTTCTATTTTTTTTTCAGTATATACGTTTACAAAAAAGTCATGCTTCAACGTTAAATGGATATAATGCAAATGAAAAATGGTTATATTTTAATAAATATTTTTTTGGAAATACGGCAAACAAGCTTATTAGAAAGGTAAAATATAACCTCAAGTATCCAAAACCTTAATAAAAATATTTTTCAAAAAAGTATGGATTTACTGACTTTAGTGGGGGCTTTAGGCTTAGTGGGGCGGTGAACACATACGAGAATTCACTTAAAAAATAATTTCTGTCGTTCATAGATATCGCGTTCTTTCAATACAAAAACTACCTGTTCGACAGTGGCGCCTTATATCCTTGCGAATGTTTAGCACCTGCATACCGGTACTTCTAGAACACTCTTGAAGGCCCACGACCCTTTGGGATATCTCTATACTTTTCTAGATTTATCGGAAACGTTCCGGTACCGTATTTCCACCCAGTCCATCTAATTTTTTAAAATTTGAATAAAGTTAGTTTAATATTTTACCTGACCATGAGAGGTTATGATACTCTCAAAATTGTATTAGTAAAATGTAAAATATAATTTGATTCAAGTAGAGATAAAATCTCTACAATGATAATGCTAAACCCACCAATAATATAACATTTACCTTAATTTCATCCATTAGATAGTGGCACTTTTGCTTCAAATTCCCTCAAATTATTATACATGTCGACCCTAATTAAAATTTTTACCACGATGAACCCAAATCAGTCAAAAAAAAACAAAATTAAAAATAAATTTTAAAAATTTGAACTTAATAAGTAGCTATATCAGATTGATAAAAATTACAAATGATTGATTTTGTTGTTAAAAGACATCACGACATATCAAAAAAAAATTGAAGACATACGTTTAATGAAAAACAAATAACGCGGATTTGTATGTATCTATTATTTGATATCTAGGCAGCTCCGCGTATCACACCGTGTCGCTAATGCTATCCCCCCTTAAATAACGCTACATATTTTATACAAATGTTTACAATGCCTCCAAAAGCAACACCATCACAGAAGTCACCCCCATTGTGTGTCGCCTCCACGGTGGTCCTATGGGAAAATGATCCGTAATGGATATATTATGTTTTTTTCTCGATGTCAATGCGATGCTTTTTTATGAATTATTCTAGTGTAGAAAGGCATGCACGTTATACAGATTTCATGACAACTGCACACAGTCAGCTAATTATTATTTTTTATTTAGTTGATAATACATTTAATATAATTTAATTTTAACATTTCATAATTATATTTTTCTTCTGTGATATGATAGCTCTGGTCGAGTGCATATTTTCTATTTTTTTCTTCTATATATTTTTAATACGTTTACTCCTGGTTGTTATATTTCGTGTACCAATATGTAACGTGTTGTATGATATAAGCTGTAAAATGGCTAATTTCTCTTCATTTTCACATATTTTAATTATTACACTTTGCTTGTTACGTTTACCGTTATAATTTTTACATATATAATTTAATCATATTTGTATACTGCGATTATTTTACTGATTTTTTAAAATTTCATATTTTAGTCCTGCTTGTTACTTTTTTGTGCTTTTATTTTATTAACTTTTTACAAAATTACGTTACTTCTTGTTCCTTCTTTGCATTTCCCTTTATTATATATATTTTTTAATTTTATTACAGCTTGCCACTTCTTTTGTGTATCCTGTAATATTAAACTACCATAGCAATTATTGCATCTCGTATTATACTTTTATATTTTTTTTTCTTGATTTTTACTGTGCGTGCTTTCTTTAAAAATAAATATAAGAAATCGATTTTGGGTGGTAAAATGATAAAAAAGGCTGTTTATTACAAAACAGGTATTTCTATATATTTAGCGAGATAAGTAGTGGCCGAGAGGTTTACTACTTCTTATCCTATATTTTTATATATATATGTGTGTATAAGTCAAGCAATTAAATGTCTTTTGTCCGATAAACGCCGATTTATCGATACTGAAATGAAATGAAATATGTTGATTTTTGTGTTTTTTCACAGTTTCTGTTGTTTTTAGTTTTTTGCATATGAACAGTTTTGTGTAGGTATTTTTTACTCCCTCCCTTTTAATTCTTAGCGTCTGCGGTTTTTTTATCTGCCGGAAAAACTTCGGATCGATTTTTAACCCTTTTCCCGTGATCCAATCGAGCTGAAACTTTGCAGGTAGACTTGTGGCGACGATAAAAATAATATAACAAATTTTCGTTTAAAATATTTAATAATTATAGTTTAATTTTGAACTTTTTGAAATTTTAATGTTTTTTTTTCAAATTGGAATCAATACAAATGAGTAATGCGTGCAATAAGCACGAAACCTGATTCAGTAAGAAAGGAAGTATAATAAAAACTTTATTATTTATTTATTTATTACGTTATTTACGGGTTAGTTTTTTCTTTTTACATTTTTTTTTATATCCATGGATATTGGTGTTATACGTAATCTTTACATGTTATATAATTTTATTTAATTCGCTTTGTCTATTTGTTGTAATTGATTTTTGACCAACTTTCCAATAAGCTAGAGCTCTGAAGCTTTCAACATTTACGTCAAGTGGATGACTATACACAGTTAATTCGACATGATTTGGTAAATATTTTGGTTAAAATTAACAATCACATCGCTCACAAGCAAAAGCCGCAGAAACAACTGAAAAACATGTTGTTCGAAAGTTTTTTTTAAACATTAAAACAACGTGTTTAATATTTGGATTACTTGTTTGTGTAAGGATTATTATTTCGAGAATGTTTTAGTATAATATTGTGTATTCCAGATATTTCTAACACTTTTTATAATCGTTTAGAAACTTGAGATTGGTATGGTAGTTAAAGGTACTATTTTAAGCCCTGGCGATTGTGCTGAGCGGAACATGAAATGGTTCACGTCTTTGCTGAACCCTAGTATATATTTATAGTATAGGTATTTTTGTCGGACCACGGAGAGGCGACAGTAGGTAGTAACAGGCGTTAAGCGGCCGGTTCGGGTTTGCTAGTCCGGGGTTCAAGCCCCGTCTCCGGCCCTTTTTGTGCAAACGGGGGCAACTTGAATATAATTTTAATTTAAGAATACATTATTCAATTCAATTCAATTCAATTCAATTTTTATTTATTACATAATATGTACATTACAAACATTATGTTCAATGCATACATATTATTAACTTACATCTAAAAATATACATATACACATATTATTACACATCCATATACACATATACATAAACACATATGTATACATACATACACATATACATATACATACATACATACACACACATATACATATTGTGTATTAAAATACTAATTTATTATTAAACAATTATTAAACAATTAAAAGTGACCTGTACAATCTGGTCAAAGGTGTAGGAGAATCCTGCTTCGGAAAACCCCCTCAGACACATGGAATATATCAATATCCAAAGCGATCTTGTTCAGCATAGCTGTAGCTTTTCCAACAGGCATAACCATCGGCAGGTTGGTCCTGTATATTGGAATGTGAAACAATCTATGCTGACGATGTCTAAGGTAATTATCAGGAACATACAAACCAATGCTCTGCATAATTTCAGTATTGTCGATCATACCGCGCAACAATCGATAAAAATGTGTAATCAAATACACATTCCTTCTAGTCTCTAAACTATTATAATCAAACAACGCATTTTTTCAAAAAAAATCGTACGCCACATCGAAGATAATATTATTAGTAAGATGTATGCATGCTGATTCAAATTTATTCTTTGAAATTCTACATAATTTCTATTATTATTTATATATAATTTCTCTGAAGCTATAAAATATATGTATTTTTAAAAATGTCAAGTTGAAGTTATCTCTAAAAGAAGAAAGAAACGTCAACTATATGAGACCATGATTTGAATCGTGGTTTCATATATAATTGAGGTGTTTTATTTTATTTTAATGTCAAACCACAAATTTTTTGCCTTCTACCAAAAAAAAAATAAAGGAAGAACTATTTTTAACGAATCCTTTAGTGATTGTAATCGATTAGTGAGTTTTCCTTTCTTGCAAGCACATTTTTATTCACATTTTTTTAATCAAGTGAAGACCCCATGGCAAGAAGTTGTTAACTAACATTTTTGTCAAAAATTAGTTAATAAGTCGACTAAACTAAATATTGTACGCTATTTCCATTGGAAATAAGTTCAGAACTTAAAAATAATTAGAACATGTTCAAATCATAGGGATGAACATGTTAACTACACTTTTTCATAAAAATCAAATCAGTTACTAATGGGAAGAACAAGTTGTCTTCAATAATAACATGGTCATGATATCATTCTGAAATTGACACGTTCTTGCCTTTTAATTTGATTGGAATATTTGTATGAATAGAACACAACGTTGTTTACTTCACACAATGACAGTTTAATTAAATAAATTAATTAAATTTAATTTAAATAAATTAATTAATTTTCGATGCTTACTGCATCATCTTCAGTAATATACTGAAGATGATGCAGTAAGCATATTACATAGATCAAAAATATATATTTTGATATATTTTGATCTATACTTCGATTTTTAAATATTATTTTTGTTTTCCTGATGAAGAAGCCATTGGCTTTGAAACATGTTGATTTTTTTCAATAAATAAGTGGTTTAAACAAATTTAATTTATATTAATTATTTTGTATTATTAATTAACATGCCAGGTATTTTGTAATTTTGGATAATGGATGGTAAAAACGGATAGAATTTGAAGGGTTGTTTGACGTTCGTGTTTTACCAATTTTAAAAAGGTGTTATTCTATTAAAAATGAGTTCCAGAGGCGAAAAAATGGTTGTTAACTGCATTTTTATAGGGAAAATTAGTATATTTTTTTTGCATAAATGCGTTTTTTTTATACTTTGTAAATACTTTTTTGATATTTTAGTGACATAAATTAATCTCGAATTAGCAATCAAACATATTTTTCAAAGGCGTAATGCAAATGTCTAATTATCTCAAAATGACTTGAATGTTAGTTAACAACTTCTTGCCACGTGGTCTTCAGGTATTAGGGAATACAGAATACTTTATAATATCCACTAAAAATATCATTCCACGTGTCGTTTCAGTATTTAGGAATACTCCAACATTGATCATGCAAAGGTCACACAATACCACGTGACGGCCTGCGAACTGTGACGTCACCACTGCTTACCCAGCGCAATATTACTTCGGCGACGGAGCGTGTCAAAAATGGCAATCACGTGACCAGATTACAACCCCACCACCGGTGGCCAGGTCGGCTGCTAATCCAGCATCAGCCCGGGGTACAAATTTCATTAGGCGGCCAGGGGCGGGGAGCGATTACATATTTACATTTAATATCCCGTAATTCCTGGCAACACCGCAACTGCAGAGGTAAACGGAGCCAATAAACACAAGTTGGCGACCATTAGATTAGAAACTGCGAAAAAATATGATAATTAAAATAATTCTAAAGAAAAAAATGACCACCCAAGTGCCCAACTATATAAATAACTAGCTGTTCGTACCCGGCGCTGCACGGGTTAAGGATTAAGTTGAAAATAAATTTGTGGAGGGAAACAAAGGTTTGATTTGAACGGTATAGATTTGCATCGAAAATATATCAGCGGGGGGGAAAGGTTAAAATAATAGGGGGGAAATATCGCATATATTACCCGCCGAGTCCTTAAGAATAAGTTTCCAAATTTTAAGTCCGATCGGTCAAATTGTACAGATTTGCATCGAAAATATATCAGGGGAGGGGAAAGGTTAAAATAATTGAGGAGAAAGGTTGCCTATCTTACCCGCCGAGTCCTGAAGAATTAGTTTCCAAATTTTGAGTCCGATCGGTCAAACGGTACAGATTTGCTTCAAAAATATGTCAGGAGGAGGGGAAGGGGTATGAGAATCAGGGGGAAATGTTGCCTATGTTACCCGCCGGTCCCAAAGCATAAGTAGGTATGCAAAATTTTAATTGAATCGGACAAACGGTGTGGATTTGTATAGAGAACAGATAGACAGACAGACATTGAGTTTTATAGGTATAGATTCAAGGTACCAAAAATAATAGATGTAAAAAAATCAGCAATCCAAATTTTTAAAAGATTTAGAGATAGGTACACTTAACCTACCAAAATTTAATTTTTCCTTATCCCAAAATCATTTTAGTTTTCTTGGTATTTAAGTCTTTAATAATCTTCCCCTAACAATTAGAAAAATAACAGATCAGAATAAAATGTGAAGTTATACCTACGGTAAAAATAATATTAAAAATATATTTATTTTGAAAAGTATTCTTAATATAAACGCATAAAAAAATCTTAAAAGCAATTAGTGATCTAATTTTTAAAAGCTTAATATATTAAAGTACAGTAACCACAATATATTTATACACAAATAAATATCATCATCGCCTTCATCATCATCATTTGTATCGCTGTCGTCAATGACGGTGATTGATCTAGTAAAATAGCATCTTTTAGGTCAGCTTCTTGCAGCTTTTCGGCGTGTTTATTAAGGAGTTAAAGTTGTTATTACGGTCATAAGACATATTTAACTGTAAATAGTTGTACTAGCAATATGTACTAGTTACGACGGCGGACTTTACTGTGACGTACATATTGCACACTTGCGACCTCTATTGTAGAAGAAGTGAACACTCCACAACAAAGTGCATACAATTTACGCCCTAGAAAGCAGTAATCAGTCCGACCTCCACCTCCGCGGGTAAAGGTCATCCACCTGATGACGTTAAATAAGCATTCAACGAAACGTCGAGAATCGTTTCTCGGAAAAACATATGGTTTGTATAAAATATCCGCAACTATTTACAGTTAAATGTGTTTTACGCAGTTCACTCAATCTTCACGAGTGCATACGCAGGTAGCAAATTGTTAACAAGGAATTTCCAGCGCTGCGCATCCCTACTGATATTATGATTTATGGTCGCAGTCCTCACTTTGTTTGGGCCCGACTATAGCAATAATTTTTCTGAATTTAACTTAGTTAGTTAAAAAGTGGGTTAATAAGTTCTTTTAGACGTGTATTAATACTGCGTTTGGTTTTCAATACGTAAATGGCTCTACATTCGCCTTTGAATCTGTAGGTATTCAATTCAATTCCATTCATATATTCTTTATATAACATTTACATTACAAACACAGATTCAATTCGGAAATGTTATAAATAATTTAGAAATATAAAGACAAACGCAAATATTAAACATATATAAAATCATTCACATCAAAGGTGTAGGAGAATCCTGCTTCGGAATACCCTCTCAGAGACATGGAACAGATCAATATCCAGAGTAATATTGTTCAGCAAAGCAGTAGCTCTTCCAACAGGCATAACCATTGGCAGGTTGGTCCTGTATATAAGAATGTGAAAGAATCTATGCTGACGTGGTCTTAGGTAATTATCGGAAACATACAAACCAATGCTCCGCATAACTTCAGGATCAATCGATAAAAATTCGTAATGAGATACACATTCCTTCTAGTCTCTAAACTATTGTAGCCAAGCATATCCTGGAGGAATTCGGTTGGGTAAAGCCAAGGATAATGCCCGTACTCTCTCATAAGGTATATTCCTGGACACTTCAAGGGTGTGCAGTCCTTCATACTAGTGATGAGCAAACCGTTATTTTAACGGTGACACACTTACTGTTATTTGAGACTTGCATCTCTTGTATTGTAATGATGATTGATAACCAGTGGTGTGCTGTTATGGGTTCGCACCCACGTTGCTATAATAATTTTGGTTCGGAGAGCTGGTTTGTTAAGGGCGTAGAACAATTATAACAGATATATTACATTTACATGCCAAACTGCACAGCAGTTCTACAGCATGGTAATCTAACATGCGGGGTATAGGATGAACGATCGTAATATAGACCTTAAATCTGTAATTCCTACTTAATTTCTAATAACATATTTTTGTATAATTTTTTTTTTCATTTCCATTGATCTTTTTGATAGATGAAGATCCCATGGCAAGAAGTTGTTAACTAAAATTTTTGTCAAAAATGAGTTAATAAGCCGTCTAAAATAAATATTGTACGCTCTTTCCATTGGAAATAAGTTCAGAACTTAAAAATAATTAGAACATGTTCAAATCATAGGGATGAACATGTTAACTACACTTTTTCATAAAAATCAAATCAATTACTAATGGGAAGAACATGTTATCTTCAATAAAAACATCTTCATGCCATCATTCTGAAATTAACACCCCTTTTAATTTGATTGGAATATTTATGGTTAATATAAATTTTACTCTGGCAGTAATGTCATATATTTGTTTTTATTTCAATACTATTATTATATGTACTTATGTATTATTTTTCAATAATTTTTAATGGAACACACCATGTTTTGTATTATTAATTAACATGCCATGTATTTTGTAAATTTTGGATAATGGATGGTAAAAACGGATAGCATTTGAAAGGTTGTTTGATGTTCGTGTTTTACCAATTTTAAAAAGGTGTTATTCTGTTAAAAATGAGTTCCAGCGACGAAAAAATGGTTGTTTACTAAATTTTTTTGGGAAAATTGGTATATTTTTTTTTGTGCATAAATGCATTTTTTTTACTTAGTAAATACTTTTTTGATATTTTAATGATATAAATCAATAAAAATCAATCTTGAATTAGCAATCAAACATATTTTTCAAAGGCGAAATGCAAATGTCTAATTACCTCAAAATGACTTGAATGTTAGTTAACAACTTCTTGCTATGGGCTCTTCAATCTAATATTCACTACTTTTTGTTTAGAATCGTTCACTTGTTCGTCAAAAAGTTTAATAATTAATTTACTGAACTAATGAACGATTGTTGATAAAAGTGAAGTGAACACTTAGTTCGTTGAGTCAAGTGAACACTTCGTTCGTGAACGATCCGTCTCTATTTGCTGTCACTTTAAGCGTGCTATCGGTTATGTACACGTTACGTATGATAATGTTTTGTTCTGTACATACTCACATGCTTTTATTGTGTATTTATTATCAATGAATAGTTAAAATGTGTCTGTAAAATTAATGGATGATTTTTGTATCGTCACCTGGATTACGTATCTTTACCAAATAGCAAAATATTCAGGAAGTAGGTCAAACATTGATTACAATATTTTTAGCTGACAAATAAGTGAAGCTAAATAAAATCGTATAAGAAGACTGAAAACACACCTTTATATACATTAATTTTCATAGGTTAGTACATAGTTTTATAGTTAGTGCAAGACTAAATAGTTTTTATGTAAAGCATTGAGATGATTTTTATGTAAGTAAATGGTCAATTATCAATTTCTTTACTATTGCCTGCCCAACGTAACTTGGCGTGCGGCGAATTTTGAACTAAAACCCCCCCCGCCCGCACCCGGCTGTAGCCCCTCGCCCTGTAATTCAGTACAATTTTGTATTTGCTCGGGAGCTGTGACATCTTGATTACCAATATACACTGAATTATTATGTCCAAAACATCCTAAACAGTCCGGGATGGTGCAAGAACATGCGCCAATGAACTATTAAAGTTTTGCGAAGCTGAAAAAGCGAATAATGGACCGATATTACCGTCGGAAAGTTTGACAGATATTATATACAGTTTGGCCGCCATTACTGCATGATTTCTTTAGTGCTGCCCGACCAAATTTCTGTATTTAATACGACACCGGTCACCGGACATTCTGTGTATTATGTATTGTGTAATAAATATACACCTTGACAACTTCTGTTACGCGAAAGCGACGCCCTCCGTCGCACGCCAAGTTATAGTGGTACGTCTATATTATAAAATCGCCGCCTAGAAATAGAAGAAGAATGAGGATGCACTTCGAATACATTGATAATTTGGTATATAACACGCATAAAGTAAATATATTTGTGACCACCGTCTTGCGACCAAAATTGAAGGAGTATTAGGATGCACTTGAAACACATTGATAATTTTGTGTATAATACGCATAAATTAAATGTTTTAGTGACCGATGTCTTTTTACAAAATGGAAGAAGTACGAGGATGCACTTCGAATAAATTGATAATTTCGTGTATAATACGCATAAATAAAATATATTAGTGACCGTCGTCTTCTGATAGGCGAAACGCAAGACTGCGTGACCTCAGTGTGTAAGTTAACGCGATATGGGTTAAATTTGCTTAAGTCAATCCGGGGGCGTGCAGTGGGAACATCGCAGCATGAATTTTACGTTGTCAATTATTTGGAAAATAAGTCAGAATACATCATATATTTCATAATATTTCTATCACAATTGTTATCATACAATTTATATTTTGATATATCATAAAAAACTGTAGCACAAAAAATTATTTTCTATTTTTTAATTATTTTTACTCCCTTTATATTAACTCGTGGCGTCTGCTTGCTTGACGAAAAAACTTTGGATCGATTTTTAACCCTTTTCCCGTGATCCAATAGAGCTGAAACTTTGTAAGCAGACTCGTGGTGACGATCAAGAAGATCTATCAAATTTTCTTTAAAAAAAATTAATACATTTTTGGATTTTTCAAATTTTTAATGGTTTTTTTCATACAACTTACTAAGTTGTATGAACATATTTCAACGCGTCTGGTAGACATGGAATCTGATTATAGTATAATTTTGGATGTTTGGAAATTTTTTAATACTCCCTTTCGTAGCGTCGCTCGACCGAAGCCCAACGCGTAGGTTAAGCGCCAAACCAGTTTCCACTAGTAAATGAGAAGGGGAGTATAATAAAAACTTGGTTTTTATGGGTTACTTTTTTTTTATTATACGTTTACAAAAAAGTCGTATTTCAATGTTCCCACTACACGCACCTAAGTCAATCAGTGTATTCGGAGAGCATCCTTATAAAACACTATATATACCCTTGTAGATGGAGAGTTTATTAAATAAAATAACATCAAATCTGGTTAAATCCCCGCACGCGTAAACCGGGGTAAGTTTATTCAAACGTCTGCGCGTCAAAGTTGCGACAATGGGCACTAATCCCGACTGGGTTTATATTGCAGCGCAGTGCGGGGATTCTCGGCCGCATCGTCGCAGGTGGGACTAATCTGACTGCTGTAGCGTGGGGGATGAGGAAATCCTTTTAATATTAAAAATTGGGGAGACTTGTGCGTCATGCGAGGGTAGCGATTTAGATTGATCCATTTAACAGGTGATATTTTATTTGAATATTAACTTCGATCGGTAACGACTTGGCTTTCTAGAAAATTTTACGCAGATCGACACCCAACTACAGTAACAAAAAATACACTTTTTGCACGTTTTTGATATAACATTTAAATTTAAGTAACCGAAGCTGTTTTTTTTATTTTTTATTTATTTATTAACGCCCTCCAGGGCTTTAAAAATGATAAGGTAAAGTGAAGGTACATTTACAGAATGAACTTTAAATGATCGCTCAAGATATACAATCAAGAAAAAATAACATATAAAAAGAATAACAACATAAACTGGAAAGCAAATATTTGAAATACTAATACCAAGATATATACTCAAGAAGAAAAAAATAATAACATTTAAAAATAATAATAACATAAAGTGGAAAGCAAATATTTAAAATACAAATACCAATATATAAAGATAATTTTAATATAAAGCTAAAAGTAAAAAGCGAGTATATAACGAAGCAGAATCTTAATGAAAGTATAGTATGATAAAAATTTAAAATATATATATATATATATATATATATATATATATATATATAATATATAGTGTAAAGCAATAGCAAAAGCTTAGAAAATCAAAATATAATAAAAATGTTATATAACAGTTATCTCACTCAATCAACAAACAAAACAAGTATAAATCAATTAATTAAATCCAATTTGACAAATACTAGTAATCTTTTAATACACTTTTTAAAATATGTTTGAATATTATAAAGTTGGTGACTAGGACGTCAAGTTTTATTGTGTAGAAGAACCGTGATTTTATTTGTCTGTATAAAAGTATGGTATGTTGAGCTCTCCTGAGTCAAATGATTACGTAAAAAGTAATCTAGCAGTCTGCCTCGCGACAGGGCGAGCTATTTTATGTAGGTGTCCAGCGCACTAAATGTATTATGAATTCACCTATACATAGATTGAACCGCCTATTTAATTCTACGGTGTATACTAACTTGTTATACACCTATGTATACTAACTTGATAATGAGAAAAAATCAACAGATCTCTCTAGCAGAGACCATAGTAATAAATGAAAGGTTCTTGTTTCGAACATATACATGATTATTTGAAAAACATTAAAAACTTCGCAGGACTATATTCCGGCCTTGATTATGAATCAAAAATTTTCAAGCTATCACGATCTAATATGAATAGTTATGGAGATATGTGACATCAAAGTTTGCTTTTTTTCTATATTTCCGAAATATTTTTTGTAAAACGTTAGACTATCATTATAGTAACTCATATCGATTACGAAAAATTCATTCGTTTCAATACAACTTAAATAAAATGATAAAAACCCTGAAAAAAATCCAATGGGAATGGTTTCCAATTGGAATTCAAAGGTTTTTATTTTTTTGTTTGACTTATATTAAAGGGAGTGAATTTTTCGTATTTGATATAAGTTCCTATGATGATAGTCCAACGTTTTACAAAAAAGAAGTCAGACATATTGAAAAAAAATGCAAATTTTGATGTCGCATATCTCCTTAACTATTGATATTGGTCATAATTTACATTTGCTTTTACATTTTCGACTCATAATCAAGGCAGGAATATAGTCCTGCGAGGTTATTAATATTTTCCAAATAACCCTGTATAAAGAACTTTAAAAAATTTGATAATGCGTGGATGTTCTTACTATGGAATTGGTGAACGTCACATTGTGTAGAGTGATTATTAAAGCCAGCTCATACAGGTTGTAAGCCCTGAGCCATCGTATGACAGACTTTCTTCCACTTTTCTTATATATAAATTAGCTTCATCTCCGTGAGACTTCTATATTTTTTCTTATAATTGTTTTCATAGAAGATGAGTATAAAAATATTGTTACTTTATAACAGATTTACTAGCTTTACACCCGTGAAAAATCACGGAACATAATTTAAGTATTATTAATTTCTATATTTATACTAAATAAAATAAAAAGCCTGTCAAACATCGAACGTAGGAGGCCTAAATTAATGGTTCACGTCGTAAAGATGCCCTTACAATGTGGAATATATATAATATACTTGACGGGCCACGGAGAAGCGATGGTGGCTATGACGTCTTGTAACCGCTCTGTCGTCCACGCGTTTGAGGTTTAAGCCTCTATCTAGGTGTATAATTTCGTTTTTTAACCTTGAATTTCAGGAAATTATGGACTTACGGGATATATAGACAACAAAATTATTATATTTAGATTATGACTTGATTTATTATATTTTTTGGGTACGCATTTATCTTCAAATTATCAATGATGTGTAAAATATATAAAAAAAAATATTTTCATCACATAAATTATTTCCCAAATCAATGAAATTAGATATTTTGTAAAATGTATAGCTTTCAATAAAATATATCCCTCTGGTTCGCACTAAACGCACGCTCGCCTCCGTTAAATTAACTGTAAAATTATCGAGACTTCTAAACCTCATTTGCATGTCGGCTTATGGTAAAAATGCAATATGTTATTTGATCCCCCCTCAGTAAGGGTTGATATATTAGCTTGGACACGGTTTACCTATACGACTATACGGTTGCTAGTTGCTTTAATGTACGTTTACTATTCCATTGCGTGAAGAAGTATCGTAGCATTTTCCTTCACAAATTTATATTTAGGTCATGCCTTAACCTTTATTTTCATCAACATTTTTCGTTGCGAATTCTTTTGATGACGTTTTGTCAGTATTTTCAGAGATTCTACCCTTATCATTTCTGATAAGGACAGAATATCTGATGAAGAAAAAAAGTTATATCGACCGTGAACCTAACCTAACCGAACCTAACCTAACCTAACTGGCATTTTTTATGATTTTGGATTTTTAATGCCATCTTGTAGCCGTTTTTGAAATATAATATGCAAAAATACATCTTAAACATACCTCTGTTGTTGTTTACAGAAATATCTACTAGGTCCATACACCATATATGAAATGGGCAATAACTTTTAACTTAAGTTTGACAGAATATAAGTAGGTACATAATATAATTGCTGAGGAATTTGTCAAAATATTACAATCATTTACACCATATGTGGGGTATAGAAGCAAAGGCAGCAATGTCAAAAAAATTCATGCAGATATCGAGGCTTACTAATTACTAATAATAATCTGAATTCAAGATTTTAAAGGAAACATAGCCTGTACATTTATAGGAAACATGATTTTGAAGGGATAGATATATAAAATCTAGAATTCAGTACATTTTAAATTAAATATCCTCGGTGATTGCATTCAAAACATTTTTTTAATGAAGAATTCCACCCATGCTAGACTACCATGTCTATCAAATTTTTGGAATTTGTAATGTATGTTTAAGTTGCACAATTGTTTCGTATGTGACTTGTATTTTTACTACCGCCAAAACACAGTCGAAAACTTTGTCATTCCCACAAATCACTACAGATTTCGCCATTGATAATGAGATATTTATATTTTGATTGGAGTTTTTAAAGCAACATTTTTAATACGTGTATATAAAATTCTTCCAAATTATTAACATTACACTAGAATACACCTGAATTTATTAATCTCCTTTTTAGACCAGTTTTTTACTAGTTTTTAAACTCCTTTTTAAAATATTTTTGCCATTTTTTAAACTCCTTTTTAGACAGTATTTTCAAATTTTTCAAAAACGCAATACTACATATTATCTCCAGGGAACATCATTAATCAAGATATATTAAAGATGTTTCATAGACACGAAACAACTTTTTATTATATTTTTATTTTTTTGTCATTATTTTATTTTTTATTTTTTACGATTTCGATCGGTTACCTAGTCTCATTACTAAGTTTATTTTTAAGTTTTGTTTCTTATCAAAAAAAATAATATATATCGAATATATATATATTTATATACTAATCTATATATATATCTCTTCTCTCTCTCTCTCTCTCTCTCTCTCTCTCTCTCCTCTCTCTCTTTCCTCCCCGCCCTCCCCCTCCCCTCCCGCGCCCCCCCCCCCCTCTCTCCTCCTCCCCCTCCCTGCCCCCTTAAATGCCTGCACCTGGATTCGACCACGGACCTCTGTGTTTCCCGCGCCACAGCGTGTTACAATTTCACTATCCCCAGCGACTTAACAAGTCCCCGTCAATATTTGAGATAGTTATAAACTTTTTCTTCTCTTGAATTTATTCACTTATTTTATATTATTCCCTTTGTATTCGGATACCTCTACACTTGTACGAAATAATCACACGAAGCTTTGACGTCTTCGTCTTCTCGCGCTAGTCGATTTCCGAAACAATGGAAGTATTTCTTTTGCTAAACTGCAAATATAGTATATATATTATTTAACATATTTTTCATTTTTTATTATATTTAAACAAGGGTAACTCGTTCCTCAAATAAATGAAAAATCTGTTTAATTATATATAGATATATATATATATATATAGTATCTATATATATATTATATATTATATATATATATATATATATATATAATATCCTCAACAACTTACTGGCAAAAAAACTTATTATCTAACTATTACTTATTCACTAGATGACATGCAAAAAATGTAATTATCGTTTAAAACTATAATATTCGGGAGTACCAGGAAGAATCAGGTGTTTTCACGGAGTGCGTACTAGGAGTGGGAAACATTAGGTTAAGCTGTAACGGTCTGATTCTATAGATTTTTATATGATTGTCCAAACAAGTGCGTATCTAGTTATTTTTTTGAACTGTGTTAGCTTTATTCTTTCCATGTATCATACCCTCATTTATTTACGTAGCATGGATACATTTTGAGTCCTTTGATTCTGGGTAAACAAGTTTTTTAGACATCTAAAACATTTGTATGTTTACCTCTAAAAGATATCGCTGGCACCCAACTGCGACCTTGCCCGAGTCAACACACCGCGAGGGATTCCTCCAGCGGTGAGCCTGCCCAATAGCGGACACTTCGAGGACACCTTTGATCATCCAGGTTGCGTCGTTGAAAAATTTCACCTTTTTGGCGATTTACATAAAAACTGCGTTAGGTACCACACTAGTTTTTAAAATTAATTTAAAATAATATAATGTACACTTTTGTTAAGATATTTTTTTGCCATTTACTCCCTTTCTTTTAACTCGTGGCGTCTGATTGCTTGTCTGACGAAAAAACTATGAATCGGTTTTTAACCCTTTACCCGTGATCCAATAGAGCTGAAACTTTGCAAACAGACTCGTGGCGATCAAGAAGAGCTATCAAATATTCGTTAAAAAAAATTAATAATTATAGTATAATATTTGATTTTTCAAATATTTAATGGTTTTTTCATACAACTGAATAAGTTGTATCTGGTAGACACGAAACCCGAAACACTTAGGCCAGCCGCGCGATAGGTCGTAAGCCTATGAACTCCGAAAGACTTTCATACCTACTTTCCCATAAAAAATATATATATTTCGTCTCTGTGAGACGTCTTAGTGCCTGTGAAAATCCAGTTCTGTGATCTGAAAAATTTGGACAATATTCTAAATGGTGTTAATGTAGTAAGGGATCAAGCAGCCACAGGCGTTGTTGGATCAGGGTGATTGTAATATCGCTATGCGTAAAACAATGGAAAACTACCCTTTTCCTGCGAAATATTCAAGATCATGATTTTCGCCGATTAAGGGGAATTTCATGGAGAAAAAAATGAATATGATATGACCATAATGCGAGTCTACTGATTCAACATAAGAATGTATATGGTGTTTGATGTAACGACCGCAAGGGCGCGAGGCGGCGGTACCTTCGGGGTGGTAATGCAGGGCAATATATTACAAAACTAATTATAAGGGATGTCGGGCGGTAATCCCGTGATTCTCGCCCGGTGGTGTTTATAGGATCGCGGGGTGGGTCCGCACCCCTTCGCATTCAATCTGGAGAAGGCCGGTGCCCCAGTTATGAACATTCGACTAATATGAAATATTCGACCGTGTTCTGAAAATAGCAATGATCTTAAGATTGTTATCCCAACACTTAAGGCGACACATTCACTGCAAATGTATATTTCGGCGTTTTTTTTACAAAAATGTGTGTTTTTATTATTAACTTTTATCAGAATGTATATTCTAGACTGCGATTTTTTAGAGCAGTAACATAGATAGAATCTTTTTTTATATAAAAATAATAAACAGAACATTTCATACAATAATTAAGAAAATGTAAGCATTAATCGACAGGCCGCTTCCAAAAAAATCGTTTTTAGTGTCCTAGGCGAAGCGAAGTTTTAATGAATACTAGCTGTGCCCGCGCGGTTTCGCACGCGTAGATTTTTGGTACACTGTTTGGATCGTCATAGAACCTTCTAGAACATTCTCCTTCCAGAACTTTCAGGAAATTTGTCGAATGTACAGGAACCTTCTTGACACACCGACACATTTCGAGACTCAGTTTAGAACCTTAAAGAACTTTCGGGAGTTTTCTAGAACCTTCTCCTTCCAGAGCTTTCCAGAGAAGGGTTTTCCGGAACCTTCTAGACTCACCGACACAGTCGGCGCGCCTATTTTGAAACAATCTGAAGCATTTGCGGCCTTCCCATAACAAAACAATGTGCTAGAAAGCACATTTTCGTCACCCACTTCCACCCACGTACATCCACCCCCACCAAATTCGCATATTTTCGATGTGACACCAAGGGCTATCCACCACCATAACCACCGATGGGTGGTTGTGGCTGGTTGTGGAGAAAACTTGGCGGATAGGGAAACACGGGTTTCTTTATATAAATATATATATATAATATATATATATATATATATATTTATATATAGATATTCTTATATAATTGATTGTAAGCATAATATATTTATTATTTTTTGTTGATTTTAAAACGCTTTTTTATATAAAGAGATGATTTTAAACAGTATAGTCTATTTATCCCCATATTTTAAGGCTTTACTTATTTAATAAAGGTTAGTTTTTTTAATAAAAATACCTTAATGCCAACGGCATTCTGTTTTATAATTACGTCATTATGGAATTGCGTCCCAGCTATAGTTTATTTGCATTGACTTTTTGTATTAAAAAAACGTTTGATAGATTTTAAGTATTTCATTTCGTCTATTAATTATATCGAAACATTATTCAATGCCTTCAATTCAGCAAAAAAAAATGCTTTTACTTTATACCTATGATAATTTTATTTTTAAAAAGTTTGAACGCTTCTGGTGTCGGTCCTCAGAGTGTTATAAAAATAATTCGAAATCTTGAAATGCTCTATTTTCAACGCAGTTTTCGTGACAAATTGTTTATAATAATATTGATATCTACATCAAAAAATATTACGATTGAAAATGTTCATAATTGGTCCCACCACCCTTCGTGGGGTGCTTCCCGAAGGAACGACCCCTGAATACAATACCATCATTAGGTCAATGTTTTTCCCATTTGGTGTAATGTTATTTGATTTGTTGCAGTGAAATACAGTTTAACACAGCACGCACCAAATAACATCGGATCATTGTTACTGGTACTAGGAAACCTTTTTTACAATATCCAATATTGGAAGCTTAGATGTTGTTAAGAATAAAAAATAGACGTGAGGGATTTGAATAGCTAATTTGAAACTATTTTATAAACAATTTAAAAAGGTTAATAGCAAATTAAATATTAAAAATAACCTCATCATTAATAGATAAAATATTAATAGGTGTCTCTAACATACTCCATTCAAATGTATGAAAGATTTGGATCGTAATGGGGTATAAAAGCAAAGGCAGTAATATCCAAAAAAATTAAAGCAGTCATCGAGAATTACTAATTTATATTGTACTGAATTTGAGATTTTATAGTAAACATAATTTTGGAAGGGATAGAAACATAAAATATAGAATTCAGTACATTTTAAATTAATAATCCAAAATATTTTTATAATTTTTTGGATATTGTTACCTTTGCCACATATGTACAATTTTTTTTTAAGATTTCATAATGTGTGGATGTTCTTACGGTGGAATTGGTGAACTTTGCATTGTATAAAGTCAGTAGAAGCACGCTCACACATATCACCCTATAAAAGACTTCCATACATGTTTCCTATATAACTAGCTTCGTCTCTGTGAAACATTTATAATGCATATCTTAATTAAACTGTTTTATCTTTATTAGTAATAAAAATGTCACAAAAAATAATTTCTTTATAAGTCTCAAACTTGTCTTAATGCCAAATGGTTAACATGACGAAATTATTTCATTGCTATACCCCGGATTGGAGATGTTTCGAGTTCATGCTGTTAATAGTTCGTGGTGGCCAAATATTTTTCAAACACTTAGCTTTCTTATTGATTCATCTGATATATTTTTAAAAATAAATGTGTTGCACTAACGCAACATTTTCCTCTTACTCGCCTGGTAGCCTGAGTTGGCACGTTGATATACCTAGGTACGTATTTATTGATTATTGCAGATGTTTCATATTCGAAATTATTCACCCCAGGTGATTCACAAAAGTACCAGCCGCAATCTCCTTAATTGCCTGCTTAATATACACGGGCGGTATCCACCGAGGTTGATGAAGTTCAAATCCAGGTGTTAATCGAAGTCCATACTGACCACCGGGTAGATACTAGCCAGCTGATTTTTAGATTTCAATCAGCGTACGCACCTAGGAGAATGAGTCACCTTTTGGTTAAACGATCAAAGTGTTATTTTTTATTTTATTTTTCACCAGCCTAAGCTAATGAAATTGAAAATGATGACTAATATCATATCATATCAGTTAACGAATTAAACTAAACTAACCTAACTTAAACCAAATTAATTAGTCAATTAGAAAGACATACAGAAAAATCTAATTCAGGAAAAAATATTAGCTTACTACTGGGATTCGAACCCAGGTCACCTCCTTTCCGGGGCCAGTGCTCTGACCACTAAGCTATAGGTGACCCGAATCCCAGTAGTAACCTAATATTTTTTGGTTAATTAGATTTTTCTGTATGTCTTTCTAATTGATTAATTAATTTGATTTAAAAATTTCACAGAACTTTGTTCTGAAAAATTACAACTTCACAAATATGAATGTGTTCTTGAATATAACCTAACTTAACCTAACCGTCACGCTGTTTCCCCGCAGGGGTAGGCAGAGAGGATAGAATGCCATATTCTTGTATCTTGGTACACCATTTTTGCTTCGGTTACATTCATACATTTTCCCATGCAAGCTCTACGGTTATTGAGGCCTTTAACAAGGTCATTTTCCAATATTTGTAGTATTTGAACGTGCCAGGTCTTTCGCCCTCTATTCCTGTTGCCTTCAACACTCGCCCCATTTATTTACTTAACTATCCTTTCCTCGCTCATACGTTCTACATGACCAAACGATCTCAGATCTCAGCACTCCTTTCTTTATTCTGTCTAGCGCACTACAGCCAGCATTACATTAACTTCTAATTTGTTCATTCCTCATACTACCGACCAAAGATTTTCCAGGCAAGCACCTTATCGTCCGCATTTCCACCGCATTCAGTCTACTTTCACTGACTCAATAATATCTCAAAAAATAACATATATTTAAGAAGTTCTAAGTTTTCATGGCCGCTCAGAATCTTCTAGTTTGTGTATTCTGGGTAAAAATGCCGTGTTTCCACGACCTTT
Organism: Agrypnia vestita; assembly: GCA_016648135.1. NCBI lineage: Eukaryota > Metazoa > Arthropoda > Insecta > Trichoptera > Phryganeidae > Agrypnia > Agrypnia vestita. The sequence continues at coordinate 101,199 of JADDOH010000271.1, read as the reverse complement.
CTGGCTTACGTTTCGGATCCCATTGCAGGATCCATCATTAGGGCTGATGTGTTGTTATGTCTAGGTGCTGTGTTTAAGCATTGTTGGAACCACGGTCGTAAAAACATGACCAGAAGACACAAACCAGAAAAATATACATTTATTTATCAATACGTCTGACAATGAGAGCAAAATTCAAGATCTTTTCTTCACAGAATCTCTTGCATTTTGAATTAAATTTCCGTATTGAAAGTTAACAAATTATAATGTCTTAATTTTATATTTCCTAGTATTTAAAATACATATATATCATTGTAAAACGATACAAACCAAATTATTTAATCGATTAATTATTGCTAAACCAAATTAAAAAAACTGCCCCATTTTGTGGGCTTTATATAACTGTACTGAGTACTGACATGCTTTTCCAATATTACATTGTAAGCGATTATCTTTAATTATCTTTAAGCTATAGGTTATAAACCCTGAGACACACTATTAAGACTTCTATACACGTTTTTTATGTGTATAGCTTCGTCTATGTGAGATACCAATTACGGATTACGCTCCCCCATAGTGAGAATGTGCCGAGTCTACGACTTGTTCACCGACATCGATATCTATCATGTGTCTCTATACCACCTAAGATCACAAGTGAACATAGTTTTGCGACGCAACATTGAATTGATACTTGATTAATGATTAAATATTGGTTCATTACTGCAATGCAAGATATATATAAAGTTAGGTAATATAAAATATCTTGATAATAGAAAACAAACCACAAAAATTCATGAAAATATACAAAGTGATTAAAAATAAATTGAATATGGAGTCCCACAGGGAAGTACACTAGGCCCATTACTCTTTTTGATATATATAAATGATTTATGTGATTTGAGAATGGAGGGAAAAATCATTACTTTTGCTGATGAAACTGTGTTAATATTCAAAGAAAAAACATGGGAACAAGTAACTCGTACTGCAGATTTTTTTTTTATCTATAATCAATAGCTGGTTAGATAAAAATTTGTTGACCCTCAATGCAGCCAAAACAAAATTTTTGACTTTTTCAATTACTGAGGCAGGACAGCCCAAAAACATAATTATTATACTTTATTATTGTTATTTACTTTTTATGTTCTACTCACTTCAAAATTATTTCTATGTGAGATATGTTAGGATATAAGTTAATATGTTAATTACTAACTATTTACACTCTCATATATTTATATGAGAGTGTATTTTTTTAAATAATATCTGTTAATATTTCCAAATAAACAAATAAATAAATTTCTTTAATTTATCTTAATTAAAAATTTCATTCATAAGATCGAACATACCCCCCCATGAGAGTTTCCGAATGTGTAAAAAATTCATTCGTTTCGTCACACTTTCGTCCCTAATGAACCTGCTTCATTCTTCCTTCCATCATTTTGATATGAAAAAATAACACGTGTTAAAAACGTTCGTTCATTTAAAAGTCCACATCGCGCTCATTCATCTTCTTCCTCTAAAAAGAGCACAATGTACGTTTACGACTCGCATCCGCGGTCGCCGTGTGGGTCCGGTGGGCATAAGGTAATTTGTCGGGCTGTCACAATACGGCGGCAATAAAAATAAGGCTTTTATTTTTTACAATAGTTCCCGGCAGGCCGCGGCGCGCCACAATCGCCCTAATGAAAGTGCTAAAATACCTCCCAAGACAATCCGCTACCTGTTCGCCGCGCGGTCGCGGGGGTCTCTCGGACGCGTCGGGTACCAAAAAATTGGTACCATTTAGGGCCGGTCTTATAATAATAATAATAATATAATGTATATTATAGATATCTCACAGAGACAAAACTGTATTTATTATGGGAAAGTAGGTATAGAAGTCATTTGGGTGTACATAGGTCTTATGACCTATCTTTATGGTTGGCTTAAGTGATCACTTTACACAATTGTAACATTCGCCATTTCCACCCATGATAGAATATACCATGCTTATTCATTTTTGGAAGTTGTATATATGTTCAAATTGCGTGGAAAGCTTTCACATATGAGTTGTAAGATATCTATAATATACATTAATTAATAATGTCTCTGTGACATAAATCCAGCACTGTTCTGAAAGATTTGAACAAACTCAAAATATTCTGAATAATAATATAATATTTGGACAATTATATTATTAATATATCAATCATTTAAATATATCGCAAAAGAGCATTATAAAAACCATTTTAAAACTTCCAATCAGAACGCCCTCAAAAGAGATCTTTAAATGTTTTGACGTACCGAGCATAAAACAAATATATGCCAAGAGTATTCTCTTACACCCATTTAAAGACACAAAACAAAACAATAGAACACCGGCATATAACACGAGAGGCAGTAAAATGGTAAATAGAAATATACCAACTTACAACACAACTTTTGGCCAAAGAAGCTATATCTATTTTGCAACAAAACTCTACAATATCCTTCCTCCAACCTTCAAAAATATTGATATGATTGAAGAGTTCAAAAAAAAGATAAAAACATGGCTAAAACAAGTCGATGAAGATAAATTAGAAGGAGTATTGAAAACTTCGTAGTAATTTAAAAATAGGAAATAAATAAGAATAAACCAGTCCGCTTCAGCACAGGAACCCCTAGTGAAGAGGACTAAGAACAATTATATCATCAATTTCATCATACATACATATTATTATATTAAACATGTACAAATTGTATCTAAATAGTACCTACCTCATAAAAAAAAATTATTCAGCGCCGTTTTCGCGAATACTCACCTCAACGGCGCTTTACACAGAAAAATTATCTTACAAAATAACTTACTGCTAAAAAGAAAAACTTATTTACTATTACTTATTCACTAGGTGGCATGCAAGGAATGGAATTAAAGTGTAATACTATAATAGTTGGGAGTGCCTGAAAGAATTAGGTGTTTTCGCGGAGTGCACAATAGGAGTGGAAAACATTAGCTAGTGTTGTTGTGGTCAGATTCTATAGGTTTTTATAGGATTGTCTAAATAAAAGCGTCTTAAGTTGTTTTTGAACTGTGGTAAGCTGTCTGTTTGTCTCAGTTTATTGGGTAGTTTGTTCCATAACTTTGGTCCAGCCACCGCAAAAGCATGATCACCGAAATTAGTTTTGTGGACGCGATTTACTTCAGCTAACCTATTTGTATGTAAAGACCAAATTTCCGTTAGTAAATCGACAATTTACTAACGGATAGCCGTTCGTTTATAAATGTTACCGACGCTCGTCTTATAAAACTTTTTTTCGTCCTTTAGTAGGTATCGCAAAATCGTACTGCTCTTGTCTATGATTTTAGAGCTGTCAGAGGCGAATTATATCTCTTTTCTATGGAAACGAAACATAACTTCTTTAAACAAAAACTTAAATTTCTCGCTCGCACCGGATCTTTGGGATACTTCCCACAATACTACACTGGCAAGGAGCCTTTGAAACCCCAACAAAGTCTGCAGCAGGTAATAATATTGATCCAAGAGCATATAATCTCAAGGCAACAAACAATTTTGTAGTTGGTGATAATGTCAGATTCCTACGCGTGCGCCTTTTTGCATCTTGCTCAATATCTCAAGCAGACCTTTTCGACGAGCGAAAACGGTAGATAAAATCTGCGTCATCTAAAATATTAAAATAATTCACTCGTATATTGAACACTCTTTGTCGTCGAGTTTGTTCTTCATCCGACGAACTTGAATACAATAATAGCTGGACATCGCTATCTGAAAACATTTTTCATTGAAAATGTAGCAGCAGTCAGCACAGTGTATATTATGTATATGTTAAACAAACAGCATGAAACGCAAATTGACAACGGACCTAACTTTATAAATAATACGTCAATCTGTCATACTTCTGTCAATTTCAACTAACGGACGGTAAACTGGTGGTTCGACTGTCGGTTTCGACGAACACTTAGGGCCGGTCTTATAAACGTTAGTTAAATTTCAGACCAAATAAACCGAAATTTGATACAAACGACATTTTCTTCATCTTACAATCCATTAGTCAAGTTTTAGAAAAATTTTACCAATGGCCGTACAATACCAACAGTCGAACCACCAGCTTACCGTCCGTTAATTGAATTAAAAATGGCGCGATTCAGATTATTTCAAAACGCATTTATGAGTATGTATATTATAAATCAGTAAACGTGTAAAAATTTAAATATAAAAATAAATAAATAAACAATAAAATAAACAAATAAATAAAAAAAATTAAAATACAACATTTTATAAGTGACTAGTAAATAAGATTTTATGTGTATATTTCTACACATTAAATATTATCTGCACTTATTCTAAAACAATCTGTACTTCTCGCTTCTTCACACAATTTCGCCATTTGTTTTTTAAGCTGGCAACGCTTAAACTTTAAACGAAAAAGTGGTACATTACTTGGTGCAGATCTATTCATAATATAGACACAATCATTATTACGCTATAACACTCGCCTCGTGATCCGAAGGTCGCGAGTTCGAATCTCAGCCCAGACTAGCAAGTTAGTCCTATTTTCATAGCACAAGCGTTTAGCTTAGTTTGAAAATAGTAAGAATATTGATGTGACACGTATTCCGTGTTCGCATCTATATTTAAAAAAAAAAAAAAAATTAACCTAGAGTTATAATTATTTTATTATATCAAAAAATAAATGACAGTTTTTAAACGATATTGCGGTATAACGGGTTTCGAAATATATAATATAATTTTAAAAAATAATGAGATATGTCTGGACTGTAAATATTTATTTTTTCAAATGCTCGATCGCCATTGGTCAATTCACCAATAGTGGATATTGAGAGGATCACCTAGTGTTTGATAGCGTACATTGTTGATCATCCCAACATTTTTCTGAAAATTGATAATTAATGAAATTTATAATAAAAACATTATTCCGAATCCAATGAAATATATGTAGGTATATAGCTAAAATATGTTAAAAAAGCATTAGAGTGGATTTTGAAATTAAGTTACACTTTTTATATCAGTTTGGATATTTGTTGGTTAACTTGTAATAATAATAAAATAAAAATTAATAACGACCCTTGCGTGAGGGCGCAACACGAGTTGCGCGCTGATTGCGTGTCACGCTCTAATTATCTAATGTTTTCATCCCATCAAGTTACGCACATACAACGAAATTATTATATTTAAATAGTATACTACTGTATTAATCATTATTTTACGCAGTGTGAGATCACCTTCTTTTATTGTTAATAAATTATATTTTCAAAAAAACCCGACGTGGATGCGCGGCATTCAAAATTGACCACAAAGCGGCCGCTAAACTATCCAGAAAATGCAATCGATACGGAAATGATATAAATTTTATTTAATTTAATTACTGCTAAAGATGCACTTGTCAAGTTTAGGATGCGTAAGTATACCCGTTCAAGATTGCATACAATTTTCCCAAAGCTTTCCCGAAATTCCTTCTTATTTATATTCATCTCGTTCCCCTGGGTTACCTACTGGAGCCAATTTCCCGTAAGCGGGAGACCGTAAAAGAACTATAAAAGAAAATGACTCTGATGATAGAGAAAACGATTTTGTATTGAAGGGATAAGAGTCAATAGAATACGTGTACGGTGCGATGATTCGAGAAAAGGTCATACGGTTCAAGAGTTCGAATTCAATATAATTTTTGTTTTTAGCGATACAGTATAATACGGATGTAGTTATCATGGATAATTGACAGTATTCTGATAATAATTAAATTTCAATTCATTTATTTTTTAATTACCAAATTAATTAATTAATTAGAAAGACCTACAGAAAAATCTAATTCACGAAAAAATATTAGGTTACTACTGGGATTCGAACCCAGGTCACCTCCTTTCCGGGGCCGGTGCTCTGACCACTAAGCTATAGCAACCCTCTATGTTTCCGTGAATATATCGACCTTATATGTAGTTCATATTTTTATTAATTGATTAATTTTTATTTTTGTCCATAGAGCAATCCACGTTTTTGATACGGTAGTTGAAATTACTTTGCAATACCACCGCTAGATGGACGCCAGAATTAATCGAATAATTCATTTTATTTGGACATAATTTATACAACAGATATTGTATATATTCAAGAACACAAAGGAGGTGACCTGGGTTCGAATCCCAGTAGTAACCTAATATTTTTTCGTGAATTACATTTTTCTGTATGTCTTTCTAATTAATTAATTAATTTGGTTATTAAATATTTCACAGAACTTTGTTCTGAAAAATTACAACTTCACAAATATGAATGTGTTCTTGAATATATATTTATTTTTTATTTAACAATTTACATTACAAACATAAATTTGATTCGTAAATGTTATAAATAAATAATAAATGTAAAAACAACGAAAAGAAATATTAAACACACATAAAATCAAAAATATTGATTGTATTATTTGTATGTACCTATCTATATTTTATTAATTACACCTACATGTTTCGGAAGAACCTTTCCATCGTCGGGGTGTTTTATAAATGTCAAAATATCAAAATGAATTATGTATTTTGTATGTTTTTTTCTAAATTATCTGAAAAATTATTTTTAAATATTATTGCTGAAGTTCTTGATTACTACAATTATTGGAAAATTTTTAGAAGTAGGCTAGTAGTTAAATTTAATTGATTATCATTAATATTTTGTTTACTATTACATGCTTTACTAATTTCTATTGATTCTAAATTATTCAAATTCTGACTAAAATTATTTATATGTAAAATAGAAAATCCTTATCAAAACCATGATAATTTTCTAAAAAATGATTAGAAATTCAGAAAAACCATGATTATTCAGACATCACAAATGCTCTTTTACTCTAACATTGAAATTTCGACAGGTTTTTCCAGTATAAAACGCTGTACAATCTGACGATGGAAAGGTTTTTCCGGAACATGTAGGTGTAATTAATAAAATATAAGTAGATGCATACAAATAATACAATCAATATTAAAAAATATCAATCTACAATGTTGCTGAATCAATTGAAAAAATATAAAATCATTAATATCAATGGTGTAGGAGAATCCTGCTTCGGAATACCCTCTCAGAGACATGGAACAGATCAATATCCGGAGTAATATTGTTCAGCATAGCAGTAGCTCTTCCAACAGGCATAACCATTGGCAGGTTGGTCCTGTATATTGGAATGTGAAACAATCTACTCTGACGCTGTCTAAGGTAATTATAAGAAACATACAAACCAATGCAATGCATTATATCAGGATTACCGATCACTACCAGTTCGTACCCGGCGTTGCACTGGTAAAGGATAAAGTTTAAAATAAATTTGTGAGGGTAAACAAAGGTTCGATTCGAACGGTATAGATTGGCATCGAAAATATATCAGGGGGAGGGGAAAGGTTAAAGTAAAAGAGTCCTAAAGCGAGCGGAGGAACCGCTATATATAAAACCCAAGTCCGCTTGGAAAACTAACTAACTAACTAACCATCATGCCGTTTCCCCGCAGGGGTAGGCAGAGAGGATTGAACGCCACACTCTTCTATCCTGGCACACCACTTTTGCTTCGGCCACGTTCATAAATCTTCTCATACAAGTTCTACGGCTGTTGCGGCTTTTAACAGGGTCATCCTCAAACACTTGTTGTATCTGATCGTGCCAAGGCAGTGAAGTTACCTACAGAAAAACAAATAACAAAATCAAAAAAAATATATCAAAAACAAATCAAAACATTAAAAATTACAAAAAAAATATTTTAATCATTAAAAACATGGTTCGCATTTTTTTCAAAGTCAATAGACCGACAATACCCGACAATAGACCCATAACAATAGAATTATAACGGTGCATTTAGGATGAAATATTTAAGTGACGTATAACTAACTACCTATATTTAAACTCAAATGAGGGCACTCATTCAAAATATGGGCTTCGTGGCTTGTGAACCTTAAATACGATAGAGGCGAAACGAAAAATGTTTAGATAAGTACGTGTGTATATCTTAAGAGACTTAAAACAAATATCTTACGAGCGCAGTGTGACCAGCGTTAGTGATACCAGTGATACTAAATAAAGGAAGTCCCTACCGGGGCAATAAGTTTTTCTACGTGCGAATATTGAACGAAATTCACCAGAAAATGATCTGAACAAGAGAAACAGCGTTAATAAATAGTACAATAATAAGTGTGCGAAATATTATGGAAATAAAATTAAGAACCGTCATCACTATTACTCTTGGCTCTACAACTCCTGGTGGGTCTTAGCCTCCTCAATAATTTTCCTCCACTCATCTCGGTCTAGTGCCAGCTCTCTCCAGTTCAGAAGCTTCAAGGCAGATATGTCATTGAGGAAGTTGTCACTCCATCTTAATTTTGGCCTTCCTAAGCTCCCTCGACCTATCGGTCTTGAGTTCAGCGAGGACTTTGGTGTTTCATTCTCTCCACATGACCCGGCCACTGAAGTCTTCTTAGTTTTATAATTTTTGTAACGTTTAGCTCATTTTTGTAACATCTGCTCCAAAGTCCATTTTCTACAACCGGTCCAAAGATACGCCTCAAAATTTTCCTTTCAAAAACATCCAGTGCTCACTCATTCCTTTTAGTTAGTACCCACGTCTCAGCTGCGTATGTGAGCACTGGTCTAAAAAGAGCTTTGTACACTAATATCTTCGTATTTCTAAAGAATTAAGAACGGTAGGTACTTCGATTTAACTCACGTTCGTGTGAGATGTCTGGATTTATCTATCTATCCCTGCAGTAAACAATCTTGATAGTATGGTAGTAAGCCAATTAAATACACCTGCAGAATCCAATTAGTCATGAGGAATTCTGATGATGCAAGAATCTAAGTAGACACGCCTTCGTGAATGTGGATTTTTGCAAAGGCCTCGTGAATCCTGACCATGAATGAATGAGGAGCCCGTGAAAGAGTCTGGTAACAATACTAGTTCCCAAGCGAGGAAATCAAGAGTTGTTTCTGGGCAAAGGTGCGATATTCCAACAGGTATTTTCAACCATCGCTCATTTCCGAAATTCAGAGGTGCTGAGTGAGAACATTAAAATATGTCTTTTACGTAAAAAAATATTTTGAAATAAATCATATGATGATAGGAATATTATAAATCATAATATCTTACTAAATCTATACAACATCCTAGATCTAAACTGGTCTTAGATAATAAACATAATAGACATTTTCTGTCAAGTAAACGTTTCATTTCGATTATTTTTCCACAGTACACAAAATATGATAAATTTTTACCATTTATTAATTCACAAACAAGACAAACCAACTTGATTCGATGAAATAATCGACAGACCTTATTAGATACCGAGCTCCAAAAACGAGATTATTTCCAAACATATTCATTATATTAAACATTTTCATGTTAAGTATCTACTTTATATTATTCATTTTCCATATTATATAACTTTATTAATATTTTGAATATCTTTACTTCGATTTTTAAATTTTATTTTTGTTATCCTGATATAGAAGCCATTGGCTTCGAAACATGTTGAATTTTTTTCAATAAAAAAGTGGTGTTTACAAAGCTATTTTATATAAATTATATTCATTATAGTCCAGAATATATTCAAGTTTTGAACTGAATTCTTTGGAGAAAGATTTCATATCACAAATAGTAAACATAAACGATAACACAACATCCCTGATGATGGACCCTGTTATGGGATCCAAAACTTCGGTCATAAAAGCCATAGGTGTACATATGGCAGAATACTCCAGAAAAATTAAATCAGGAGTTTCTAAATGACATTGAAAACTAAGAACATTATAAACAATCTATTGTTAGTATGTGTTATTATTAATATAAATTTAAGGGAATGTGTTATGTTTCGGGCTCTAGAAACTCGTATAAGTTTCAACAATAATTTATTTATTTGAATATAAAGTACAGATTATTTTTTATGTCATAAATATTGAGAGAAATTTAGGGAGTTGTCTTTTATTTTGTTTTTATTCCGTGAATCTTAGGAGAAATTAACGGAAATATTTTTGGTTTTGATTTTATGGCGTACCTAAGTCTTGGGAGAAATTTAAGAAAATTTTTTTCATTTTAATGTTTTTAATGCTTCACTTAGAGATGGCAAAAAGTTCGTTTCTCAGAATGAGACCGTTATTTTCTAACCGTGACCTAAGCCTAGAACTAAGAAAGCGTATGGTTCGGTGTTACATTTTTGACATTGTCCTATGTGGGGTGGAGGCATGGACACTTAATCAAGAACTAATCCGCAAAGTCGAGGCTTTTGAAATGTGGATCTATAGACGATATTGAAAGATTCCTGGGTGGATAGAGTGACGAATTATGAAGTCCTCCGACGTATGGAAAAAGTATGGAAAAAGACCAAGAAGGAAGGAAGTATTATGAGAGGACCAAAATATAGTCTAAACCAAAATTCATCAAAAATAAAAAGACATCACATCTCGTGGCTGCGTAACTTGAGAGACTGGTATAAGTGTAACTCGACTGAGTTGTTACGTGCGGCAGTAAATAAAATCGTTAATATAAATCATAAATAAAATCGCCATAATGATAACTTAACTTCGATAAGAGATAGCACCATAGGAATAATGGTTCAGTAGATACAATTACTATAGCAAAAACATCCAGGTTTGAAACAAAACCATATTTTGTGGTCAATCAATGATCACAAAATATTTTTTTCAAAATTAGTATCATTGTAGGAGTGTAGAAGTAGATTAGTTTCAAGTTATGACTCTTGAAAAAATGCTTGGTATCAATTATATTATTGGAAAATTCCAATAAGTTGTTATTTTTAAGTCATAGACGATGTTCTTTTAGTATCGTATTTAAGAATTTGAGAAGAGATTCGATTAGATTAGATCGTCATTAGATCTTTTTCCGCAAGAGTTTATTTTGAAATTTAGGTACCATTATGATTATTCATACGTACCTACAGACGCTGATTAAAAAATCTATTTATACAGAAACCAGAAAATGTTGACAATATCTGAGCGGTCTCAGACGAGAGAGAATCGACCGTCTCAGACTTGTGTGAGATTTGACCGTCGTGTGTCAAAAATCACTTAACACATTAACTGCCTGACAAGAGTAACGCATGCATATTTATTAAGTTGTACAAATGTTTTATATTATTAAGTTACTAAGTAAGTTGACTCAAATATCTAAGTTATTTAAAATAAATCAATACCGCACTAACTTGCCCACTCGCTTTTGTTTTTCTTTTTTGACAATTTAACAACGCATTACCAAGAACTTACTGTAGCTGTTTTATTTTCTATGTAAGTGTACAAAAACATAATTGTTTGTCATCGTTAAATAACCAGACAACATGAACAATTTGTTTTGTGTTTTTATCGTGATCAGTTTTTTTTTTAATCGTTTAAATACACAATAAATAAATACATTTTCGGACATCATTGCTCTAAGGGATCTATCTCCAGGACAGTCCTCTATTTTAGACCAAGGCAAGCGAAAGGTTTATAAACCAACAGATCTACTTAAGTTATAATATATAAATAAATAGGAGGCAACAAAAAATAGGAGGTTATTGTAAACAAATTTGTTTACTTATCTAAAGATACTTTATGCTACTTTACAATCTAAGTTGGCTATGAAGCTTCAGTCGACATAGCGCAGTATGGTAAGAAGTGTCATTTGAAATACTAGAGGACAGAAAAGGCATCATATGTACTAGGCGCAAGGTACGGTGAAAAATGTCATTGTCAGTAAAGTCTTTATTCTTCAATGCACAGACTTCAATCTTGTGAATTTTGGCCTATTCAGATGATGTAGCTAAAACATTTAATTTTTTTGATATTTATTACATTAAACATATGCCAAACTGCACAGCAATTTTACGGCACGGTTGCCTTCAATATTTGACAATAATTTTTATTTTACAATGAAGATAGTAGGTCATTATCGAGTGTTGCATGTTTTTTTACAAGTGATACATGATATGTAATTATAAATTAATGTAAGATTAGGTACATAGCTTTAATATATATTATTTTAGGTTGTACTTTTTTGAAGCCAATGAAGTTTTATTGTTTGCATCATCTCAAAGAATTTTTTATCTAATTTATTAAAAATTCTTGGCACAATATAATCTCTTTTTCTTTCGCCATAAACAACTTTTTCAAGTTTTGTAGTTTTTACCTTCGTTAATCGTCACCGTTAAATTTATTTATTTATTTACTAATTGTAATAGATCTGAGGAACGTATGTCGCGACGCCAGAAAGAGACGGCATGACAGAGAGAGAGAAGGTATAAAAGGCGCGTGAATGTCGAGTCGCTCTCTCTTTTTACTAGTATTGTTATTCAGACCGCATCTTACTGTACACCGTTTGTCTAAACCGTTATTGTCACCCAATAAACACTTACGAGAAGCAAGTCTTTACTTGGAGTTTCCTCATCCCGAATAAGAATATTACACTAATCATACCAGTTTTAATCATTATAATGTTAGAGCACAGAGTGCATATTGCATAAACCAATTAGGTACCGAAAATTGATTACAAATTTGGATAAGAGAATATTTTTAAGTTAATTTTTACATAGTAAGCAGCAGACAATATGAAAGTAAAATAATAGTAATAAATGAAGAAATTAGTTAATAAATTAGTGTTGTTGGTACCACTGGAATAGGAATAGAGGGAAAAGAGTGACGATGTTGGATTCAGAGTAGAGGAGATGCATTGAGTTATTGCACACATATTATCAACGCATAAAGAATACTCTCGAACGTGAGACATAAAATAATAATATAAGATAATTAGATTAGAATTGTCGAAAGTGGCATACTTCTTCTTCTATGGGTAGTAATAGACATTCTTTGATATTTCCGCAAGTATATCAATCAATATTAATTTAGGAATTTATTAAACTCTTCCTATGGCACGGCATAAACCAACAAGAAATCTAAATATAATAATTTCGATATCTGTCTGTTCCGTAAATCTGTAACTTCCTGGAATTCACTGCTAAAAAATAAAATTACACGGCTGGAGAGAGACTAGAACCAGCGATGACAGCGCAGTGACTAGACGACATAGCCACCACCGCTCCTCCGTGGCTCATCAAAAATACATTGCTAAAGCAGGGCTTAGTTAAGACGCAAACCATTAATTTACGCCTCCCCGTGAATTTTTACAGGTGTACGGCTAATACTTAATATAATTCTAAACATCTCTCGAAAATATAGTAGTGAGAAGATAACTCAACATGTAAAAGTAGTATAAATGTCTTATAACTTTCCAATTCATCTCTAGGATGCGTTATATTTACAGGAAATCTGAGGTGGCAATTGTTTGTAAAAACTTATTTACAGTAAGATGTATGTAGGTTCCAGAGAAATTTACTTGGGTGAAGACCGTTTTTACTCCCCTTATTTTAACTCGTGGCGTCTGATTGATTGATTGACGCAAAAACTTTGGATCGATATTAAACCCTTTTCTCGTGATCCAATCGAGCTGAAACTTTGCAAGCAGACTTGTGGCGACGATTAAAAATATCTATCAAATTTTAAGTAAAAAAAATTAATAATTATGGTATATTTTGGGATTTTTCTAATTTTTAATGTTTTTTTCATACAACTGAGTAACTTGTATGAAAAGACTGCGACGCGTCTGGTAGACACTAAACTTGATTATAGAATAATTTTGGATTTTTGGAAATTTTTTACTACTCCCTTTCGTAGCGTCGCCCGACCGAAAAGTATAATAAAAACTTATTTTTTATGGGATTAGTTTTTTTTTTGTGTTTATCTCCGATACTCCTCACTGGGACATTGCTGCCTTTGTAAGATTAAAACGCCCGTACTTAATTTCTAACAATCCGGCAATGAAAGTGTTTAAATCAATGGTCCACTAGTGGGTTTCGGATATTATTTGTTTGTCAGTCAAAACCCGACCTAAAGACTTATTGATCTACCTAAACACGTTTTGGGTCCATCTCTACCTACATCTACTCTGTTTTTTTCTTATTTCTGCATCTTAAACCGATTCAGTGACCCGGTAACAAATTACTTACAAACCTATCAAATAATTAATTCCCTTCATTCTCAAGATAATAGATTTGTCTTAGAGGGGGGATATTATAATTTATGTACGCTTAAAGTTTCTATGGAAAATGTTGACATCTGTCAAATGTAGTTATTTATATCATTATTTCTATGCATCAATTATCAACATTGATTTATGGAGTTGGCATAAGAGGAACAAAAGTATACTAAATGCAGTGTAAATAAGATCATATTTCGATGTTTGCAACGTCAACTTTGTAGTTAGACATATTTATTAAAGTGTATTGGTAAGTTTTTAAATAATTAAAATTAATAATAAAAAATCGTTGGGCACGTGGAGCGAATGAATGAAGCGGCAGCGGAAGCCGTTTATGTAAGACCAGATTAACCAGACACTGGAAGACGGTCGTATTAGGAGCTTCAAAAATCGTGGAGCTTTCCTGCGAAAATGTATGAATGTGGACGAGGCGTGTGTCGGGATAGAAGAGTGCGGCGCTCCATCCTCTCTTCCTACCCCCGCGGGGAAATGGCGTGACGATAAGTTAGTAAGTATATCACTATACTGAGCATAATTTGCTTTTATTTAATATTTTGACACTTGGATGAAGAATTGAGTAGACCGGTGTAAAATTTCTAACAAATTTTAAAATAATATTAGTAACTATTTTTTTATATAATTAGTAACGTCAAAATTTACGAAGTGTACAATGTTATACAATAGCAGTCAAGACTTGATTGTTATGATAGCGCAAACAAATGAGAAAATATGTGAATATTACGTATACCTATTACATACAACTAGCTAATCCATCAAAAATGGCGTAAGTACTTTAATTATATACTTCGGCAGCGAGTTAAGACTATAAAAACAGTGCCATTTGGCGTCTTGGTAGCATTAGTGACGGATATTGTTACATTGAGAATTACGTTTTTTTTTTCATTTTACCTATATACTCGATATTATTCGCGTCACCTGGTAACGTTAGTGTCGGACATTGTTTCATAGATAATTATGTGTTTTTTGCTTATTATTAACTACTACATTATTATTTTATACTGCTTCATTCTTCGCGCCAACTGGTAGCGTCAGTGTCGCACAATGTTACATAGAAAAAATTGCAATATTTTTTATATTTCATTATTTCAAATATCTCATCATTATTCGTGTTTATTTCAGTACGTACCCACTGTGTATTGTTGCCGTCTCTATGACAGACACACACACGATCAACGCGATACACACGCAGTCACACGCACTCTGACGCTATCAAACACGCGAATTGACCACTTTCTATGTTTGCTCTGTAAAAGTGGTTGTCTAACAACATTTTGCGATTGACTAAGACACGTAACACTAAAAAGTGTTAAATTTTTGTGTCTTAAACGTGTTTTTTTTTCTATGTAGGAAAATACCACCAAACTTGCCTAAACATAATGTAATATTGTGTATTTATGAGTACGTACTAAGATATGAAAATTTTGTGGCGTATTTTTGGACCCGTAAATTGTGATGAATTATAGACAGGGAGTTCTCTTATTTCAAATAGGCGTGGGTAAAACCGGTGCAGTGAGAGGAAATGAGTCATTTTATCTGTATCATCAAAAATAAAGAGTCTGATAGACCCATTCGTTCAAAGGATATAGTTCTTTATTTTGGCTCATCGTTGGCTCATCAATTTGAAACCTTACATACAATTATTATTATTTAATTTTTAAATTAAAAGGGATTATAAATAAATGGAAGTATTAATACTCGTACAAATGTGTTTTTATAAATTTACACATCATTTCGAAACTAGCCCTTTTATATGTCATCATCATCTTCATCTTCATTGGTCTTTTCCTAAGACCCACAGGTCGCAAGAACAGTGCTCGATCACTATACAGGGGACCAACTGAATCAAGTCGAAAAATTCAAATACCTTGGAGTGGAATTTTCTAGCGACGGGAGGCAGGAAAGTGAAATAGATAGAAGAATCGGACCTGCAGCCGGCATTCTACGTTCTCTATATAGTGCGATGAAGAAAATCTAAGCTTAATGTCAAGACAAAACTGTCCTTTTATACGTATTCTGCAATAAGTCTTTATTTTTTAATATTAAGTTTGGACTTCATACAGTTGTGCTGAAAATAGTCCCATTTGAAATATTTTTAGAATTACTAAAATATCAAAAATAAACACAATTTAAATATTACACTCGATATACCCAGGCGCACATCTAAAAACTAAACTTAACCCCAATTCCTTTCTTTTCCTAGTCGATACCTTTAGTTCAAACCTACACTTCAACGAGTGATTACCACCACATCTGGTAGCAGTTTTCGTTACCATATCGACGGCTTTCGAGCATCGTCGGATGTGTGCAAACGTATTAAAAGGTGTTTAAGAGAGTAGATTTTGATCTCGTCTAATTTGGAGGAGGAAGAATACAAATAGAGTTATAACTTTATTATACAGTCAACAAAAATGAACTTCTCTCCCCTTTTCATATCTTTAAGAAACTCAAAATCAAGGTCCATAAATAAAAATTATATTTAACATATATAATAATCTCATGGGAGTAAATAAAATAACAACTAAATATAGGTACATTCGGGAAAACGGGGAATTTTGATAACTAAGCATTACATAGAATTCTATAAACCGGGGAATCTTTAATGAGAGCCTAAGAAAAATAATTTTATTATAGGGCTTCTCCGAAAACATCATATTATAAATAGGGGAAGGGGTAATTTAAACCTCATAAATAAGTCGATTGTACGTCGTATATCCAATGTTTAATTGTGGCATTTTGTTGGAATTTGGTTGGGCCTCTCCTTGCCGGGTCGCCCTTTACACGACTTATCACGGAGATGGCTTTTAGAGAGAAAAAAAGTCAACCTGGTGATGTTAGAGAAGGACCGATATGGAAGCTTTCGCTCATTAAACAGTTTAATAATGGCCTTACAAGCCCAAACAGCTGTCATATTTAAATAAACACTTAACCTGAAGAACTTAATAATAATCGTATATAAGTAATTTAATTTATTTTAAATTTCATTAACAATAATCATGGAGTTCTACAAACTAAACACAAAAGTCATAAATAATATACAGTCCAAGAAAAATCTCGTTCCTATTTACCCCAATTTCCTGTCTGTTTCCGGCGATTTGCGTCATGAACATGTGAATGCTCGCGAGGTTTCGATATCGTTACAAAACAGCTTTGTGTTCCTACCTGCACCCTGGACTCCGTGAGGCCGATCCTCATGGCGATCTCCTCGCGCATGAAGATGTCGGGGTAGTGCGTCTTGGAGAAGCAGCGCTCCAGCTCGTTGAGCTGCGCGGGCGTGAAGCGGGTGCGGTGGCGCTTCTGCTTGGCCGGCTTGCCGTCCTGCTCGCCGGCCGCGTGGCCCTGCTGGTGCGGCGCCTGCTGCAGGTGCGCGGGCAGGTGCGCCGGGCCCGACAGCAGCTCGTGGTGCCGCTTCACGTCCTCGCACTCCTTGTGGCCTGCAAACAGGGAATTTATTCATTACACACGGCATCGTCGGTCGGGGTGGGGTCCATTTTGTTTTCAGTTGAGAAGAAAAAAATATTCCAATATCCCAAGCCCTAGTTGGTACTCTTTGTGACCCGCAAACTCGTCGGCGTGGAGCTTATTATAATTATTTATTTTATTTTGGGGAAAATTAACAGCAAAACAACAATCTTAACAAATATGAAATAATGGTTTTTAAAATAATGCCAATTAAAATTTTTCCACTGAATATAGTAATTTACTTTAACAGCGAGTGGAGATGGTGGAGGGGAATGTGGGACGGGAGTAGAAGGGAAGATATAATATATTATATATAATTGTTGAGTTGAAAATGTCAAAGTGGTGATAGTTCGTGTTAAATGAATTTGTGGATCTGTAAATAAAGGAGTTTTGTTTTGAGTTGGTCTTACAAAAGGGGAGATGAAAAGTAGGTGAATGTCTGTAATTGCGAGTTGGGATGTGGTAAGATATTCGTTGAAGAAGTTCAGGACTATCAACTAGATTGTGTGTTATTTTGAATAGCATCACCGCGTCAGCTATGTTTCTTATGTTTTATATATTATTTTGTTGAGGTATTTAAGCAAGAAGGAATTTTTTTTCTAATATCGCACATTCTCGCACTAAAATGACCTTTCGACGTGAGGATCAAGCGTTATACAATGAGACATTTCATCTTTGGTCGGGATGGAGCATTTTAAAGAGAACAATATCTCAAATCTTCGCACTCCTTGTGACCTGCAGATTATAATATAGGTTACTCAGTGACGTTTGGCATCGTCGGTTTGGGTGGAGCATTTTTAAAATTTTGCTATGTTACTCAACAAAGCAAAATTACTCAGTTTGAAGAGAAGAATATCCTTGTTACCTGCAGACCAAATAGTACAAAAGATACAGCATCATCGGTTAGGGTAGAACTGACTTTTTTTTAAGCTGAGTTTGAATAGAAAAATACACCTATATCCCACGACCTCGCATTGTTTTCGAGTTTCAGATAAATGTAAGGCAGTGAGATATGGCATTATTGGCTGGGGTGGAGCATTTTATTATTTTAGTTGAGTTTTAAGAAAAAAATGTAGTAATATCCCATTTTATCGTTCTCCTTGTGATCTTGTGATACGCGGGTAAAACGTTTCGCACTGAGATATGGAATCGTTGGTCTAGGTGGAGCAATTTATCGTTTTTTTCTGATGTATTTTAAAATAAAAATATTCCTATATATCACATCCTCACACTATTTGAAACCTGTAGACCAAATGTTACACAGTGAGGTATGGCATCATCGTTCGGGGTGTAGGATATTTTTTCTTTTTGTTGAAGAATTTTAAGAATTTGAAGAGAAAAATATCCTAATATACCAAGTTTCCACACCCTTTGTGACTTGCAGACAAAAGTTAAGCTATATGATATGTTGTTGTCAATCGGGGTGGTGCATTTTATTATTTTTGTTGTTGAAGGATTTTTAGAGTTTGAAGAAAAGAACGCATCTTTTCGAAAAATTATTTCCATAAATTCACATTTTATTATTTAAAATAATAATGTAAGACTATACAGTTTTACACTATTATTACGCGCTAAACAAATTATCAAATTGTATTAATATTATTATTGCTGGCAATGAGTTGAAAATGAGTTGAAGAAGTAAATCCTTGTATAGAGCCTTATTCAGTGAATCGACTCAATGCAGACAAAAGTAAAATCCAAAACTACCAGGTAGAAGAAAAAGAAGCATTCCAGAGAAAATTGTTTGCAGAAGAGAATCTAAAAGATGAAGGCTGTCCTGTCAATACTCTACAATAACTGTACATAATAAAATAATAATCCTATAAGCACTACAATAAGTGGAATAGGTTACATGCATATTGTACTACACGTAGGTGTAAATGAGCAAACTGTGTGTATGTATGCCAGTCATATTCGGATGTGCGGGCCGATAGATAGCATGTGAGCGAGACGGCTAAATGTATAAGCATCTTCCAATTGAGGGTCAGATGGTCGCGTGACAGACAAATAAATTGTTTAACATTAGTTTATGTTTAATAATTCCGTTGTTTGTCTGTTCATAACTCTATGTAACGTCCGTAACTTCTTTTTTGAAAACGACAACAAAGGTCACGGATATTTGGTCCAACAACAAAAGGTTCACGGACGTTTGTTCCAATGACAAAAGGTCCACCGACATTTGGTCCAATATCAAAAGGTTCACAAAAATTTGAACAACGACGAAAGGCCCACGGACATTCGTTCCAACAACAAAAAGTCCACGGACATCTGGTAAAAACGACAAAAGATTTACGGACATTTGGTCCAACGACAATGGGTCCTCGCAGGACCTGCTTTCGATATGGTATTGCAAGCCAATACTTAACCACAACATCAAAACTCACAGCAGCACATCAGCACTGATGATGGAATTCGGAACGCCACCCAGAACGGTCGTAAAAGCACGTCATAATACCCCAGAAAACACAAACGAGAAGATCACTATCTTACTTGATGTAGTTCTAAATAGCTAGACCGTAGATTTGTCACACCATCTCCTTAGGTTTTCAGGCAGGACGTCCTTCGTCTACCAGGATCTCTTCTGCTTTCAGTTTTGCCTTCTTGAATACAGGCAGATGCATATATCTGATGCATTGTGAAATGGCCAAAATATTGTAGTTACCGAGTTTTAATTGCTTTAAGGATTTATTTTTCCTATCAAATCCTGATCACTACATTATCATTAATTTGTAACTCTTCAATTTAGAAGCCCTCTGTAGATCCACACCACAAGTCGCTTCAGCATTGTTCTAGTGAGTGTGCATGATTCCATCCCATATTTTTAATACCTAATCATGACAAATGGACACCACATAATGGAATTTATTCCACCCCTTAAACATTTGTGAATCTTTATAATTGGTTTATGCAATGTACACTGTGTTCTAATATTTTAATGAAACTGTCCTTAATTAAATAAATAAATATTATGATACAGAGGACACACAGCTAATGCAGAATAATAAGTTTATCAATTACTTGTACATATATAGGGTTTTTTGGAAAACATTAATAACCTCGAAGGACTATATTTCTGCCTTGATTATGAGTCGAAAATGTTAAAGCAACCATGACCTAATATCAATGGTTCAGGAGATATGCGACATCAAATTTTGCATTTTTTTTCAATATTTCTGGCTTATTTTTTGTGAAACGTTGGACTATCATTACAGTAACTCATATCGAATATGAAAAATTCATTCCCTTTAATAAATAATAAAAACCTTAAAATTCCAATTGGAATTTTTTCAGGGTTTTTATCATTTTATTTAACTTGTATTGAAACGAATGAAATTTTCGTAATCTATTTGAGTTACTGTGATGGTGGTAGAACGTTTTACAAAAAATAAGTCAGAAATATTGAAAAAAAATGCAAACTTTGATGTCGCATATCTCCATAAATATTGATATTAGGTCATGAAAGCTTGAACATTTTCGACTCATAATCAAGGTGGGAATATAGTTCTACGAGGTTATTAATGTTTTCCAAATAACCCTGTATATGAAGATTCGTCTGTTGTCCTGAAGTGCAGTGAAGATACATGTTCAAAGTTGTTACATTATGTCGCGACCTGTTTAGGCTTTCGACTTGTAAACTTTTGTAAACTGGTTCTGCAAGTAAGCGACATACCTATGGTCGTCCATTTTTTCTGCAAGTATCCTGTCGGTAGCCGTAACACTCAGTTAACACTAATGTCAGAAATCAGTGCTGGGCGCCATTCAATAGCGTTGCAAGATGTTATAAATTTAAAATCACAATACTTAACATTTTGTGCTGATTGATTGCCCACACTCGCTATGTGTGAGCACATAGCGAGTGTGGTTAAGAAGGCTAACTCTATTTTGTATTTAGTGAGAAGATCATTCCAACATCTGACAGTACCACTATTCACAACTATTTATAAGACGTATGTGAGGCCTCTCCTCGAATATGCCTCTCAGATCTGGAATCCATATTTTGTTAAAGATATAGTTTTACTGGAAAATGTTCAGAGACGAGCCACAAAATTGCCCTTGGGTCTTAAAAACCTGGAATATGCGGAAAGGCTGAGAGTATTGAAACTGCCCACTCTTCAGGAGCGACGAGCAAGAGGTGACCTCATCGAGACATTCAAGATTCTATCGGGCTACTACAATATTCCTAATATGACAGATATGTTTGCATTTAACACTAATGTGGGCCTTCGAGGACATCATCTGAAGTTGAACAAGTCTCGGTTCTCGTGTAACCCAAGAAAGCATGCATTAAGCAATAGAGTGGTCAATATGTGGAACAGTTTGCCCGAGGATGTTGTGTCTGCAGCCAGTGTCAACCAATTTAAGAATAGGCTGGATATTCAAATGAGAGACAGTGATATGGGCCTATCAGCTTAAGCTGCCTGCCCATTATCAATAATAATAATAATAATAATTCATCGGATCCCATTGCAGGGTCCATCATCAGGGCTGATGATGGACCCTGCAACGGGATCCGAAACGTCGGCCCAAAGGTCATAACAACACGGCATAATACCCCAGAAAACACAAATTTGAAGATTCTGAGTGGCTGTGAAAACCTAATAACAGGTAGCCTTAAAATCTCAGTAAGTGTTTATAAAGCAAACTAACATTTTGTTCAAAGCTGTTCCATGTATATTTTGACATTTTTTGATAAATTTTATTATATTTGCTTCTTGGAAAAGTTTTTCATAAAAACAAATTATTTGGAAAGTCATAGAAACATGATTTTTTTAAACGTACTTGAACTAATGATGTGCAAAAGAATGACATTCTTAGCTCGAAAACGATTTTTTTTTGTTGCATTCGGGCGGGAAAATAAAATATGGTTAAATACAAAGAAAAGTGTTTTTGTTTATTTTAAATATAATACTGCTTACCTAGCGCTGTTGACCCTATCTATCTATATTACTCAGAAACAGTTGCTGTGATGAAATTAATAATAAATAAAACTAATTTTACAATTTTAAATACGTACCTACTACAAAACAGGCAGAAAGCGAAATGATCAATCACTGTAAAACCTAATTGAATCAATTAATTCAACAAATATCATTGAGTGAACAGCCTTTTTGATATAATCATGCCGTATTGCATCATTACTATGCAACATTTTTTTATATTTTTTTATTTTATTTATTTGTTATCTTTACTATCTAAAAAAATTATTCTACTATCTCCATGAGAGTCAGTGTATAGTGAAGGACTGTAGGTATTGTAGGTATAAAATTATAAATATGCCTTAATCTAAGTAGTACAAAATAGAATTTAATGCATGACAATGATTATATACAAATAAACATTATATTCATAAGAAGTAGTATTTATTTATGGGTTGCAATTCTAGGATCGGTCTGCAACAAGCACTCGCATTCTCCACTCCTCTCTGTCACCTGCCAGCCTCTTCATTTCTTGGTAAGTGCTACAGCGCAAATTTCCGATAATCTTGTCTACGTAGCTTAATCTCAGTCGGCCTCTACGATTGTTGCCTTCAACATTTCTCTCGTCGATGGTAAAAATCAGGCACGGATGCCTTATATTATGGCCTATCCAAATTGCTCGTTGTTGGGCGATTCTATTAAGGAGCCGCCTCTTTTCGCCCACCCTGCTCAACACCTCGTCGTTTCGGATATGTTGTGATCAATGGATCCTCGCCATGCGCTTGTAGCACCACATCTCAAAGACCGCTAGCCTCCCGGACGTGCTCTGGCCGCTGGTCCATGTTTCGCTGTCATACATCAGCACACTCCAGACAAGTAGTAGTACGTAGCCTTTAATTCAGTTTTTATTTTATGATAATATTGGGGCGGAAGGTGCAATTTGCTGTGAACTGACAGATTCATGATCACATTATGTGTCTAGTAGGTGTTTGTATATATGTTTTTTGGTTTCAGTTTAAAATTTATTATTTTTATTTAAAATTTAAACATTATTTAAGAATTTAATACCTCACGATCACGTATTTTATACGTTGCCAAGTGTTCCCTGTACTTTTATATGAAATGGAATCATGGATACAATTTTTACAATTTTGTAGCAACATGAGCATTTGAGGTATGGATGTGCAAACGACTTCTAAAAATAACCTGTTTTGATAGAAATACAAAGGAGAAGACACTACAAGGAGAATTGGCCAAAAAAGAATGAAAGTAGACTTAATGCGGTATAAATGCAGTCGCTTAGACGCATGCGTGAAAAATATTTGTTAAGTAGAGTAGAGAATGAACGAATTAGATGTGAATATAATGTTGGCGTAAAAGATAGAAGAAATAAATGATCGCTGAGATGGTTTGGCCGTATAGATTGGATGAGCGAGGAATGGATGTTAAAGAAAATTTATAAGGCGAGTATCGAAGGCAGCAGAAACATTGGGCATCCGCGGGAGACGTTTCGACTTCCATGTCGTTTCCTCTTTCTTCTTTTCGAATTACAGTCCATTTATTACCTCTCCCACACCCTCATCCCTGTATTTCCGTCACTGTCCATCCATTCTGTGGCCGGCGATTCGCGTCGTGCGCAGATAGTGAGATGTGTCACTTGCAAGGATATGCACCCGCGCCGCCGAGCAGCGTGACCAGGTCCCATGGCTGTGTGGCTGGTGAATTAGCACCTCTGCCTCGGTGCGCGGCTAAAAGCTGGACAAACAGCGCCATCACGATGTCTCGCTGGACAGACACCACGTCGGAGGATGTACCTCCGCTTGTACCTGCCTGTCTTCACTTCGACACGCTCAAGTTCTCCATACAGTGTAGGTTTTCCCAATCATGTCAGATCTGCTGGTAGCCTTCAGCTCTGTAACACTTTCCACATAACCAAACTGTCTCAGCAATCCTTTCTCGATTCTTTCCAATGTGTCACAAACAATTCCAAAATATTTTTTACATGAATAAAAAACTCTAAAATGAAATAAAACCAGAGGCCACCAAAACGTATAGACATGAACTAACGGATATTTACTGGTTTGGTTCCACTACGGTTGGCTTGTTTAAAAAAATTTGGAGGAGCGTGCTCGTGTACGCGCGGTAGAAGTTATACTTCTTTGGAATGATTGTAGTAATTGATATTTACATATTTATTAAAAATGTATATTAATACAATTAAACGATATCTAGGGAAATGATAAATATGATTGATAACAAGTTAATGTAGCTAAATTATTAATATTTATTTTAGAAGTGGTGCAAATATAATTATTGGTTTGTGATAGATCATTTCCCTAGACATCTTATTATTGTTTTTACGAATCAAAAAACGTGTGCATTTTCAAAAAACATTTTCAAGTGCGTACTTACTTTCATATTTTATCGAATTTTGGCCTAAAATGGTTCCGTATTCAACATTTTCGAAAGTGTACAACTTGAGAAACTTGTTATTGAGACATTTCTTAATAAGTTAATGTTATTGAGGTATCTCAATTTTTGAAATCCTATCTGTCATCTTCAAGAATTCCAAAATAAATTATGTAAAAAACTACAGGCCAAGCTCCAAACTTTGTATTTTAGATAAAATTTTTGAAAAAATAATCTATGACCAACTGTGTGCTGCTATCAAGCCGAGCTTGAATGCAAATCAACATGGTTTCGTTAGTGGTAAATCTTCAACCACAAATCTTTTAACATTCATAGAGTACCTCCAGGATAACATGGATAACAGAATACAAGTGGACACTATCTATACAGGCTTCAGCAAAGCGTTCGATAAGGTTAATCACTCAAGCTTGCTCAACAAGCTTTTAAAGATAGGTATCCACGGTAATCTTTATCGCCGGATATCTTCTTATATCTCCAGTGGTTGCTGGATTCAAATCCAACTCTTTTGCTGTCACATCTGGAGTTCCTCAAGGCATCCTGTTGGGACCCTTATTATCAAATATATGTGAATGGGGAAGACGAAATAAACTTTTGTTTAATATTTCCAAGTGTTCGGTTACATCCTTCACTAGGGCCCAAAAAACTCTATTTTTTCGCTACAAAATGAACGATCAAAATCTGACAAGAACATCAAATGTTAAAGATCTAGGTGTCAGATTTGTAAGCAACCTAACATTTCACGATCACATAGAGACGATCAGTGGTAATGCTTTGAGAATGTTAGGATTTGTTCTGCGTACTGCCAGGGTTTTCGAGAATACCCGCGTACTCAGAACTCTTTACAACTCCTTGGTGCGGAGTAGACTCGAGAGTGGCTCGATGATCTGGGGGCCACATGAGGGCAAGTACTCTCTTATGGTGGAGAAAGTCCAAAAGAAGTTTCTGAGATATCTCTACATGAGAGAGTACGGGCATTATCCTTGGCTTTACCCAACCGAGTTTCTCCAGGGTATGCTTGGCTACAATAGTTTAGAGACTAGAAGGAATGTGTATTTGATTACACATTTTTATCGATTGTTGCGCGGTATGATCGATAATCCTGAAATTATGCAGAGCATTGGTTTGTATGTTCCTGATAATTACACTAGACATCGTCAGCATAGATTGTTTCACATTCCAATATACAGGACCAACCTGCCGATGGTTATGCCTGTTGGAAGAGCCACAGCTATGCTGAACAAAATTGCTTTGGGTATTGATATATTCCATGTGTCTGAGGGGGTTTTCCGAAGCGGGATTCTCCTACACCTTTGACCAGATTTTATGTTATTTTTAATTTATTAAATATTTTCATTTTTGATATATACTTCCTAATATGTATGCCTTAAACATTTTGTTTGTCATGTACATATTATCGTGAAATAAATTGAATTGAATTGAATTTAATGTTTATATCAATGATGTTAGCAATTGTTTCCTTAACTCCTAAACCATCCTATATGCAGACGACATGTAAATCTCTTCACCCGTAAAGTCAATCGAGGACTGTCGGAAGCTACAACGTGATGTAGATCATTTGAATGCATATTACATTTCCGTCTTGAAATTAATGATTATGAATATTCAGTAGTACGCTTTGTCAGAAACAAAAAGATACTCATTCATGAATACTCAATCAAACATCTACCGCTACCTACGTAATTTGGCAAGGCAAGGCAAGGACCTTGGCGTTATACTTGATAGTAAATTGACTTTTAATAAACACATTGTCAACATGGTCACTAATGCTTCATCTATGCTTGGTTTCATCATCCGTGTTAGCAAAGAGTTCAAAGATATTAGTACTTTCAAGACATTGTATTTCTCATAGAATTGCAGAATTGAGAGCGTCCAATATAGATTTTTAAAGTACCTTAACTTTCGTTGGTTTCGATCTTGTGTTAGCAATGATGATGCTGAAAAATACTTTAACATACAGACTTCAACTTTCCGTAGAAATATAGCGGACTCTGTAATTTACTTGATACTCCAGATCTCCTCCAACGTCTATCATTCTATATCCCAAAACGTAACAATAGACAATCATCTTATTTTCATCTCCCTATTTGCAAGACCAACTCTAAACAAGACTCATTCATCTATAGATCCTAAAATTCATTTAATGTGAACATAGACATTTTTTACTTGACTATTCGGGACATTAAACGAAAATTAACTTCAGAACCACACCCTAACTAGTTGACTAAATTTATCATTTGCTCCCATACTTTTTTCCCTTATACTAATCCTACATCTTACCCCTCCTTATCAATATATAATGAAACTATAAATTGTCATAATGTCACACTTTGCTAATATCTTTATTAATTAATTTCAAGTGGAAAGTTTATAATTGGCATAATTTAGTATTTTTTAATCTCTTGTATGTTAATTTGAGATTTGCTGTTAACTTTTCCTATATAAAATAATAATAAATAAATAACAATAAATTTTCTGGATTCGCGAACCATCTTTTGCAAACAGGCCACACATTTGAAAAGGAAAACGGTATCGTAATTCTACGCGTAAATAATAGACGCCTTAGATTAGATAACTTAGAAATACAAAAAATGCTTCAACACTAAAGCCAATATAATAAATAACTAATAATAATAACCGTTACTTGATATATTTCCCATTTCGATATCCACTTCTCAATTACCCCCACCATAAGTGTAGCCACGCCCTCGTTCAATAATTGATTTGTTTTCTATAATAAGTAATGTATAGTTAGTTTGCGTCCGTCCTGATACAGTGATATCGAAACCGGTAGACGTAGTTACTAGTTAAGTGTTTAATAATTAATTAAAAATAATTCATTAAAAATAGTCATTAAGTTCAACCACAAAGTTATCGCCATAAACATCAAAAATAGATAATATATTGTCATGGGACGTGGCTTTGCGCAATTCATTTCGTATAATATTTTAATTTAGATAAATTACAGAAGACTTAGAGAAGGGGCTATTTATATGAGAAACTTATGAGGAAGTCTTTACAGGGTGGATAATCGGCCCGATTCTGAAAATAACAATGTCTGGATCTTTAAGATCTTTATCCCAACACTTAATAGACGATAATAAAAATTAAAAATGTCCAGAGCGGATTTTGTAATTCTACGGCTCAAATGCACTGTATTAAAAGATGATATAAGAAAGATTGTTTCTTACAATCGTATTAATTTCTTTATCCACAGCGTCCAGATGAAATATCATGGCTAAACTTATAATGACCGCGTTCGGCGTTACCGCGTATTCAAATCTTCCCACCTTGACATTTTTTGACAGATATGTCTGGATCTTTAAGATCTTTATCCCAACACTTAATAGACGATAATAAAAATTAAAAATAAACGAGAGATAGCTTTACGTCGGTGTTTGTTTCTATGAGGGAGGGAGAAAGATGTAAATTGTTATCTGTCAAATGTCAAGATGGGAAGATTTGAATACGCGGTAACGCCGAACGCGGTCATGACAAGTTTAGCCACGATATTTCATCTGGACGCTGTGGATGAAGAAATTAATACGATTGTAAGGAACAATCTTCTTATATCATCTTCTAATACAGTGTATTTGAGCCGTAGAATTACAAAATCGGCTCTGGACATTTTTAATTTTTATTATCGTCT
Source organism: Agrypnia vestita (assembly GCA_016648135.1). Classification (NCBI taxonomy): domain Eukaryota; kingdom Metazoa; phylum Arthropoda; class Insecta; order Trichoptera; family Phryganeidae; genus Agrypnia; species Agrypnia vestita. Next base: position 72,690 of record JADDOH010000271.1, on the reverse strand, counting down.
ATTAAGTGTTGGGATAAAGATCTTAAAGATCCAGACATTGTTATTTTCAGAATACGGATGATTGTGTGGGAGTTCTTACGACCACAATTATCAAAAATCCACACATTACCAAAAAATTTTGAAAGTTTAATATATGTTCCGAATTAATTTCCTTCATATTTTCGAATGGACTGTGCTAGAGATATCTATAGGTAGTCCTTCAAATGACATAGTATAGATAGGTTTTCGCCTCTACTACTGATATATTTATATAGTTTTTTGAATTTGAATATTTAGCAAAATTCTTTTTATGTATATACCTAATATATTATATTTTTCCAAATTATTAAATATATATACTAGAGTATTTAATTATGTTTAATTCCTTTTATAGACCAGTATGTATTTTTTAACAATTTATTTTTGTCTATGTTCTGAGATAATATATTTAAATGCTTTTGTATTTATATAATTAACAAAAATATACTTTGTATACACCACCAATTTGTTGAAATACCAACATGTTTTGGGCCCAATGTACTTTCACAAGGATACTATGTATATCTTCATATAGTATACGTTATATCTTGATCAAGGGACTATTGATTGGCCCTGAATTGTGTTGGTATTTTAATAAATTAGTGATGTAGGTATATAAAGTATACTCTTTATCTAATTAAATTAATAATGCCACCACTTTTCATTTATCATTTATTTTTATTAAACCCTTACTGGAAATAGATTTAAATCAAAATAATATAATAAAACCAGCACAAATATAATACAAAAGGAAGAGATACAATGAGACTATCATCAATGAAGCAGTCGAAATCCCCAAAAGCTGTGACTTTAAGGAAATGCTATGGGTAATCGGAATGTCACAAAAATATCAAAATTTTAAAATGAAGCTTAAAAAATATGTATTACTGAATTTATAATCATACGAAAAAATTTTAAGTTGCTCTTTACCTCTTTATTCGTTTGGTACACCCGTATTTTTATAAATATCTTTATATGCATTTTTATATATATCTACTAGTCCATATAAAGTTTTAATTAAATTTAATAATTAAAAAACTTGTAAAAAGGGCACTGAATACAATTTTTACTCAATTTTTTTTGTTTTGTTTTGTAACATGTCCTGGACAATATTTATTAATAATCTATCTAAATTTATAAAACACTCTTATTATTTTTATTCAATTACCAAATCAGGAAAAATCTAATAAAATACCCAAACAAGAGAAAATCACATAGTACCTAGATGTATTGTGATTTCACCGAAAATCGAACCGGGAACCTCGGTATTAGAATTCAGTGCAAGTCCACTTAGCAACGAAGACCGACTTATTTTATCATTTATATTTTATTTCAAACTGTAATAAAATATAAATGATAAAATGAATATTTTTAGAATACATCTTTTTAAGGATAAGTTACTCGATAATTTCGTAATTTGTTAAACTATAAATAAATAACCTTTTTCTTTATAGGGCCTCTTTGTAGGCCCTGGGCTACAGCACATTTATTATCTTGACTAGAGACTTTTTATTTATTTATCTTGTAGGACAATTAGTAAGAAGGTCTTACCTCCGATGGCGTTGGCCACTGCCGTGAGGTTGTTGAGCATGGCGCCGGGCGCGCCGGGGCGCAACCCGAATTGCGACAGAATCTTGGAGGCTTCACTTCAACCCTTCGTCGTGAACTCTACGAGAGCCATTCAGACTGTCCCGTGGTAAACTCGCGAACTGCACGAAAACCAGCTAGATTAACGAAAAACACTCCATTTGTTCGCACATCTACTAGTAATAGAAAAAGACCAGAATTTGACATAAAAAAATCTACAACATGTTTAGTTATGTTCGGTGGAAAACATATTCACCGTTACTCTATTCTGAATGACAAAATATTGATGTAGGCAATCAACATCACACGATGTTCTCAGAACAGTTCTAATAAAAAAAATTAGTTAACACCATTATCAATATTATTCATCGTCTAACGACACATTATCTACAGTTCACAACCTGGCTTGGACATGATTTACGTAATATATTAAGTTCACTTCACAGCTCGTATTTATATTAGTTATCAGTACATAATTATTTTAGCACACCTATGTACCTAACTTCACATCTTTAGTTTTGTAAAATATAGATATATTTTTATTTTATTGCTGTCTTTATAATAATGTGTGTTTTTATAGATAATAAATAGTTTTTAGTTGTTTGAGATTTCACTATGATATTTTACAAAAAAAATATGTTTTTAAATAATTTTTGGTAGTAAAAAATGTATTTTTCAGTGTTTGACGAGGCAATCTAAAAGATGGTAATTATAAATTATGTTGGATACGTTTTACTTTATAAATGATAGAGAAGTACAATGATTTTTAAAGTTTTACAATTAGAAATTTGTTTAGTAACCTTTTGTTAATAAAGTTTTGTTAATTAGAAGTCTGAACAACCGTCGAGCTTGCATGCGAAGATGTATGAATGTAGACGAAGCGAAAGTTGTATGTCAGGACAGAAGAGTATGGCGCTCTATCCTCTCTGCCTACCCCCTCGGGGAAACGGCGTGATGGTAAGTAAGTAAGTAAGTAAGTTAATAAACACAGTAAATCAATAATCTATCCTCAAAAAGGATACATTATATAATATATAGTTGCGAAACTACGGAGGGACAGTTTATAATTCCAAGAGCTAAATTAGTTATAAGAATCTAGCGATGTAATTTTTTTTTTACATTTAACTGCAAACAGCACAAAATTTACAAGTTTTCTCATGAAATCAATTAGTGCACATATTTTAAAATGTATATAAAAACAGAAATCCCTTAATTTACTACAGGGGTAAAGGCACAGTACCTACTTCTTTATTCTCTACGTCTAAGAAGGACTTTAAACATTTTGTTTTTTGGAAGCTCAATACGTTCTAGCTGCTAGCCTACGCCATTTCCGACCCTTAGAGCATATTAATTGGCAATATTAACAGCCTTAATCGAGTGGCATAATTTATTAATTGTTATATCTGAATTTGTTGCTGCATTTAATAATATATTATTTTTATAATAATAGATAACTATTGTTACTACAAAATGTATACGCCCTGTTTTTGTGCAGATAAGTAGTTGTTGCAAGTTTTTATTTAACACCGAATTTTTAATGAGAAATGACTCTCAATTAAAATCCGCTTCAGATGCCTAAAATGAGGTTGTACTATTGGTAACTGCATTTAAATTAATATAATGATTTTTTCCGTCCTGGAATCTCCTTTTGTGATTTTTATAGTAGGTTTGTATTATTACATTTCACATAATAAAGGTATAGATTATTACATACAGAAAAAAAATATGCTTCTTTTCTTTCTAATATCCATTAGGGGCGAGCAGTGTGAACATTTCTGCATGACATTTACGTAAGCATTTATTTAAAAAAATCGAATTTAAAAATATATTTTGCAATGTTCCTTTTAATTAAAATTATTATCATACTAGCCGTAGTACACCCGTGAAGAATTACGGGGAAGGCGTGAATTAAGCCCTGCTTTAACAATACACCAGCTGTAACCCGTCAAAAATGACAGTACTTTTATACATGTCGGTTCCTAAGGATTAAGTATTTATTTATTTTATTTAAAAAAAAAATCGAAAAAATAAATTTCCAAAAAAATTTCAAAAAAAAAATGTTTGGAGAGTTTTGCATTAAAAACTTTCGAAAAAAAATGTTTTTAAAAAAAATCGAAAAAAAAATTACTGTAAAAAGTTAAGGACGTTAAACGAAGTAAGGCGGACGGACGGACAGACAGACAACGAAATTATTATTTTTGGGATAGTATACAGAGTTATTTGGAAAATATTAATAACTTCGTAGGACTACATTCCTGCTTTAATTATGAGTCGAAAATGTTCAAGCAGCTATGACTTAATATCAATAGTGTGGAGTTACGCAATATCAAAGTTTAAATTTTTTTCAATATTTGACTTATTTTTTACAAAACGTTAAACTATTATTACTGTAACTTACATCGAATATAATAAATTTATTCGTTTAAATAATAGTTATAAAAAATTATAAAATCCCTGAAGAAATTCCAATTGGAATATTTTCCAAATGGAATTCGAAGGTTTTTATTATTTTGTTTGACTTGTTTTAAAAGGAATGAATTTTTCATAATATTCGTTGTAAGTTACTGTAATGATAGTTCAATGTTTTACAAAAAATATGTCAGAAATATTGAAAAAAAATTGCAAACTTTGATGTCGCATATCTCCATAATTATTTAAGTAAGGTCATGGTTGCTTGAACATATTCGACTCATAATCAAGGCAAGAATATAGTCCTGTGAGGTTTTAAATGTTTTCCAACTGATCCTTGGAGGACCGGTGGTGACTATGTCGGTTAGTTGCCGTGTTGCTGTCCGAGGTTCGAGTATTTCTCCAGCCATCAAAATTTAGTTTTTGAATTCCAGGAAGTTACAGAGTTACGGGACAGACATACAACGAAATTATTATATTTAGATTATATTATATTACCTATACCTAAGCACCTAACAACTGACATTGAATATTATTATCCCTGAATAATTTATAAGATGGTATCATCTTTGTACCGGTTCTAGACAATGGAATTTGGTGCGAGCGAGACAACAATGAGCTCTAAGTTTGTGTAAGGAGACAAAAAAAATATAAAACTGGGAATACTTCTGAATCCTGTTCATCCCTGCTGAATTCAAGACCAACAGGGCAAAAGAGCTTTGGAAGGCCACATCTAAGATGGAACGATAATGTTCCTACAGGCATATCTGCCCTGGAGAGCCATAAATGAAGAGAACTGAAGACTGTTGAGGAGGCCAAGACCTACTAAGGGTTGTAGAACCAATAGTGATAAGGATGATCATTAAAGGTTTTTTTTTGTTCTTAATATTATACAAATGTTTTAGGAATTGCCCACGGCCTTGTTCAAACAATTTATACGTCAGGAGCGTGTTAACACGACAAAATTTGTGCGACGCCAAGCCACAAAGCGTGATTACACGCGATTCTCAAGCTTACTGAGACTAAATTTAATACGAATATTGCTTGCTTTTATAATACTGTAAGTCACCCTTAACCGCACTAATCTTAACTACCTTAGGTAATGGTGACACCTGTGACAGTTTGAAATTTATTTCTGATGCAGTATTAATTTATGAATCAGTAGTGGACGTATATACACAGTGTCTCATAGCTAGTCGTAAAAACTTCGGGAGAGTCTTCTTCGTTCAATTTTGAATAAAAAATATAATTAATACTTTCTAATATTTTTTAAAACGCTAGACTATCATTAAAGTAATTTATATCGCAAAGTCAAATCTCATGAATTATTTTATTTAACCTGTATCATTTTTTTATTTTATTTTATTCGGTCGTCCAACAGGGAGACTAATTGCTTCGTAGGACAAAATACAGAAAAAATAGTTTAATGTCTCCCATAATTAAGGGATCAAACAGATAGGTAGACATAATTATAGACAAGTCAATTTGATATGAATGACAGATAAAACAATTTTACACTTTCATTTGAGTGATTGTTTCTAATTTAACTTTATCATAAACATAAAATAGTTCGTAATGTATATAATATACATGATTTCTAGTATCTGCCTCATCATATTACGTTACTCTTCATATTTAGTATTAAAAATATCCATTGAATTCAAAAGATTACTATAATCTGAGCATATGCGTTAGATAGGTATCAAAGCGAATATATTTTAATTATTTGATTAATTTAACTAATTCCTTAATACTCGGTCGAAAAATGGAAATTTTCATGTCGTTCATCTCCTCAACTGTTGACATTTCACACAAAGTGTAGGTACAGAATATCTTATATTCAAAATTCATTGAAAAAGACTCGTCCAAAGTTTTTGCTACTGTAATGAGAAACGAAGTATAGGTGTAGGTACCTTTTCACGTAGGTACCTAATTCGAATCTAATACAAACGAAGCGATTGCTTATTTATAAAATTAATATTTTAAAAATATATATTTTTTGTCTGTCAAATAATATTTTAGATTAAAAAAAAACTGCACAGTAGCAAGTATTGTAACAATATTATATCAAATATAGGTAACAAACATATAACTGATTTTATTTTAAATTTTTTAAATTAAAATTTGACATCATTAAGTCGATTCAATTCACTTTGTGTAACATTGTGTCATTATTTTTGTGCATTTTTCACGTGTTTTTTTTTAGCGTCACATTTATTTGATCGACGTCACAATTTTTAACAACATCATCACACACACCTCTCGATCGGCGCTCGCACTAATCACCGCGCGGCCGACAAATTAGTCTTGTGTCTTAAACTTGGGAATTGAATTAAAATTATGACATATTGAAATTGTCCCCTGCTAATGAAATCTTCAAACTGACTGATCAGCTCTGCTCCGGTACTATTCTCAACTCTCCGCTTCCACCTCAAGCGGAACGGCACGCGGCGTCCGCAATACAGCCCTCCATCCCTCTCCGACGCAACAACCTCCAACTCGGCCAAACAGAGACGACAAATTAAAATATTTTCGCGTGGAAACATCGTCCGAAACATGTAAATATTTCAGTCTCTTTCACACTTGTTACGAAAGCCCGCAAAAGAGCGTGACGCACGTAACAAGATACACAAAAGACAACGCTACAATGTTGCTGCGTCTCTGTCGCACTCGAGTCGTGTTGAATTGTCGTTTCGTACGAACGTACAAAAGAACTAGTGCATCGATTCTCGCATCCCTGTTGCACTCGCGTGGAAAATGTATTTGCGTCTCTTTTAAACGGATGATGGAATGTTCATTGTTTGAATGCGCCAATGGGGCGGCGGATAAATCAATTTGGTGCGCGTCCAAATTCAAAATGTGGGCGGAGCTCCATTCCAGGGGCGTGCCCGTTTTTATTGGAACAAAGGGCTATATTGCACATTGAAGTGGCCTATATGAAACTCTGTGGAAATGGAATTCGGAAAATTTTCTCTTCGCGAGGCTTCGAGGGGCGACGAGAGGGGCGGGAGGGGGCCCTTATGAAATTTTTATATTATTATTACGCCATCACAGAGTCTTTTTTACCGGCTAGGAACGAACTGGGGAATTTTTTGGAATATAATTCACGTTTTAGTACGATTTTTTTTATCCGTTTATGATAAAGTGAAGTGATTTGGACATGTTGGACGGATGAATGAGGAAAGAGTTGTAAAAAAAAAAATTAACCCATAAAAAGCAAGTTTTTATTATATCTACTCCTTTTCTCATTTGTATTGTTTCCAATTTGATGCATATTCTATCAACATATTCCTCTTGCTTTAAATTCATGTGGAAAATCTATTCCATGTATACCTATTATTATCCTTAAAACTTATAGAATGTTGAAAACGTTTTAATTGGTAGGTACCTATAGGAGGGCACGGCGTGGGCGAAACCGTCTGATTGGACCCATGGCTTGAGTCAGACTAGTTGAAACAGGTTTCGCGCCTTTCTCATTTGTATGGTTTCCAATTTGAAAAAACCGTTAAAATTTCGAAAATTTCCAAAATTATAGATACCATAATTAAAAAAATTTAATTAAAAATGTGGTAGATCATTTTTATCGTCGCCACTGCCTGCAAAGTTTCAGCTCAATTGTATCACGGTGAAAGGGTTAAAAATCGATCCAAAGTTTTTTCGGCAGACTAGCAGACAAGCAGACGCTATGAGTTAAAATAAAGGGAGTAAAAATATATGATGCAAGTATTGACGGCGCCAGAAAGAGACGGCGACCGCGGAAGGCGTAGCAAGATCAGATTTAACAGATACTGGAATATGGTCCCAGAGCTTAATAATCGTCGAGATTGTGAAATTGTGTGAATGCGGCTGAGGCGAGAGTTGCGTCGGGACAGAAGAGTTTGGCGCTCCATCCTCTCTGCTCACTCCTACGGGGAAATGGCCTGATGATAAATATATTATTTAGTAAATATTTACACAACCTCCTACCGTAACGAAGCCTAACCTAACCATAATAATTAACATTAAAATCATATCATCCCTTAAAAAACGACAGTGTTTTCGGTATCCATGGCAATGTTTAGGGTGAAGAAGAATTTAAATGATTTAAATACCTGCACTTCACTAGATATAAGTTTATGTGCGCAAGGTGCATTTTATTTTATTTTTTTTATTTATTTTTATTTATCAGAGACACTAAGAGGATAATAAGTACATGATACTCTGATAATAAACATTATAGTGAAGACTATGCCCATTATCCCAATTACAAGTGTCTTCGGCACGCTCTAGTAAAATGTATTTCAAATACATCAATTGTCATTCAAACGTATACCTACCTATAGCTTGTAGGTATATAAACTTAATACCTACTTATAATGTTTTAACACAGCTAATGAAATTTTCAACTTTTTTAATTTCAAATTCACTTTATTTGATACACCTACCTATTTAACTGCCTACTTTCTTATTTATGTAATTTATATATTAAAGTTTTACACAGTCATAAAGCTTTTAAAAGTAGGTACACAATAAAAATAAACAGATTCACGAGAAAAATAAATATATTGGTTATATACAAAATAGGCGTGACGTACCTACATATTAATGTACGCGTAAAGTTTCACTGTATCAGGGTGTCTCAAAACCTTGGTCTGGAAAAATAAAAATATGCATAGGTACTAAAATTAAGGTCAAAATATACAAGACATGCGTGCGACCTATTATGACATACGCTGTAGAGACGCGGGCTGACACTGTCCGCACCAAACGACTCCTCAGAGCAACTGAAATGAAGGTGCTGAGTTCCATTTCATTCTGAGACCGTGTCCGAAATGAAGACATAAGGAAAACTTGCAAAATAGAGGACATAGCACGATGGAGTAGATCCTGAAGGAGATTCTGGCGAGATCACGTAGCCAGAATGGACAGTGACAGACTCGTTCATACAGCAGCGAATGAAATCCCCTCTGGACGACGCCCACCGGGAAGACCACCGAAGAGATGGAGAGATAGCTGGACCTCGTCATCCCAGGAGGCGTAGTTTTCTGTAGCACAGATCAACAGATCTACTAAAAAGAATGTGTAAAGTTTCTACGAGACATTTAAGCTGTAAATTTTTTTTATAATATTAATATTGTCATCGGATCGAGATTGTGGGAGGCAAATGAAACTCTAAAAACAATTAAAAAAATTATTTACTACCCGAAGTCACTGGACATAAATTTAACCAGAGCACTATTTTTAAATTCGCAATAATGGTTTCTAAAATATTTCACACAAGTTTGCACTCATTCACGTTACTAGAATCATTGCTGCCCTTTTGTCTATCGCCAGGTCTTTCTGCTCGATTGTGTCGGATGTATGTCGCTTGCTCACTCTGCTGGCCAGACCGGATCGACGCCGCACGGTTTCGCTCGTATATGTTTAATTGCAGAAATGTCGCAATAACTCGCATTAACTAGGTATTCAGTACACCCTAAATATTAGTGATCCTCGGTGACTGCATTCCAAACATTGTTTTATTTTTACTCCCTTTCTTTTAACTCGTAGCGTCTGCGGTTTGTTGTCTGCTGAAAAAACTTTGGATCGATTTTTAACTCTTTTCCCGTGATCCAATCGAGCTGAATCTTTGCAGACAGACTCGTGGCGACGGTAAAAATGATCTAACAAATTTTTGTCTAACACAATTTCATAATTATAGTACAATTTTGAACTTTTCGAAATTTTAATGGTTTTTTCAAATTGGATGAGTAATACAAATGAGTAATGACCCCGATGCGTGCAGTAGGTACGAAACCTGATTCAATGAGAATGGGAGTATAATAAAAACTTGTTTTTTACGGGTTAGTTTTTTTTAAATATTGCTGTCTTTGATTTTATATCCCACATATTATTGTTGATATAACGAAAACCAATGATGATAGATTCGAAATCATAGGTAAGTACGTAAGTAGGTAACTACCTAATGAAAAAAAGATAAAAATTATCACATTCGTTCAACATACCCAAATTACCTTAGCGAGTCCTTTTTAACGTAACTATACCTACTATTACATTATTTTCTGTCGAGCCTATTAATTTTTATTACTCCCTTTATATTAACTTGTGGCGTCTGCTTGCTTGCCGTCTTGCCGTCGAAAAAACTTTGGATCACTTTTTCCGTGATCCAATCGAGCTGAAACTTTGCAAGCAGACTCATGGCGATGATCAAGAAGATCTATCAAATTTTCGTTTAAAAAAATAATAATTAAATATAGTATAATTTGGGATTTTTAGAAATTTTAATGGTTTTTTAATTGGAATCATTACAAAAGTTTGATTACTAACAACGGCGGCCTGAAAACGTCACGGAATATTTTCTAAATTTGAATTACTCTGTCGGTATACATAATAGGTACTTCACTACGAATTTCGAAAATTTATGACAATTGGTTCACAGATGACAGCACACTGAAGAAATCAAATAATAAAGAGATATTTTTAGAGATTTTTATGTAGATATTTGTCTAGACGTGTTTCATTTTCAGTCAATCAATTATTTAATTACATGATGGTAAACTTAATTTACAAAGAAAGGGAGTAAAATAAAAACTTGGTTTTTATGGGTTACTTTTATTTTATAATTTATTTTTCTGTCCCGTCCGACTCTGGCAACCAATTTTACAGGATTCAAAAATTCATTGCCGGTGGAAATTCTTCAGCTATTTTTATAGGCATTGTGTTTTGAAATATTTGGAAATGATTTCGTGGAAAAAATAATAAAGCAGTCGCCGTACAATTTATTTATTTTCTATTTTCACGAGTGGGCGCCCGTCTACGGTGCAATTTCACTTTTAATATCGCCGTATATTGCACAGTTTTAACAATTATTAAAACATAGTATTTTTTATATATTTACTGTATAAATATAGTCCCCATTTCAAATATTTTAGCGCATTCTGAAAAAATATTTTATTGTAATGGAATCTGCGCACGCAGCATGTAGCGGAAATGCGATGCTAGAAGTAACGCCGCCATTTTGAATTCTCGTCAGATGTCAAGTTAGACATGCGCTTTCACGAATCTCGATTTTAAGAAAGTTTTGTTAGCTCCAATTATTATAAATATTCGAGGTTACATTTCTGTAAGTGTGAGTTTTGATTCGTTTAATGAAACTCAACAGAATAATCGACAATGATCAGTGTAGATTTTTACAACTCAATACTTTGAGAGTTATTAATATATAATTTTGTCTTTATTTTAAGTAAAATTTCTACCGCGCGTAGGTACAGGAGTAGGTACCTACACGATTTTTAACGACCTAGTATCTTTGTTTTAACATACATAGAATAAATATTTTGTGCATACCTAATACCACGATATAAAAACGATATAAAAACAAACATGTTTCTTAATATAAACAAAAACTATCAATTATTATACAGGGACGTATTTTTTCCAGATTTCTGATTTAATTTCATAATAATAAATCATAAATATCTTGGAATATCATGAGATTATCATATGTCGAATATTAAAAAATTAATTTGCGGTCAAATAAAATGACTAAAACCGATTTTTGGGCAAGCTTTTATTAATTTTATCTGACATGTATCAAAAAAAATGAATTTTTAATATTTGAATTAAATTAAACTAAAGATTTTCCTAGCTTTAATAGAAAAAAAGTCAGAAATATTGAAAAAGAAACGTAAATTTTAACTTCAATTAGCATTAATAAAAAAATAAATTAGTATTGCGAAATGCGGAAATATTAACGTATCATTTTCTCCTTATTAATACATAAATATTATTATTTTTCAGAATTCCAATGGAAGACTCGACATCAAAAACTGGCGATATGATGGAGGAGCTTTGTGGAAATGACTGGAGGAATGCAAGACGAAGAATTGAAAACATGATTCAAGGTGAACGCAAATGTTGGAATGCGAGTCAAAGAAACGTGCCAAAACAGCAGCGTGATAGTAAAATGCCAGACGTAGAGTGTCAAATATAACAGAAGAGGGACGTGAAAGAAGGAATGCTATTCGTAGAGTGTCAAACATGACAGAAGAGGAATGTGAAAGAAAGAATGCTAATCGTAGAATATCAAACATGACAGAAGAGGAACGTGAAAGAAGCAATGCTAATCGTAGAGTATCAATAATGACAGAAGAGGAACGTGAAAGAAGGAATGCTAATCGTAGAGTATCAATAATGACAGAAGAGGAACGTGAAAGAAGGAATGCTATTCGTAGAGTGTCAAACATGACAGAAGAGGAACATGAAAAAAGGAATGCTATTCGTAGAGTGTCAAACATGACAGAAGAGGAACGTGATAGAAGGAATGCTAGGCAAAAAGTGTATGCTGAAGGAAGAAATACTACATCTTATTATTAACTAGCAGTAGGCAATGGATGATAGCCAATTGTAAATACCAATAGCCGCGTAACGGCCATTACAGGCCGCGCAGCGGCCCGCGGGGCCCAGCAGCAAGCAATCGGCGATAGCCGATTGCTTAACTGCTAGTCGAATTTATATATTTATCGATTCATCAGTAGGTAAATAGAAAGAATGAAATATTTTTGATGTGTAACATATTTCCTCTCGCTTTCCTGCAATATGTGGCAGTGATTTCGTGAAAAAGGACGGAAATGCGTAACAGGAAATAAGACGCCGGGGAAGCGCGCGTAATTTCATTTGACCAATGAGCGCGCGCGATGGAAAAATATTATCGTTTATAAACAAATCAATGTCCAGCAAGTGCCATCAGCAAGAAGACACACACTTACAACATTCAACTTCTCTGATTTTGTTTAAGTTGCGCGTCTGTGTCAAGCGTGTGGATATTGTAACTTTGATATATTTTTAAATATTCTTAAATATTTATTCAAAGTTTTTATACAATATGTATAACGGCATACTACCGCCATCTATGAAAATAATAAAAACATAATTGACCAAACACGTTTCTAAATAAAAATGCGCATGTAGATATACGGTATCTACCTAGTCCGGCAAAATTCAATAATAAATAAATGCACATACATTTGCTTTACTTGTATTTACTAATTAATAAATATATAGGCATTAGCTTTTTTAAATTTTGATGTTAATTTCTGTTGCAGCTTAATTGATATTTTTAATTGTGAGATGTCAAATGTTACACATCATATGCGACTACTGTAAGGCTCACTCGTTTTTTTTATCACTTCCATAGTTCAATGGCAAAATATTTATAATCTTGCCTACCTTAAGGTAGGCACCTCCACCTGCCTATACTGCCACCCAATACGTGGGCTCTCCCCGACACAATACCGAGCCCAGCACGTGCTGCCGTAATTTTACAAAGCAGCTCGATATAATATAATCTCCTTCTCTCCACCCCTACGCAATCCTCACAGATTTGGAAACACTGGATGACGTGACTTTTCACTTAGCATCAATCACAGAGTTCTATCTCCATTCCATTCTTTTGTATGCGGAGATGCACCGTGCGGTCCTCAACATTTATTGCCTTATTACATTTCCTAAAAAATATATTTAAGAAAATATCTATTTTTCCCATATTCGCATCGAAGGGGCTCGAATAAAATTCCTCGTTAAATATGGGGGTTTTATTTTAAACAATTAAGAAAACTATGTTAGTATTAAAGAAAATTATAAAATGGATTCATTAACTTCTAAGCCCACAAGAGCATTCCTAAGTTTAAAATTACCCAGATTCAAAACAAGCGCAGCCCAGAACCATTATTCATTTGTAGGAATAAAAATATTCAATTCATTATCGGATAAATTAAAAAAATTAAAGACTTTACATCATTTAAAAATGAACTTAAAAACTTCAATAAAGAAATTCTTGAATTTCCCTTACATGTATTTATTTTCGTCTGTTTTTGATTCCTGATAATTTTTTTATTATCTTGTTTCTTGATATTTTTTGTTTACTATTTTGTTTAATACTTTTCTTAAAAAAATTGTAACATTCATAAATAATATGATGTGATTTACTCCTCCCATAACCACGAGCGTCAACTCTTTAGTAGAGAGAGTAATTTTTTATAATAAATAAATAAAAAAATAAATAAAAAAATTTAAAGAAAACAAAAATTCGGCATGCAACATCATTCTTAAATTTTAACACCCCTAAATTTCTTTATTATACTGTGTCTCAATATAATACTAGTGCAAAGCAAAATCATTATTCTTTTGTAGGCATTAAATATTTCAATACTCACTATATAAACCCGCCATATTAAAAGCATTGAAAATCCAAAATTCTTAAAAAATAAATCAAATATATACATAAAGACTTCCATTTAGATTCCATCTATATTGTGGATGTAATTTATTTTAATTCATTACTTACTTCAATTTATCTATTATTGAATATTCCGTTATTATTATAAAGTTCTTTATTTTATTTACTTCAATTAAAAATTTCATTTGTACTTCTAACATATCTGTTATAGACTTAATTATGCATATTACTTTGATAATATTACACGGTTTTCCCTTTAAGAGATTGAGATATATACTGTTAAGACATAACAATTTAGTTCTATTTAAAAAAATTTAGATCTTTAACTGTTTTTAACAAAAATAGTTTAAAAAAAAGTACATCAGAATATTCAAAACATTTTTTAAGGTGTGATATGAAATGAATTAGTCTTAAGTTCTCAACTAACCCACAAAAATGTCTTAAAATTTCTTTTTTAAATTTAAATATACCATAATTAATATTATTAATAAAAATGTACTTTGTTTTCATCACTTATATATTGAAAGATATCAACATGTTTCAGAGCCCATGGCCCCTTCGTCAGCATACAATGTATACTAACAAATTAATCAGAAATCGAAGTATAGACAATCAACATATAAAATGTATACATGGAAAATGAATAATAATTATGTACCTACTAACATGAAAACAAATTAAAATGATAACTATTGGTAAAAAGTATCTGATTATTTATAATATTATGGATTCCATGCTCCTATGTCTCGGTTGTGTCGTCTTAAAAAAGACAGAATCTGGACTTCTTCTGTGTAAATCTGTCTAGATTCATACAATCTCTGATTAGATAATCTAGATCTTGTCTCCATCTTATTACTACTTTTCATGTATCCTTGCTTCTTTTTTATTGCTATATATTTTTCGAACACAGAACGATGATTTATTTATTTGTTGAAAATAACGCACTTAGTCCAATAAAATAAAATAATTAACATGAATAAGATACACCTTTATTCTGATGTATCTTATTCATGTTAATTATTTTATTTTATTGGACTAAGTGCGTTATTTTCAACAAATAAATAAATCATCGTTCTGTGTTCGAAAAATATGAACATATTTAATTCGATTGCCTTCGTTATTGGTTCACCACAAGCATTTATCGTTAATTTTGGTTCGAGATTCATCTTGTGAGAAATGATTGTGTCTGTTATACTGAATATATTCGCTTGATATTTTGTTTAAATATCATGTGAAGGTTTTATTTTGTTAAAAAATGTTTTCTTTGAACTCTAATGTCATACGAGCAATATTTACACGGGGTCTTTAATAACCTTATAATAATCTGTAAATTAATAAAAAAATATACATGCCTTTTTTCACTTAAAAGACATTTGATTTTATCTCCGCCCCACAGTTGGAGTACTGGCGTGAAATCACCGACAAAGCGATGTTAGAAAAGGGGAGAGGACTCGGTACCTCCCCTATAGCCGCTGGTTAAACTTTCCTGTGCGGGGGTGGGTTATTAATTTCAATCAAAATGTCAAGTGTCATCTTTTGAGCGAAGAAGAAAACTTTCGCGGACGAACAAATATTATTGCGATATCATTTGTAATCATGCGGAGTATTATACGTTGTACTATAAATTATGGTACTGTCGCGAGAGTCAAAAACAGCGGTAACTATGCATTATCGAAGCCTCTCAAAAAGTCCACATGAATCTAACATTAACTGCACTTTTCTCGAAGAAGCCATAAATCACTAGAAATTTGGAGAAACTGGTCAAATATTCTTGTTCCATCGCGAACTCTGACATTTATGTATAAAAGCGAAGCAGGCGTGCGCGAGTCAGTTAACTTTGACAGCGGGCTACTCAATATATATATATAAAAAAGAAGCCCGTGTTTCCCTATCCGCCAAGTTTTCTCCACAACCAGCCACAACCACCCACCGGTGGTTATGGTAGTGGATAGCCCTTGGTGTCACATCGAAAATATGCGAGTTTGGTGGGGGTGGTTGTGCGTGGGTGGGAGTGGGTGACGAAAATGTGCTTTCTAGCACATTGTTTTGTTATGGGTAGGCCGCAAATGCTTCAGATTGTTTCAAAATAGACGCGCCGACTGTGTCGGTGAGTCTAGAAGGTTCCGGAAAAACCTACTCTAGAATGTTCTGGAAGGAGGAGGTTCTAGAAAATTCTTAAAAGTTCTATAAGGTTCTAAACTGAGTGGCGGAATGTGTCGGTCTGTCTAGAAGGTTCCTGTACATTCGATAAATTTCTTAAAAGTTCTGTAAGGAGAATGTTCTAAAAGGTTCGCGAAAGTGCTATGACGATCCAAACAGTGTACTAAAATCTACGCGTGCGAAGCCGCGCATGCACAGCTAGTGCCATAGAAAGTGGAACCAGTGAAACCAGGAGGCAAGCAATAGACAGCGTGAATAAAACGTTCCACAGGCGGGTGAATATTCTAGCAAACGAAAATATAGTGTTCCTAGACCAGTGATTAGTGAGTGTAAGTGCGAATTACAAAAATTACTATGAATTAAATACTTGTTCAAATAATAATTGGATGAGTTGAATATAACAAGAAGCAATCTTTACACCATCTCGAAGGAGAAATAACAAAATTAATGTCCGTAGTTAATTATAAGTTGTTATGTTTTCACGAATTTCTTTATTTTTAAATAAAAGGTTAAGCTGATACTAATTACGTTATGAGAAATCACAGGCGTTTTTTTAAACAGAATAAAGGTTTTAGTCTGAGCATTTCTAATAGTCTGCTAATTGTGCTAACTATTATGTTTTATTTTTTAACGATATTTATATTTTAAACTTCTTTTTTGAACAGTGAATTGTCAATAAAACACGTGGGAACATTTGAGGCATTTTATATGAAATAAAAAATCCTTTTTTAGATTTTCAGTTTTAGGTTTTACAGTAGAAAAAGTTTTCTTCGTACACTTTTAAATTGATAAGTTTTGTAATTTTAAGAAAATAAAATTTTGAGTTTTTCGAAATTTTCCAGAACACAAAACTGAATTTTTTCCTATTTGTCATTAATCAAGATATTGCTGAAAAATTCCAATCATAAAAATATATATCTCATTGTGACATCAGTGGTAATTTAAGGGGAGTGAAAAAGCTTTAGATGACGGTCGCGCTAATGATTATTACAACACAGATTGTAAAATTTAAATATATACAACTTACAAAAATTTGATAGATGTGGTATTCTGTCATGGGTGGAAATGGTGAACGTTACATTGTAATAAGTGATCACTTAAGCCAGCCGTACGATAGACCGTAAGCCTCATTTACACCCAAAGACTTCCTTATCTGCTTTTCCATTAAAAAATATAATTTCATCTTTGTGCGATATCAATAATACATTTTAATATAATATAATAATAATACATAAGAGAAGAAGAATCAAGCCCAACCTCCCTGTGTCAAAATTATTACTTGTACTCAAAGTCTTATAATAAACTCTAATGAAGAACAAAACTTTGTTTAGTTATTTAAACGTTTGTGGGGGTCAACGTCCCATTGACCTGCAGCAAAAATAACCAGCGCCGTAACAAAAGATTCCCATGAGAAATACGAACCGACCGAGATAATACAAGTCACTACTGTCCATCCAAAAACGCTGACAGAATGTAATATGTATGTATGTAAGAATGTAATACACACAGATAACGCCAGATCTGAGAAATCCGTTGGAAAAGGGTTGAAAAAAAAACACATAAAAAATAAAATATTTTTTAAAATCTGTTTTTAAAACATAAATTGTAAGTAAACAAACTGACAGACTTTGCAATAATTTTAATTATTTGAGAATAATTGATTACTTTGTAATATTATCAAAAAAAAAAGACATCTCACGAGGCCATTCAGTAATAAAAGGCCCACAAAGTGGAGCAATTTTCTTCATTTTTAAAACATCGTAAGTTTGGTTATTTATTAAATGATTTAATAATTTAGTTTGTATCATTTCAATAATATATCCGTATTAAAAATGTAATGAAACCTGATGAATAAATTTTAATATGATATCTTTCTATACAAAAATGTGATAAAAATCGCAAGAGAAGATATGAGAAAATTGCCTTAAATATACATGTGAATATATTAGGTTTACCCATAAATAATGAATTATTTAAGTGGCAAAAAAACGAATTTAACTACATTTAATTTTATTTTTAATCGCTTTAATCTCCATCGTATCCAGGACCCTTTGCCATCTTGTTTGTAGACTTTTAAGAAAAATATGCTTCTAGGTGTTTTTAAAGCGTCATTATCAGGCCTACCGGGCGCCCACTTCGATCGCTATCAGACAAGTCAAAATCACCATCGGAAAATTTTCTAAACCAACGTTGGCACTTATTTACTTTCAATACGTCTCCATATACATCACAAATTTTCTTTGTTGCAACCATTGCATTAACACCCGATAGAAAATGAAACAGCATGCAATGATGTTAATTTTCTATGTTAGTTGATTGTGTGCCATTTTACAACAGATTAATAAAAAAATTTAACTTAAATTAATTAATTTAATTAACTTCCTGACGAAGAAGCCATTGGCTTCGAAACATGTTGAATTTTTTCAATAAATATGTGGTGTTTACAAAGTTAATTTATATAAATTATAAAAATAAGCTTGACTGAAGCAAATTTTCCACACCAAAAATAATTGATTACTTAAGGGTACACCTACTATTTAAAAAACAAAATTCTTTTACAACCAAATTTTTAGGTCGGATTTAATAAAACACATGTTGTACATTATTTTTATCTAACAGGTTTTTTCTAAACCAAAATTACCCAGAGATATTAGAAATTTAAATTCAACATAACCCTTATTTATAGAATTTGACTTTTTTTCCAACGCCTAATGTCAAAGTTGAATCTGCCGAATGTAATTAATAAATTCGAAATTGGAACATTTCTTTCATTCCTACTTCCTGTTACGCGTTTCCGTCGTCGAATCCACGAAATTAGTCCCACAAACCGAGCGTAAAGATGAATCACATTAAAAAAATCATAAATTAACATTTCTGGCAGGTGACCTAACATACCCTTTGACATCACAGTCGAGGATCATCCCTCAAATTATGCAATTACATCCCCATAATGTTGTCATGTGAACCATCCGCCCTCTACCGGCTCACAAGACCCGGCAGCGGCAAGTGCGTGCTACCCTTTGACAATTTGGATCCAATATATTCGCGGTATCCAATCACTTGGCCGTTGTCGCATTGCTACCCTTATTACGGCAATAATTACAAATTGGTGATATTGCTCTTCAAAGCGGGATGTTTGGTAATATTATTGATCGGCGTCGGATGCTGCACCGGAGTGATCTCAATTATTTTACATTCCTGTCATAGCTAACAACATTTTCAGGCTGGCGATGACGTAACGAAATAGCAAAAGAGATGACGTGGGTACGGAATCCCTCGTAATATTTCAATGACGGTAATAACATCGAAACCTTTAGGACCTTCCACTACATTTCCATTAGCTACATCATTCGAGGAATACCTGGAAAAGTCTAGACGCGACGAAAACCTTCTCCTAAACATCAGAATAATCTAGGAGGTTCGATAATCCAGTTTTTGGATATATAACGCGGATCTCGGCCGCCGGGAAGATTTTTTGTATTGGACAGTTCGGTTCAGTGCGAAGTGCGCACCAGCCGCGAGACGACGCCCAGGATTGCCAGTCGTGAATTGCGAAGGGACAGATATCGAACAAAATACCTAAGTGGCATTAAAAATAAGCGATAAATACTGCAAATAATAATAAATAATACTACGAATATTCTAGCAAGTGATAAATACGTATTACTCAGCGATAATAATGAATTCATTTATGAGTGACATATTGCAAAATTGTGTTACCTATTTAAAGAAGAGCGTAAATTTTAATTGTTTTTTGTACAAAGTACATTGAAGAGTTAATTAATTTGATTAATAAATAATTCGCTTATTAATTTCCAGTGTTTTCATTGGTCTCCCAAAGCCACGCCTCGTGACAGTAATATAGACTAAGAGCCAGTGCCGCCATTATAGTTTCAAACCTGAAATATTTTCTTTATATGTACACTCTAGTAGGTTACAAGAAAATGAGTAGGTACGTAAAACCTAAAATAACAAACCTGATTTTTTAATAATGTTTAACGGGACAGTACTTTTCACTCATATTAATCATTGCTAGATGCTTTTTTCGGGTCATTTCTTTTACCAGACGCTTTGAGTATCTGAATAGTCATGGTTTTTCTGAATTCGCAAATCATTTATTAGAAAATGATCACGGTTTTAATAAAAAATTAGGAAAGTATTTAGTAAAGGGGGAGTAGAGAAATGTCACCTATATTGCCCGCCTGATCCTAAAGAATAATTTTGCAAATTTTGAGTCCGATCGGACGAACGGTACAGAT
This sequence comes from Agrypnia vestita, assembly GCA_016648135.1. NCBI lineage: Eukaryota > Metazoa > Arthropoda > Insecta > Trichoptera > Phryganeidae > Agrypnia > Agrypnia vestita. Next base: position 52,041 of record JADDOH010000271.1, on the reverse strand, counting down.
TTTCATTTGGGAATATATGGGGTGATGGGAAGGGATAAAGGGGGTAATGTCGCCTATGTTACCCGCGGGTCCTAAATTTAGGTCAAATCGATCAAACGGTGTAGATTTGTATAGAGAATAGACAGACATTGAGTTTTATAGATATGGAGATTTTTAAAGCTATTAAAATGGTACCATCTAGCATTGCTTGGTGTCTTAGTAACATTCGTGGTGGACACTGATACTTAGATATTTATGTAAAGTGATTCTTATCGGATACGACTAGTGATTTAGTTTATTTGGCTTCTAATGATATTTTTACTACTTTTACTTGATTAACTTATTTCTAATGATCTCAAATTATTCACTTTAATACGAGTATTTTTAACATTTAACATACATAAATCCATTTATTTTTACCAAAAGTACTCTCACGAGTGAATTGAAATTGCGTAAATTGGAAATTGCTGGAAGGGTCTAGAATAAACTACAAAATTCGAAAAACGTCTGGAAATCTAAAAATGTATAGTATGTCATCGAGACAATCAGTTTGTTGTGACGTTTCAGCGATAACACAGAAGCGATCCAATAGAAACCAGCAGCAAAATACCAGTGACAATAATTCGGAGAGTACCTACCGTGAATAAGTGCGACCAAAGACGTGCGAATACTCTAAAAAGACAGTATACAGTGACACAGTTAAGACAGTTAAGAAAGTATAAAGTATTCCACAGACGATTGATTGGTATGAAACTATGTGAATTATGTATAGTGCTCCAATTAAATTCGTTTCCAGTGATTTTAGTTAATGAAGTGTTACATTTGCCTCCCGCCGCCTCGATGATAATTTTCGAAAATTTTAAATAAATAAAATTTAATTAAACATTTCAAAAACTGGTCCCCTCTGTGGGTACCCAGTTGGAACCCAAGCGAGTTGCTTTGTCAATTGTTAGCCAGCGAAGGTCAAAAGCTTGGACTTCAGCCATCTCTAATGACATGTCAGCGTCTTTATTCTCAGTAGATGAAGACACGTTCAAATAATGTACATGTCAATGTGTGCGTTAGCGATATCTATGCGAGAAAGAGACAAAGTTATATGACTGCTCTAGACAGCAATGCACTTGCATACGTATATTTTGTACGATAATGTCACTATAGGACACTATAGGATATATATGTGCTAATATATTGTAACATTAATAAAAAATACTAACAACGGATTCGTGAGTATTCGACTGTACAATATATACAATATGAATAAAATAGTTAAAACCAGTATAATCTCTAAGCATATACAATACAATTTTTCTTTTAAAAATGATAAGCGATATGAAATACCTTTACAAAATACTTAATAATCGCATAGACTCACCTGAAATTTTAAATTCGATACACTTTCATGTCCCGCAGAGCCGAACAAGAGCACCACGCCTTTTCCACTTAAAAAATCATTGGAGAACAAACTACGGTAAAAACTGTATTATTAACAGAGTTCTAGATACCTATGACACGGCCTTTGCAGATCTCGATATTTTATATTTAAGTTATGAGCAGTTTACAAAATCTCTTACGTATAAACTCGCGCGATGACATTTTTCTTCCCACACATGTGAACACACACACGAACATATAAAAACGCATACACACACTCACACAAACTCACTATTCGACATATTGTTTTTTTCTTATTTCTTTATCTATCCTGGTATAATAAATACAAAATCCCTGCTGAACTCAAGGCCAATAGGGCGAAGGAGCTTAGGAAGGCCGAAACTAAGATGGAGTGACAACGTCCTCAAAGATATCTCTGCCTTAGAGCTTCGAAACTGGAGAGAGCTGGCACTAGACCGAGATGAGTGGAGGAAAATTATTGAGGAGGCCAAGAGCCACCAAGGGTTGTAGTGCCAAGAATGATGATGATGATGAGGTATATATATGTTTTCTTGTAATTGGCCCAAGGCTTTGTACATCAATTATTGTTTTTTTTTTCAAGATTTATTAATTATATGGCTGTAAGAAAACCAATAAATAAACTGAATCTGTGCCATGAGCTATGTACCTGTGACACAGCTTTCCAATAAAAGAAATAGGCACCGATTGTGCGGCACCTGACCCCAGTCCGAAATTTGCGAAAATATCCCCCGTAGATCGACCAGAAAGCGCCTTCCACACTCACCCGCACCACCCACCCCCTCCCCAGCACCCCGCAAGCCGGGGCGGGATTATGACTCGGGAAATTTATTACTCAGTCGGGGGGTTGGTGGCTGGCGGGGGGAGGGGGTCGCTGTGAGTGCATGTATAAAGTAGGCTTTCGCGGAAGCAATATATTATAGTGGCCAAACACGGCGACACAGAACTACGAGTGAATTTAAGACGCGAAAGCGTACAAATAAATAGGTGGCCTATTGGAATATAAGAAAAGTTAAAAAATTTAATATATTATATTCCTTAGTTGATATTGAATCAATTTTACAATATGGAATACTGTGCTGGGGAGGAACTTGTGCGTACATCTCAATTTTTAATTACAAATTTTTGGTAACACCAACCGGTTTCGAAACCACCGATCCTTCTTCAGGGTGACCTAAAGTTATATGACCGCTTCACTCTAGATTATAATGCATTTGTATACGTAAACTTTGTATTCTAATGTCACTCAAGATCTATTATGGTTGATAATGTTGACGGTCTGTTTATTAAAAAGGAAAATAAAATATTTTTACCTAGTTTTCTCTGTGTAATCAAAATAAAAACGGTCATATAACTTTAGTTTTATAGTTTGCTCTGTGTTATGTTAATTTTTGTTTAATTTAATTAACAATGGCCAACCATAGCCTTTACAATAGTATCTAAAGATATTGATAAAATTATTTCTAAAAAGGCTGAAATAAATTTTACTAACTAGCATAGGCTAGTTAGCTGAACTGCAAATGAAGAGCTAAAGGTATCAGTATTTTTAATTAATGCTATAAGTTTTATGCTATAACCCCACAATTTATTATTAAATAAGTATAATTTTATTATTATTTATTATTAAATAAGTAAATAAGTATAATAATAATAAATATTATTAATAAGAAATCAAAGAAACAACTGATATAAAATACTTCGGAATAATTATAGCTAATAAATTAAACTTTTCATTGAACACTAATTATGTAACAAAAAAAATAGCAAAACGAATTTTGCTATAGCTTACGTTAGCCGGCAGTGGTTTTCCGGAGTAGCGAGTTCTCTGTTTGACCACTTTAGCATAAAAAAATGACGAAATTTGTAGGGCCGCTTGGTAGCTATAGGTAGCTATTGCTCGTAAAACAGTCCTGGGGTAGGTGGTGAGTCCTACCTGTTCATAAGCGTAATAGAATGATTGGACACAGTTTGTTTTTAATGTTTGTACATTTATTTCATATATGATGGATACTTACATACATGTTTGAACCTAGTTATGCAGAAAGCGACCAACCCAATTACATGGAATTGAAAAAACGGTTTCTCAAAATTTAAATCTACAAAACCCTAATATGCCGATATGCAATTCATTATCGCACATTTTTTTGAAAAGGGTTGATTGTAAAGATTTTTTTGTTTTTTAATGTAATAGTAAGAAAAAAACTTTTATTTACGAAGATATGACGCGTATTCTACAAAATGTCTGATTCTTTCTACTAACAGTAGGTACTATCCGAGGCATAGAAAACGTTCAACCCACTTGGATGTTTTCTACAAAATTATTATTGTGTATTTTTGTTTATTTGAAGCCGAAGAAAACAGTCAAACCACTTTTTAATAGTTAATTTTGACGGTAAAATACTGAATTTACAAAAAAATTTAGCGCTTAGACCTCGGACGATTTCAGCACAAAACGATATCGTATTGAGCTATCCAAAACCGTAAATAATTCATTTTTAGCGTTTTGAGGGTTGGTCGCTATCCACATAAATATGTCCATTTATATCTAAGGGTGATTTTGAAGTGTAAAAAATAAATGTTCGTACTACCCTCATAAGTGTGATCCGCTCATCTTTCACACCGACGATTACCAATAAAGTTCGGTATCCCTACACCGCGTTCTATTACGTTCCTCGAATTCGCGTAACGGCACGGCCGCGCTAAACTTGCCGCTCACGGCGTAACGTAACGGCTCAATAACGGCCGCTCCAATACGTAGGCAACGATCCAACGGCGATATCCGGGGGCGGGGGCGCCGTAACGGCGAACCGGGATCATACGAATGGGTCGTTTAACGGCCGTTATGTGACGGCGCGGGCTAACGGAACCGTTACTACGATTGGAAAACTGTATCGCTAAGTATTTGACAAAGGAAATAGAGCCTCTTTGATTTATGAGGGGTATTGTCGCGCGGTTTGGGCTCGCGGATAGGCTAAAATGCTAAGGCATCAACGTAATTTGTGGGACTACGTGTTTTAGTACTGTGGTATCGAACTAACCAGTCGTCACACCATTTCTCTGCAGAGGCAGGCAGAGAGCAGGGGCGTGCCTCTAAAGTGAAGTAAAGAAACCCCTTCACTATTACATCAGATGGAAGAGCAAGGGGTCCATTAGTGACCCGGTACTCTGGTTTGCCATCATACAAGGTCAAGGTCAGGGGCGTGCAATAAGTATATGTATGCATGACTAACATAAACGTATAAGTATATACTTTGACAAAATACGAGTGTTTTTGTAAAGACATGCAAACACGAACAATATTCTTACTTTTTTCAAATAAAGATAAACGATTAGGCTATAAAAATAGGACTAGCTTGTTGGTATCTTGGAATGGGATTCGAACAGCCTACCACTGGATCACTAGGCGAGAGTTATAACCACTACACCAACAACCTATTCAAAAGTATATATCTCGTAATATTCCTATCACAAATATTGTCATACTATTAAGACTAATAATAACACGATGGAGAAGATTCCTATTTTTTTCATTGAATGGAAATAAAAATTTGAGTAAAATTGAACAAAAGTCTGAAAGAAAAATTATGACGTCTCAAAAACTAACAAACTTTAGAATATTAAATTTGCGTTTTGCATTTTTTCCGTCCGGTGGAGTCGCGTGACGTCATCTCGCGTACCCGGTGACGTCACAGGCAAGCTAGAGCTCAATCATTCCGCGCTAAAATACACTAACTAACCAACTAACTAACTAACCATCACGCCGTTTCCCCGCAGGGATAGGCAGAGAGGATTGAACGCCACACTCTTCTATCCTGGCACACCACTTTTGCTTCGGCCACATTCATAAGTCTTCTCATACACGTTCTACGGTTGTTGCGGCTTTTAACAGGGCCATCTTCAAATACTTGTAGTACCTGATCGTGCTAGGTCTTTCGCGGACGCCCTCTATTCCTGTTGCCTTCAACAAAATACACTCAATTTAATATTATTTTTCTCGGTTATTTACTGACATATTTCAACATTTTTTTTACAAATTTATTGAATCTTTTTAATTATATTAAATATATATATTTTTTACAGTAGAAGTCAAGACATGACATGATCAAGACATGACAAGTTATGATACTGCAAACCAATAACTAGAGGCCTGTAAAATTGATATTTATTTGTATGATTCGGTTCTAAACTGTAACACTCTCCCGATTAACTATACTTTATCACACATACTGCGTATAAATTAGAAGAAGAAGGCATCTAGAAGCCCATCCTTTAGATTCGTCGAACGAAGGTTTATCCAAAATGAGGTATTCAGCTCCACATATCCCCTCCCTTCTCAACCCTGCCACGGCATCTACCTGGCAGACGAACTAGGCACCCCTAGAACGATTTCCTGAAGGATTGAATACAAAAAGGGGTGAATTTCAACAGATACACTTTTCAATATAACCACCCCGTCTGCTTTAGGAGGCTCAACGGGTGTAAACTTCGTTAATATTATTTAAGAATTTAAAGTCACAGGTGCAATACATCTCTTGATTCTCTTTTCCACAAAGAGGTCTGTAAATATTATACACTAATTTGTCAAAAATAACGGCACTTTATCATGCCGGTTCCCAAAGTATTTAACGATATAACAATTAACGTAATAACGACTTTTATCAAAATATTAGATTTTTTTATATTTCCCCTGCTGGCAGTTAAAGGTACTATTTTCAACCATAACAATCATTCTGGGTAGAACGTGAAATGGTTCGCATCTTTGCTTAGTCTAATACGTACTGTATTTCTGATCGGTCATGCAGGTTCGGTGGTAGCAACTTGCGTTAAGCGGTCAGTTCGGGTTTGCTGGCCCGGGGTTCTAGCCCTGTTCTGCCCATTTAATTTGTTTTTTTTTAGCCGTGAATACGAACAAAATTACGAACGTTACACGAAATAACGGACAGGTATAGTAGGACGGACGGACAGACAACGAAATTATTATGTTTGATTTTAACCTTTTAAAGAGTACTAATTTTATCTTTATTAATTAATAACTTAATTAATTTGTATTTATATTTCCTATTATTTGTGCTTTTTGTCTATAAATACTTTGTCTATGGAGTGATTTGGTTAACACTCGTGTTCCGGAACTGGGCATAACTTAACTCCTAAAATCTATTTTTTAAACTATTTAATAATTATAGATGATATTAAGCTGGTATTTTTTTAATCCTCATAAATATCCCAAAGTATACAATACCAAAAGAAAATTAAATGATAATGAGTATTAAAACAGCCAAATGTACAAAAAAAAAATTCCATGAACAAGCATTCTATACGATACTGCTTCCTTGTGCTCAAAATATTACGGTTTCTTATAAAATGGCCTCAAATTCAGTATAATTTTGTTCGCATAGAACATTTCCAATGAATTATATTTCAATAAAACGCAAAAATTATTGGGGTCCCGTGTGTACCCCGTTTTGATCCCGATCCTAATTCGATCATCCGGTACCTACCTGAAGGTTAAAATATTATTTGCGTATTTTTGTACTGATCCGAAGTTTAAGGTGCTTCGGCGAATCGGAAACTGCAAAAGCGAAAAGTTGTATAGAATATCATGTGAGCATCATCATGGCAGCTATCTCAGATAAATCTCTTAAAAAACGTCGATCCATGAGAACATCCGACCCCCGGTGCATTTGACGATTTAAATGCAAACTGAAAATGGCAGATGATTTATCGAATCCACGTGACGCTAATTCATCCCGACGCTGCGCAATGATGAACGCGGCCTACCTGCCTCTCTATTTGTTTTTTCAATAAAGGCCACCTTTGTCGCGCGCCGCGGGGCGCGGGCCAATCACGGCGCGCCGCGTGGCGGCCGCGTGACGTCACCTGGGCCGGCGCGTGGCGCGCGCGCGCCGCCGATAGAGCGGCGCGGAGGGGCGCGCCTAATGGGTTAAAACACGTACAGGGTGTTTGTTGTTACGGCTCGTTTGGCTCGCTACAGTGTTGACTCGCGCGATTTGTTTGTTCTGCGAGGTAAATGAGTGTTGTAGTTTAGTTTGAATACAGTTATAAAATCAGCTTAAAGTGACGCAAATTGACTGTCGCAAATCTACAAATAAAAATATAGAGGTTTCATTACCAACTGTGAAATCTGTGCACACTATTTCATAAAAAGGACTACAAATGTCTCTAGCATAGTCTCTTCAAAAATATGGATGTTTTCAATTAAAAACATATATAATTTTCAAAAAATTGATAATGTGCGGATGTTCTTACAACGGAATTGGTGACGTTTCATTGTGTAAAGTAATCACTTAAGCCAGATCATACAGGTCGTAAGCCCTGGGCTGTCCTATAAAAAGATAATCATACATGTTTCTCGTGTTAACAGTTTTTTTCATTTTTACGCTTCAACAGGCCACTAGGCCCAATTACAGAAGCGAAACACATCACAAAACACCCAGGCTTGAGTAAGTCACACAGGTAAATTGTGAGCTCACCGAGAATTGAACCCGGAACCCTCAATGTGAGAAGACAGTGTCATGCCCACTGGGCTATGAGGGCAGCCAGTTTCGTCTCTGTGAGACTTCTATAATTAATCTCAATTACCCAAAAAGATTTCCATACCTACTTTTCTATATAAATAGCTTTGTCTCTATGAGACATCTATAATATATCTTGATTTATTATGATCCCTCTAGGAATATTATCCAGCATTGTGCTCTTGAAAAATTTGAACATATTCAAAATATTCTGAAGTTTCCATCTTATGATGATTGTGCATTTAAACAAACTTTCTTCTGTGTGAAGTGTTGTGGGTGTTTTTAATTCATAATAGTGTTGATATACGATTTATATTTAACCCTTCGATGCAAAATGTTGCAGAACTGATACAAAATATTTTACCACATGTACCACCATTCGGATACAAAATATTAGTATGCTGTTTTTCATTCGTTTCAGAAAGATTGCAAGTTGTTGAGTAAAATAATGAAAATTTTACTTGTAGGTACATGACATTTATGTAATCTTGTTGTTGTTGTTATTATTATTGTAGCTGAGTCTCGTAATTGAGGATCCCCTCGCCATTCTGATTTAGTTGCTATTACTGCGCCTAAAATAGCTCTATTCGAGAGGCGCACTCTCTCCCGCATACTTCACATAGGAAGCGGTCAGGTTGCGTTGGTCGGTTCCGTTGGCACATGGTTGCGGCTCGCTGCTCATTTTTTAATCGTCTGGCCGTAGCAATGCCATCAGCCCGAGAGCAAACTCTCCTCCAGCTCACACGACCTTGTGCCAGCTGCTCTTAATTCTCGGGTGCTCCACATAGGCTCAGCGATAGTCGGAGACAGTCTTTATACATTTTCTTCTATCCTTCGTCCTTTTGCCAGCCGCTGGATAACACGTATCCCGTTCATCTCAATCTCGCATTCACGATCATGTCTTCGATTGGCCGATATTTAGAGCGACGCAGAACTACAACGTTAGATATTTGGTTGCTCCAGTGCATCTTTAGAATGCGGCGAAGGAGGTTGGTGAAACATTTCCAGACTCCTAACGTGTCTTCTGTAGGATACCCAAGCGTCCATCCCATACAGAATTATGGAAAGCGCAATAGATTTGTGTGCAGTAAGATTGCGAATTGTTCAGTAAAATAGTGAAAATTGTACTTCTACATAACATTAATGTGATCTACACAATCATTCAATAACTGGGGTTTCAGTATTTTTGAGTTATGATAATTTTTGGATAAATTCAATTTGTACTTATTTTAATTATTTCAGTAAAATTATTACAAAATTCCAGTGTTGTAGAAATACAACAAGATGGATATATAATAAGATGTGTAGTAAATTAACTTTAAGTGATGTTGGGTAAAAGAGTAAGAATCCTTGCATTGGAGATAAATATGTAAATATGAGTCTGAAAATTATTTCGAGGGTTCAGATAGCAACAATGATCCGGATTTTAATGCAAGCTTATTACTTGTAAATTACAAATTTTATTTATAAACTTCGCCTGTTTTTAGCACTAGGTTTTTGTAGCGAGATAGGCATGGCACAATAATAAAAAGATGAGAAATTGTATAGTGTTAATTCCGATTATAGTTCCAATCTGTAATCGTAACTTTCTTTATTTATACATGGACAATTCTTCTTATATGAGTATGAGATTGTTGCTACATTTTCGTGGCAAAAGTTGAAGAAATATCGTCAAGAGTTTCCATTCCTTCTGTCAAATATAACAATTTTCGCGCTATTTGAATTATAAAAAATAATATTATTAATTTTTATCTATATTTTCATATTATAAGTATATTTTACAAATATAATTACTAATTTTCTTTATAGTCAACATTTTAACCCTTCTGAAACAGCTCATATATTTTTTAACAAAATAATTTTTGACAGAAGATGATATCTCTTTCTTATCAAATATTATACGATGGCTAAAAACATCATACATTATTGATGTGCCAGCTAGAAATCAGAAAATGTTTTTTTTCGTACAAATGTAACCCTCCTTATGTAAACATTAAAAATATGTGAAAATATCCATTAATGTGTAATAACCTTTACAACACCCTGTACTGTTGGCTTGACCCCCTAAGCGCGGGCGACTGCAGTTGATGTTTTTATTCATTTTGACAGGTATGTGATCTTACCTGCTACCTACACCAATCAACAACGATTATGAGTCCTCTGTGCGCCAGTTTCATAATGAAACATTATTGCATTCCTTCCAATATTGCATCGCGTGTAATGCAAGAGGTGAGCGGTGATTATAAAATGTATATTCCGTCCGGGATTCGTATTAGATTCTTCCCCAATCGATTTCTAAAGCCTGCTGTGGATTCATCATCATCTTCATCAGCACTACAACCCTTGGTGGGTCTTGGCCTCCTCAATAATTTTCCTTCACTCATCTCGGTCTAGTGCCAGCTCTCTCCAGTTTCGAAGCTCTAAGGCAGAGATGTCATTGAGGACGTTGTCACTCCATCTTAATTTTGACTTTCCTAAACTCCTTCGCCCTATTGGCCTTGAGTTCAGCAGGAACTTTGGTGCTTGATGCTCGGACATTCTCTCCACATGACCCAGCCACCGAAGTCTGCTGTGGATTATCACTAAAAATACGTCATTAATGTGATTTGTTGTATATCATGCACTATTCTCTGATTAATATTAGAAATCTATACCTATACAACTCAATGTCTGTCTGTCTGTTTTCTATACAAATCTACACCGTTTATCCGATTCAATTAAAAAATTTGCGTAATTATGCTTTAGGACCCGGCGGATAACGTAGGCGAAATTTCCCCCATATTCTTTCACCCCTACCCCTGCCCCTGATATATTTTCGATGCAAATCTGTACCGTTCAACCAATCGGACCCAAAATTATGAAACTTATTTTTTAGGACTCGGCAGGTAACATGGATGACATTTCCTCCCTATTATTTTACCCCTCCCCTATCCCTGATATATTTTCGATGCAAATATATACTGTTCGACCGATCGGACTCAAAACACGATTTTGGAAGAGATAATAGATACATAAAATTTAGAACATTTTAAATTACTAATCCTCGGTGACTGCATTCAAAACATTTTTTTATTTTTTGGATATGGCTGCCTTGGCTTTTATACCCCACGTTTGTAAAAAAATCTATGTATCGCTATCGATTAAATCTACATAATAAATCGGTGATGTAATTCATGTACTTAGATTAATTGTAGGTAGATAGATCTATGATATACGTATAAATTACTAGCGACCCGGCCCGGTACAGTTTTGTACACGTTTTTTTTTTACACGTGTTTTTTACAAATTACACGTATTATATATACATTTTGTATGTTTTATATGTTACTGTTATTTTGTTAATATACATAAAAATATTTTTTGTGAAAATAATCTAAAATCCAGGTCACGCATTTTATGAGGGGAATACAGTTCAAAAGGATTCTTTTAAAAATTGTTTGTGTCAAACGAAATACATTTTTGAATGGTGCTTTTTGAAATATTTGATAAATTCTGGCTTTGATGAAAATAACGAAACGGTACAGTGAATGGAAGCAATAATAATTTTTATGAAATAGTCGCTTCCGGAAAATATATGGAAATAATGAAAAATATTACCTCTTTATTATAAAAGACTTCTGCTGCAAGCAAGACTACGTATATAGTGACGATCCTGATAATTCATTTTATTTATATTATAGAAAACATATTATTATTGTGAATTTGCAATTCAGAACAAAGTTCTGTGAATTATATTAAACAAATCTTTATTTAACAAAAAGAAAAGACATACAGAAAAATAAAATAAACAAAAAAATATTTTAACTGCTACCGGGATTTGAACCAACGGACCTCCATTCTATCCGGGGATGGCGCGTTATCTAATTTCGCCACGGCAGTCTGGTAAGTTAACGAAAATGTTTATGTAGTCTCTTTTTAATTGATTTTTATTCCCTTTTTAAAGCAATACGGGGGTGGCCACTCGTGGAATTTCGGAGCGACAGAATAATTGAAGCGAAATATCAGGCGAGTTCTTGCCGATAGCTGAGAGATTTAAATTATGTACGAGAAATGGACGGAATATTACAGAAAGTGATAAATAAAGCGTTACCCAGCGATAATAAAGGTTTAATAGATGATTAATAAATTGCGAAACAGTTTTAGTTCAAGAATAGTGTATTAATTAAATTCTTGTTAAGAGAATTTGTCAATTTCAAAAAATTATTAATCATTAATTAATAAATCGCTTAATCGTTTCCAGTTTTTTCATTTGTCTCCCGCAGCCGTGATCTGTGACAATTGACATGACAGTTACTTTGTGCAGCAACATAAACATTGTACTACACACGTGTTGAGTTAAGCTTTCGTATTATATACTACACATATTAAAATCGCGGGTATTTATCATATGTATAACCCTCGAATATTTGTGATAAAAGCAAGTAAATAATGTGTAATCTAGTATCTAGATCTCATCCGTAAGGCTCGGCTACGAGTCGAGCAGTATAGAAATCAACGCTAGTGACGGTCGAAACTGTTTTTTTCACCAGTTAAAAAATAACAGTTATTCATTTAAGTCATAAAGTCTTTAATGTGTAAATAAACAATAGATTTACAGAAATATAGAAAACGTTGGTTAACAGAATATACAGAAAAACAAATATAGAATTAAAATTAGTGGATGGTACAACCGTAATTTTTATCGGTTATTTTTGGAACAGTTATTTAGGATTTGTATACGATTAAATTATTATTATTGTTGTAATGTATTTGCGTGACGTGACGTCTGATGAATGAGAGTGATAAACGGCATGAAAGAAAGAGAAAGTGCTAGCAGAGCGATGTTAAAAAGCGCAATGCGTCATTTTGCGGATTCCTCTTAAGCTAAGCTTTTTAACTTATTTGTATAAATAATTGTTGTCGCGGGAATTTATTGTCAGCCTTATTATTATTAAAACGAAACTAATCTTTTTAAATTGAACTCCCAGCATCAAGGTTCCTCTCTTGACACAAGATTATCTATTTCACTGTAATTTCTGATATTTTATATGCACCGTATGTATTACCGAGAAGCGAATCTCGACGTTTCGTTGGATACTTATTCCACGTCTCCACGGGTAAAGGTCGTCCTCCTGATGACGTTGGATAAGTATCCAACGAAACGTCGAGATTCGCTTCTCGGTAATACGGTGCGTATAAAATATCCGAAATAACAGTTAAATATGTGTAACGACCGTAATAACAACCTTAACACTTTAATAAGATTATCTATTATAAAATCTGTGATTGGTAAATGAGATTTGTCAGTTGTCGGCAACCGATCATCGGTACGAATATAAAATAACAGTTATTGCGCAACCGGTTTCAACCATCGCTGATCAACCCGGGTGCGAATTCGGCCGCACGTCGGGGCGCCTAAAAAAACATCCCAAGAAATAAATTGAAACGTTTTCCGAAAAGTACCACAATCAATATAACGCCGCTCGGTGTTGCCAGACGCCAGCCCGCCATCTTGTCTCCGGGGACGCCGCCAGTAGTGCAGTTCCGTGTCGGCATTATTCTTCATTTCCCGCGCCGGCACCCGCGGGGCGGCCGGGGGCGGGCCGGGATGGGTGGGAGGGGGGGACGCTGGACGTCTTGACACGCGGAAAACCGGGCGGCTGACCGCCGTCTCGAAAGGAAATTGGGAAAAATCAAGACGGCATTTGGGTGCGTGAAATATACAAATACCAGAGCTAGCAGCAGAAACTTGGCCGGTAGATTTCCGACTATGGTACGTGTCTAAAATGTTCAAGCAACCATGACTTGATATCAACAGTTGTGGAGATATGCAATATCAAAGTTTGCACTTTTTTTTTCAATATTTCTGACTTGTTTTATGCAAAAAGTTGAACTCTCATTACAGTTACTTATGTCGATTACGAAAAAAATATTTGCTTCAATACAACTTAAAAAAAATGATAAAAACCTTGTGAAAAATAACTTTTTCCAATTTTCGGAAGGTTTTTTTCATTTTATTCGACTTGTATTGAAGCGAATAAATTTTTCGTAATCGACACAAGTTACTGTAATGATAGTTCAACTTTTTCCAAAAAATAAGTAAGAAATATTGAAAAAAAAATTATTCGCTTTAATACAAGTCGAATAAAATGAAAAAAACCTTGCGAAAATTGGAAAAAGTTATTTTTTACAACGTTTTCATCATTTTATTTAAGTTGTATTGAAGAAAATAATTTTTTCGTAATCGACATAAGTTACTGTAATGATAGTTCAACTTTTTGCAAAAAATTAGTAAGAAATATTGAAATAAAAATGCAAACTCTGAAATTGCATATCTCCATAACTATTGATATTGGGCCATGGTTGTTTGAACATTTTAGACTCATAACATAGTCAGGAATCTACCTGCCAAGTTTCTGCTGCTAGCTCTGGTAGCTCTGTGGAAAAAGCGAAATTTCCACAGCCCACCAAAATACCTACACGTTACAAATAAATAGAAAATTCAGAGATAAAAGAAAATAAAAACAAAAAAATATACATATACAAAATATACAGGGTATAACGGAGCTTGTACACAATACTATAACTATGTAAATGCGATAAATTTTAAGTCTCTAAAATTGCTGGGATTTATTTTAAGGACATAATGCCCATTTCAATCAATTGAAAGCATTAAAATATTTTACACATCTCTTGTCCGGAGCCAATTAGAATATCGCTCATCAGTTTTGTTTCCATATTATTATGGGCGTATAGACAGTATTGAGCGTGTCCAACGCAAATTTCTCAAATAAATTAACTACAAGATAAGCATACCAATACAAAACATGGAATACTATAACCTATGGAAGAGACTGAAATTACTCACCACATACGATATATTTTGAAAATTTTGTGATTTAGTTCTTCTTTACAAAATTGTAAAAAATATCAATTATAATATCCCGTCCTTATATAGAACTCGACAAATTGTCACATTTCATTGCCAAAATTTCAGTACTAATTTTATCAGTCAAATTTTGTAATTAGCAGAATATTAAACACTGGTAATGAATTTGGTTATATGGTTGACGTTTTCAATGACAATCTAGTGAAAATAAAGTTTACATTTAAAGAGACAATACTACTTCATTAGTAACTTCAACTATTAATTATACATATGATGATGTGTAATATATATTGTTTATACACATTACTGCTATGTACTTTATATTTTTAATTCATATTTTTAATTTTTATACTCATATTTTAATGCTTAGGTATACCTGATATATTCACTGTTTATATCTTTTATTGCTTATATTGGGAGGTTAGATGGATGGGATGAGTGGAGAGGGAGAGGGGAGCGGGGAGAGGGGAGGGGGAGACGGGGAGGGGAGAGGGGAGAGGGAAGAGGGGAGAGGGGAGAGGTGAGAGGGGAGGGTAGAGGTTGAGAGGTTATGTGGGAGTAGGGATAGGGGAGATGGGATGGGGGGATAGGGAGGGGATAGGGGAGATTTTATATGTGAGAGGGGGAGTGAGAGGTGAGATGGGATAGGGGAGAGGTTATATTGTGGATATGTGAGAGTGATATGTTGAATGTGAGATTGGATATTGATAGTTTATATGTTGTATTGGATGATTTTAGTTTGAGAGTGGATAATTGGCTAGTTGAAATGTTATATTTTATAGTTGGATATTTTATATTTTATATGTATATTTTATTATGTTATTATTGATCTTTTATTATTATATTGATATTTTATATTTTATAGTTTATTTGGAGATTTAGGATTTTTATATTTTATATTTTATATTTTACTGCTTATTACTGATATTGTTTAATGTATATACTTCTTGAATTTTATGTAATATTTTTTACGTAAAATCCTATAATGGGCGTAAACAAACAAATATATAAATACTCTGCAGGTGGATATTGGAGCCTCATCGACAGTCATCCTGAGGAAGACCAAAGAACACCTGGATGACTCAATGCTCCAAAATCCTTCAGAGAAACGGCCTGGATGCAAGAGACACCCAGAATCAATGAAGATACTGCCTGATATTGAGTAGAGCGATATGTTGTGACAGTGCAATGAAGAAGAAGATAAATATAGTACATAGGACAGGCCCGCTTCGCAGACAGTAGTGATAGTCAAAGCGTTATTTTAATTGGTTATTTTAGGTACAGTTATTTTGGATTTTCATATGAATGTAACGATGATTGGTAACTAAGATGTAACAGTCATCTAGGACGATGTGAACATTCCATTGTGTAAAGTGATCACTTAAGTCATACATAGTACAGATAACAAGCCCTGCGTACACCCTTTAAAATCTTAAATAATGTTTCCAATATATATAGGCAATTTCTTTTTGTGAGATTTTTATAATTTTGTCTTAATTAATGATTAAAATATAGTTATTAAACAAAGTTTACTTCGACGAAAAATCTAAAAAAAACTGATTCTTTAGCAAATACCAAAGCTCTGCACGACGTATGTGTTTACTGACAATAGACCAATCGTGGTGCTTGAAATACACTCTCCACAAAGTGACTTACCATTCAGATAGCAAATTATCAAGAAAGCGTTCGCAGCATGCACATCCCTACAAATATTACGATTTTTAGCCAGAGTCGTAAATGAAGTGGCTCACAGCTTCAAGGCCTGTTGTAGTATTAAAAATAAAATATTGTCATGTGTCATGGCTGCGGGTGGCAAATTAAAACATTGGAAATTAATTAGCAATTTATTAATTAATGAGTAATTAATTATTTAATACACAATAATAATAATAATTATTCAATACACAAAGTCACTTAACACGTATCAAACTTTACAGTATTCCTTATATCACATTATTTCGTAATATATCACTCGTATATGAACATTTTATTCAACATTCACTAGTACTTACATTCCATCCAATTCTCGCACGTATTAGTCGCATTTATTTATTTCGCCACTCGCTCGATTATTTCGCTCGATATCTGTCGCTTCGTAATATCACGACTTCTGACTATCTCTCAAAACAAGACTCTCTTGCTGCAGCGTAGTCCTGGTATTTATACACCAAAGACTGGTATATTCGTACTCTCGGGAAGATTATTTTCCTTTCTAGTGTTTAGTAGTTTAGTTCCCATCGCTTCTAGGCCATTCTAGTCGTCTCCCGAAGATTGTAGATAAATGTAGACAATTCTAGTAGGTAAAAGAGGTTGCGATCTTATTATCGTCATTGACGTTCGATAGAAGAGGGAATGTTGAGAAAGATATCGAAAGGAGAGTGACTGCGGGGTGCGGGGTGAACGGTGCTTTAAACGCAATAGTTTCTAATAGAAATATGTCTACCGAGGCAAAACTAGCGGTACATAATGGAATTCTGGTACCAAGACTGATGTATGGGAGCGAAGCCTGGAGCTGGCAGAAGAGGAACTAAAGTAGATTGAATGCAGTGGAGATGATATCCCTCAGACGTATGTGTGACAAATCAATTTATGATAGAGTAAAGAATGCAGATATTAGGAATGAATGTAAAGCTGATCTTAGCATAATTAATAGAATTAGAAAAGGGTCGCTCAGATGGTTTGGACATGTTGAACGAATTTTTATTTATTTATTTATTTAACATAACATAACATTAAATTACATTACAAATATAATTATACAATAATACTTTATCATACAATCATATAATAAAATATGTAACTACCTAACTAGGCTGGCCTGTTTTAGGGCAAGTTATATATTTCATTTTAAAACACAATATTCGACTATAGGTACTCATTAGTATATATAATTAATTAATGATTTAGAGTTCAAGTAAATTAGTACATTATAAAATTTTTAATTATATTAATACAATACAAATATTTTAATTAAATTAATACAATAAAAAGTTAAATTAGATATATACGAGATGGTTTGGGCGTGTTGAGCGAATGAATGAGGAAAGAATGGTAAGAAAGATATATAATGCAACTGTTGATGGCGCCAGAAAGAGAGGGCGACCTTAGAAGACGTGGCATGACCAGATTAACCAGATACTGGAAGATGGTCCCATTAGAAGCCTCAACAACCGGCGAGCTTGCATGCAAAAATGTACGAATGTGGATGAGGCGAGAGTTGTATGTCAGGACAGAAGAGTGTGGCACTCTATCCTCTCCGCCTACCCCCCACGGGGAAACGGCGTGATGATAAGTTAGTTGGTTAGACATATTACGAAGGATTTTGTACGTAATCTCTTTTACCATTTATTTAGAATATATATTTAATTTTTTGTGTTGACTGCCAAAAATTTGGACGTGGCATGTTTCACGATGACTGGTCATAACCAGGCCTGCGATGGGGTTGGTAATGGACGTGCGAACACCGGATCTGGGCGGGAGAGCAGGCCGCGTGTTCCATATTTGAGCTTCATCCCCTTCCGGCAGTGCATTAGGGGAGGTTCAGCGACCAGACGCGGGATATTTTAAATAAACACCATATTCGTGTTTGCATGTATCTGCCTTCATTTAAAAATCGAATAGGTTCGTATGCGTGTGAAAGTGTATTTACTCCCTTTATATTAACTCGTGGCGCCTGCTTGCTTGCCGTCAACAAAAACTTTGGATTGATTTTTGACCCTTTTCCCGTGATCCAATCGAGCTGAAACTTGGCAAGCAGACTCGTGGCGACGATCAAGAAGATCTATCAAAGTTTTGTTAAAAAAATTAGTAATTATAGTATAATTCCGGATTCTTAGAAATTTTATTGGTTTTTTCAAATTGGAATCATTAGAAAAGTTTGATTACTAGCATAGCGGCTCGATAACGTCGCGGAATATTTTTTAAATTTAAATTACTCCGTCGGTATAATAGGTACATCACTAGGAATTTCGAAAATTTACAAAACAATTGGTTCACAGATGACAGAAAAATTGGGTTTTTTGGGAAAAAATCAAATAATAATTTATTTCTTTTAGATTTCTGCTAAGTTTTGAAGAATTCTACATTACTCAAATCTGATTCTGACTAAATCATTTGACGCTGGAAATTCATAAGGTACGATATTGATGATAATTGAATCTATCAAAATCTTGACATCTCAAAACATCTGACATTTTAGAAATATATTAAACTACTGTAAGTTTAGTGTTATGTTATATGTTTTAATTCGTCTTTAATTGTTGTTATATTTTACAAAGAAAGGGAGTATAATAAAAACTTGGTTTTTATGGGTTAATTTTTTTTTTGCTATCATTTTAGATCCAATAATAACGGAATTAGAAATTAGTAATTAAGAAATGTTCTAAAAATATTTGAGGAAGCTCTATATGACGCGTTGGTAATAAATAGGGTTAGAATATTCTAAGGACTTCACGGCTGTTAGGAATTTTCTGTGTGTATTGGCTTGCAATACCGTACCGAAATCAGACGAAACCTAATTTCAGTACGGCAGCTATACTCTAAGTGTGTTCCGCGGAACCCTGTATGGGTTCCGCAAGAATTTAGATAAAAAATTCAAAACACCTCTCTCTGGTCGACTGTTCTATTATACCTCCCATTAGTTAGATTTTTTTTCTTTTTTATATCTTATATTATTATACTTGTTATGTAAGTAAGTAATAAGTAACCGTTACATGGTACTTTTATTATGCTTATTAATAAAGAAAACACTTTTAAAAACTATTGTTTTATTGTAGGGTTCCGTCAAGTATTTCGCTTTCCAAAAGGGTTCCGTCACCAAGAAAGATTGAGAACGGCTGCAGTACGGTATTGAAAGCCAATACTTAACCTTAGCATAAACACGTACTTATCACATCATGCCTTATTTATATTCATGCTTTGTTATTTTCTGATAATTGATATTTGGGCTTTGCTATGTTCTTCTCCTTGTATTTCTCTGCTTTTTGTTTACATTATGTTATTTACTTGTGATTTTATTTTTATGTGGATATTGTTAATTTATTTGAATAAGATGTTTTTCCTAACGCAGTGACAGTGAAGTGGTTAGTGTAGTTTTCTCGCCGCGTCGCACGAGTGTTTTGCATCGTCAGCGACGTAGCGAGGAATTTAGCATTAAAACAATACCAAACTGTATGGCAAATGTGTAGGGTCGATACGGGAGCTTTTGCTCGTAGAACGGCCCTGGGTCTGTGATGGTTCCACTTCATCACATCAGCCCTGTTGATGAACCCTGCAATGGGATCCGAAGCGTCGACCAAAGAGGTTAGATATACACGGCAGAATATCCCAGAAAACTACACACTGAAAAAATGATGTGATGTCTCTTCCTTTCATCTAAGAAGAAATAATATCGGGAGTTGGGAGTCCAGTATATTAAGCCTTTGGATCCCTTGAAAGTAGATATCTATTGACTTGTAACAATCGGTACTTATCGCGATATTATTAATAGCGGTTTACAGGTAGCGTAAAAAAAATTGATTATTTTATTTGTATATATCTACTTTTATATAAGTATCTCACCTACATGTTAAGGAAATACCTTTCTACCGTCAGGGTGTTATACATATAACATTGTAGATATAGGTATTACGCACTGTACTAAAATTTTATATTTTAATCTTTTCGTGGTATTGGGTTTAATGCAATGAAATGAGCTGCTCTTAAATCTGTTATTTATTTTTTTAATGAATAAATATGTTACCAACAATGTTGCTCAATCAATTGAAAAAATAAATAGTAGGTGCTCTTGTACTAGTTAATTGCTAAGTGGCCACGCCCGAATGGCGAGTCCCTATGTATCTTAATTTGGTTTAATTATATTTTTAATCTTATTTTCATATCAGAATAATCCCTTAAATGGCAATAGAAGGCTTTCTGTATACCTTAAGAATTAGAGGCCGTGAATGACTGACTGGAGATGGTCATCTTAATATTAACTAAATTGAATTTTGTAATTTTGGAAACAAAGTTAATGGTGCACTAAATGCAATTATGGCCAATAGGAATCTGTCAAAGGAAGCAAGACTAGCGGTACATAATGGCTTTCTAGTGCCAATCCTTATGTATGGAAGTGAAGCCTGAAATTGGCAAAGGAGGAATGAAAGTAGACTGAATGCGGTGGAAATGCGGTCACTAAGACGCTTGTGTGGAAGATCTTTGGTCAATAGAGTGAGGGATGAACAAATTAGAAGTGAATGCAATGCTGGCTGTAGCGTGGTAGGTAGAATAAAGAAAGGAGTGCTGAGATGGTTTGGTCATGTGGAACGTATGAACGAGGAAAGGATGGTTAAGAAAATATATGAGGCGAGTGTTGAAGGCAACAGGAACAGAGGGCGTCCGTGAAAGACCTGGCACGATCAGGTACTACAAGTATTTGAGGATGGCCCTGTTTAAAGCCGCAACAACCGTAGAACGTGTACGAGAAGATGTACGAATGTGGCCGAAGCAAAAGTGGTGTGCCAGGATAGAAGAGTGTGGCGTTCAATCCTCTCTGCCTGTTAGTTAGAATTTTGTAATGCACACTTTGAGTTTATTTAACACGGCTATGGTTTCGAGAGGAGCAGTTCCTTTCATCTTCATGTGTAACGTATAACTAACCTAAATACAGAAATTATGAAAATATTTGAGTAGAGTAACGAGTCGCAAAGCAATGGGGACGATTTTTTTGTGTGGTCCTCAAGGGGAAGATGCTGAGAAGCAGAGACTTTTGTAAGAATATGATGTTTAGCGTAAACAGTTAATTATGAGTTTTTTATCGGAATTCAAGTTCTTTTGGATTTCGACGGTTTCCAAACTGTTCATTACAAATCTTTATGAGGAACTGAATGTAGTAGTTTTAGTCTGTGGTTTTCGAATCCAGAGAAATTGTTGTTCCTTAAACAACGGCAATGTTTCTTTATTCTTATATTTAGGTTTTTTGTGGTTTGGCCAATGTATTTACTATCACAATCCCAAAAGTAATTTCGTAGGTATATCTCACTCTTTTCAATTGAATTATTTATTGTTTTTGAATTTAGAAGGATTTTACCGATGTTGTTATTAGTATAAAACGCGGGATTAATTTTTAGGGGAAATTGTGAGTAGTTTTCCGCCAATAACTGTTTTCATTATTGTTATTTTTATGTCCTGAGTATAAATATATTTATGTTATCTTCGCATTATTTTTAATTTTAGGATTTTATCAATTAGCGTGATACTTGATAATTTTATTAATTATCAGTTAGCGGTAATTGATTAAAATTAGAATTTTATCAATTACCGTGACCATGACCATGACCATGATTATATGATATGAATTGTTAAAATCCCAATTACAGGTAACGCTTATTTGCTTCTTTAAAGTATAAAAAAATTCTTCTTTTTTCTGTATTCCTTTTTTCTTTTTCTTTTCTTTTTTTCTTTTTTTTTCTTTTTTTCTTATATAAATAAAATCTTATTATTTAGGAACCGACATAATATTGAATATTAAGAGATATATTTTTTTTTTTCAAAATATATACATACGTATATGTCATGCTTCAATGTTCTCACTGCACGCTCCTCCCTTCAGTCTTGTGTAGGCTCCTGCCTGCAGCTACACCAGTAGTGTCGAGAGGAAAGTGACCCACGGAGGATGAGCCTGGATCATGAGGATGTCTGCCTACGAACCGATTGATGTCTCATAAACAAATTTAAACCTAGCCTATTGGAAGAAGCAACAATTGTGAATGAGTGCATTGAACTCTCCGATATTTATTCCGACCACGAATTTTTAAGCGAATGCGAGTACAGAGAACCCACTAGTTCTTACAGTGAGTTATAAACTTATATTTAAAAAAAAAAACTAACCCATAAAAAACAAATTTTTATTATACTCCCTTTCTCATTTACTAGTGGAAACTGGTTTGGCGCTTAGCCTACGCGTTGGGCTTCGGTCGGGCCGAGTAGTGAAAAATTTCCAAAATTATACTATGATCAGATTTTGTGTCTACCAGACGCATCGCAGTCTTTTCATACAAATTACTCAGTCGTATGAAAAAATCATTAAAAATTTGAAAAATCCAAAATTATACTATAATTATTAATTTTCTTAACGAAAATTTGATAGATCTTTTTGATCGTCCCCACGAGCCCGCTTGCAAAGTTTCAGCTCGATTGGATCACGGGAAAAGGGTTAAAAATCGATCCTAAGTTTTTGCGTCAATCAATCAATCAATATAAAGGGAGTAATAAAGAGGAGGCATGCTGTAGTGATATTAATAACTAAAAATCAATTCATTAACCACAACACAAAATCTTCCGTCAATACGCTTGACACCTTTGCATACTGTGGTCGTTAATAAAATATTATTTCACTTCGTTTGTATCATTAGCAACTTCCAAATTGGACTAATAAATTCCCAGCTATCGCTTTCAAATTAACGTAAAGCATCGTTAGTTGGAGAGAGACACACGTCGCACTAACGTTGTATTTATTCGTAAATTATTGCATTCGAAATTGATTGTTTTAAATGGGATGCGGGGTGATTTATTATGAAACTGTTTTCGCGATGTTTTCAATAGTTTATACGTTTAGTTGCAAGGGTGGTTTGGGGTTGGTGGGGCGAGAGGTTGGTGGTGGGTTGGGGAAATAAGAGCGGAATGAGTATAGTTTTATGAGTATAATTTTGGTTAAATATTGTCGCGTATTCACTGTCAAGGAATTCAAATAAAACACAAAAATCACTTGATAAATACTTCGGAGATCACAATTGTCAAGACAGAAAACTTCTCGCTCGGCCGTCCGCCAGTATAGGTACCTACATAGATTTTTGCAGCTGGTAATGATACCTCTTTATTTTTAAGCCAGCTCATATAAGTAGTCAGCCCTAAGCCATCGTATAAAAAAATTTCCACACATTTTGCTCATATAAATATAACTTCGTCTCTGTGAGACTTCTATAATTTATCATAATTTTTCACAGTTAGTTCGTTTAGATATTTTTTTCATGTAGTTTTTTTATTTTTATTTCTACTGTTTACATCTAACTAACTAACTAACCATCACGCCGTTTCTCCGCAGGGGTAGGCAGAGAGGATTGAACGCCACACTCTTCTATCCTGGCACACCACTTTTGCTTCGGCCACATTCGTACATCTTCTCATACACGTTCTACGGTTGTTGCGGCTTTTAACAGGGCCATCCTCAAATACTTGTAGTACCTGATCGTGCCAGGTCTTTCGCGGACGCCCTCTGTTCCTGTTGCCTTCAACACTCGCCTCATATATTTTCTTAACCATCCTTTCCTCGTTCATACGTTCCACATGACCAAACCATCTCAGCACTCCTTTCTTTATTCTATCTACCACACTACAGCCAGCATTGCATTGACTTCTAATTTGTTCATTCCACACTCTATCAACCAAAGATTTTCCACATCTATTAGAATAAAATAAAAATCTTTTACCTATCTAGATAACAACGTACATTATATATGTAAATATATATCGACATGCATGATAGTTTAAAAATGTGTACATATACATACATATGAAATTTATAAAACAGTATCTTTTGTAATAATTGTTGTATTGTTGTTTTTTTGTTTGCTAGGGGATTTGATTATGCTAGAATAATGCGTACGTAAAATGTGCCTTAAATAGATGCAAGGGGGACATTCTTCTGCACTGATCCAATCTCCTCTCACGAAAACGGGGTTCTGTTCATCTCTTTACAAATTAATACTCTGTGTCATAATGATTGAAAAAAAAACATATTTTGCTAAGTACATAAATCACAAATTAAGTAAAGACAATTATAAAGTGTATATCAGTATGAACAAAGACATGTGTTCATATATGTATTTACAAAGTTTATTCAAATAAATAAACGGTAAAATGTTCGTTAAGGAGATTTCGGTAACGTGTTGAGAATATCTGCAATTTGTGCATACTCGTTTCTGTTGAAAGTCTGTTGATCGTGGAGTATTTTTAGTGAGATGTGTTGCTTTGGTTGCGGTGAAATAATGCTTGATAACGGGTATTTCTGGCCGGTATGTGAAAAGAGATGATAAGAGTTCCGGAGAATCCAAGTTATAAGAATGAATTATTTTGTATAGATATATGAGATCAATAATGCGTCTGTCGCAAAGTTAAATCTTCTTCTTCCTTAGCCTTTTTCCCTCCACTGCTGGATGTGGGCATCTTCTATTTTCTTCCACTGACCTCAGTTTCTCCCCTTTCGCATCCAGGTTCTTTCTGCTTGCTGGACTATGTCATCAGACCACCTTTTGGGAGGTCTTCTGATGCTTCTATTTTTTGTCCAGGGCCTCCACTGTAGGATTCTGGGTGCCCATCTAGTATCCTCCTGTAGAGCCATATGTCCAGCCCACTGCCATTTTAGTTTTGCAATACGATCCATAATATCGACAACTTTTGTTCGGTGTCTTATTTCTTCATTTCTAATTTTATCTCGAAGGCTCACGCCGAGCATCTGCCTTTCCATGGCCCGCTGTGTACATTTTAATTTTTGTATGCTTTTTTCTGTTAGTGTTGCTGTTTCTAGTCCATATGTCAACATCGGTAGGATACATGTATCGAACATTTTTCTGTTCAGGCATATTAGGATTTCTTTATTTTCAAACAATTGTTTCAATTTACCAAATGCTGCCCAGCCCAGACCTATTCTTCTTGGTAGTTCTGCTGTTTGGTTTGGTTTGGTGGGAAAAGAAAAGAAAACCAAACAGCTAAGTTTAATAACGTTTTCAATATTTCCACATTATCAACTCGATTTTTTCGACTTGTCATAGTCTCAGACGGGGTGCAAAATCACCACCCGAAAAAGAGAGAGATTCATCTGAAGACAGTAATTCTTTTCCTTGTATTCCCGCTAAAAGTCCAAAATGGGCACTCGACTACAAATTCATGCGATAATCTTGTGTAACGTTTATATTCCGTACTTTTCGTGATTTTTATTCCGTTCACGACGGCGCGGGTCCCCCCATAGCCGTCACGCTGCGCCACTGTGTTTCAATATGGGGGCTTACGGAGATCTCTGCGGGCGACGAAATCGTCCTTTGTACTCGGCCGCGGCTGACGGCCAGTGGCGGCTTGCGCTCAAAAACTATGGACGATCAAAAAAATTTTTATGTGTGTGTAATCGTAATTTTTTCGTAAGGATTCTATAAATTAAGGCGCTATCGTAAGCATTATTTCTTACAATCGATTTTATTACCGCAAGTTGTTTATTAAAGTTAATGTTAGATAGAATTTTTTTTACTAATAAATAGTTTATAATAGCGTTCTCATCAATAAAGTCTTTCTAAACAATCAAAACCACGGCTGACTAAGAATTTTATTTGTTAATGAGATGCCATCCTTAAATATTCTAAAATTTCAGCCTGAAATTTTAGAATATTTAATTTAATTTAATTAAAATGTGGTCACTTTCTACACAAATAACAGATTAAGGAGACTTTTGATTAATTCTAAAGATAAAGAACGTAAATGTAGATATTTAGGGATATACAAACTCATATGCAATGATTGTTCAGCGTTTTATATAGAAAAAAAAAACAATTATAAATATAAATACGAGAGTAATCTAACACAAAAGATGTCTAAATAGTGTAGGCTAAGCAATTCTCGGGTGTTGATGTACTTCACAGAAATGACATAGGTCTTAACAATTTTCAAGCTTTATAAATAAAAAAATCATTAAAAATAAATAAATACTTTTTACTAAATAAAAAAATTGATTTATTTAATTCTCTACACCTACTCACATCCCCTCTATCTCACCTAACCTCCGCCAAAGTTGATGGATGATCTGTCTCTTTCTCTCTTCAGTGGTTTCTTCATTGCTTGTCATTCTGTTTTAGTATTATATTCAACCCTGATGAAGGCTTCGCTCTGAGCCGAAACTAGTTGGTGTTTACTCAATAAGTAATAACAAACAAAGTGTTATTTTATTTTAAATAACTAAATATGTTATACGATCGGTAAATATAAATATTTAATCTTTCAAATAAATAAAAATTGTTAATAATATTTTAGCGATACTGTGTACCTACCTACTAAATGTTGCAACTAAACGTTGTCACGCAATGGCGATCAGTCAACCGTAACTGCAAACTATTACGCACGCAATCCAGGGTCATTTATCCATAATCGCATTATCTCTCTAAAGAATTCTACGACATTCCATTTCATAGTAAAATACACGTCAGAAGAATCTAGAACTTTCTACAGGCTTCTCGTTACTTTTTCATTTAGCTATAAAAGGAGTCACGCGACGCGGGTTGAAGCAATTCAGTTCGCGGCGAAAACAAAGCAATATCTCCATATAATAAAGTATGTGTGAATTGTGTAATACGTGATATTACATTACGATATTAGTTACCAAGCAAACGCAGTGACTACCAGTGATACATGCGGAATAAGGAAGCATACCAGGGCTAGTAGTTTCTACGTGCGAACATCGAACGGAATTTGCGAGAAGTGATCTAAGCGATAATGACTGCGTTAATTAGTGCGAATCGAGTAACAGTTAAAGAATAAGTGTGTGAAATATTGGGAAGACATTTAGCGACACTAAAATTGCGAACGGTACTATAATAGGCATGATGACAGTATTAAAGAATTAAATAATAAGTGATTTTTTGAGAAGAAAATATTTTGAAATTATTCTAAAAAATGATCCAGTTTTAATACACACATTGAGATTAATAAAATTTTCAATAAAATAAAAGTATAAAATTGTGCCATCCGCCATTTTAACTGAAACACCGGTCAGAGTGAATGACGTCACGTCTTAGTACCAATCACCTTGTCTTTGAACCGTTGCCATAGACACAATGCACGACAAATGCAATTTTGACGTCACGTAGGTGAAATGACAGCTGCGGGCGTTTTTGCGTGAAATTAAAAATATGTAGATGAAAATGCAACTATTTGCGTAATACTAAATAAAGTTGTTAATTACTGAAATAATTTTATTTTCGGTAATGGTAGACGTGTACCTACAGTATAGAATGTTTTTCAAAATCTGTCATCGTGCCTATTTAACTTATGTTCAGTGACTTTCTTTGGTAATAAATTTAACTTAATTAATTTCTAGTATTTTCATTTGCCTCATTTTTTATACAACATTGATTGTTAAATGCCTTGCACCATTAAACGAGCTGTCACTGACGGTGGGGGTGTAACAAAGCCAGTGGGGGCTAATTCTTTTTAAATATTTTGTAACTTGATTTGAGTAAGCGGAGTAACGGAATCTTAACTTTCAGATTGGCTTAATCAAAGTACCGAGAATTTTTGTTTCAAGCTTCTTATAATACGCACTGCGGCCTTCTTCTGATTAAGGAAATCGAGTTATTGACAAAGGAAATAGAAAAATAAAATATTACTCCTACAAACTGGTTTCTGACTGGTGATCGGTTGGACACATGAAACAAGATGTGCAAATTAAACATATATATATATATAAATGTGTGTGTGGGGTCAAAGACCCGTTTCCCCACGCGTTCTGACCAGCTCCATATATATATATATATATATATAATATATATATATATATATATATATATATATATATATATATATATATTTATCGATAAATTCATTTCTTCAGAGGTTTCGCGAAGAGGTGTGACGAACAAAGGTTGCTACGTCACAATATATATATATATATATATATATGTGAAGTCTATGCTGGGTTGATTGGTGAACGTTGCATTATGTAAAGTGATCTCTTAAGCCAACCGTTGATAGGTCGTGAGCCCCATAAACACCCAAAAAGACTTCCACACATACTTTTCTATACAGGATTATTTGGAAAACATTAATAACCTCGCAGGACTATATTCTTGCCTTGATTGTGAGTCGAAAATATTCAAGCAGCCATGTTATGGAGATATGCGACATCAAAGTTTGCATTTTTTCAATATTATAATATAAAGTGGCCGTACTCATTGCCCCACCGACACTCATGATAATGCGAGAGGAACGGGGAGGCGTCCACACAAAACCTCTTCGTTGCCTCCAGAGAGCAGGGAAAAATGATAATCGAAATATACTTATCATCCATTAAGTGGGAATCGCATACATATGTACAGGAAATGCTACAGTACAAAATATGAATGCAAAGTCCATAGTGTCCATAGTAATAAGCATAAGGATAAAAACACAACATGTAAACATTCAACTTAAGAGTCGGATTAATTAATATGAATACAGAATTGCACCTTAGAGACAGTTATTAGGGTAATTCATTCCTTTCAGGTAAAAATTAAAATAAAATATCAAGCACAAAAAGAATCAAGAGAACACGTCCCTGTAGAAAATCACCAATCAGATGAACGGTTCTGGTGAAAACTGCAAACAACAGATGGCGCTGGATAGTTGTGGCTGTGGTACCATCACTATCAAGGACCACAACCATTTTACCAGGAGTATAGAGAAGACAAAGAATGTACAAAAACTGGCTAACCTCCTTATAGTTTCTAAGGGAATTGTTTCTTTTAAGATTTTCGAATCGATTGACGGAAAAGACTTTCGTTGTGTTATTTTTACCAAATGATGTACTGATAACAAAGTAAGTAAAAAGCAAACCGAGCAATAATATAGATAGTATCTATGCTAACGACAAAGTTACACACCACTACAATTATTGCTACTGGAGTTACACCAACCATTGCTCTGCCAGGTATGCTCAACCAGAATACAATCAAATTATTTTAAGCTAAGAGTATTTTTTCCATTGGAAGGAGTATTTTTTTGCATTTTTGCATTTTTTTTGCATTTTGCATAAAAATCAAAAAACAATTTCTACATGCAGGAACAAAGATACTATTCAAGTCCCAAGAGTGCAAACTACTTATGTACAAAGATTATTTTAGATAAATAGGCCCGAAATTGTATAGTACAATGCTGGAAAGTGTACCAAAATTGAAGAATCCGAAAAACTTAAAAACAATGCATCAAAGCAAAGTGACGACTTATATTTCATGCCAAGTGACATATTGATTTGGAGCAATCATGATGTCATGTAAACTATGTTTACTTGTGGCAGAATGTAGGCGAAGATGAATCTTTTTTGTTAACCTATTTGTATAAAATGTACTTGCATCTAAGTAAGTAATAATTCTCAGCACAGAGCTTTCAAGAAAGAAAGGCATAGTAATACTAAACCTTAGTATTTTTAAAGCATTGAATAAATAAATAAATAAATAAATGAAGTATGTGTGAGAAACACGGCGTCAAAGCATGGGAAAAACAATCAGGACTAGACAAATATTGAGAACTTCCGCGATGAAGATACTGAGGATAATAGCAGGCAAGACTCGCAAAAGGTCGCGTGAGGATCTCCAGAATAAGTGAGATGTGTGAGGCTAATAACATTGTACGATGGAGTAGACAGCGAAGAAGCGACTGGTATGGTCATGTCCAGAGAATGGACGGCACCAAACTCTCCTATTTCGAAATGCATAATAGGCAAGGCTAAATTTTTTTAAATCATGCGATTGTAATAGCAACAAATATTATTTAAATTGAGAATCATTTTCGTTCTCCGGATTGGCCTCAAATCTTATTTTCTGCCTGATATTAATGTTACTGCAAATTGAGATATTGACATTATTTTAATGTTTTGAATAAATGACAACAACCAACCTTAAAGTGAGCATTAAATATAGCTTTCATTACCAAAATACATTATAGACAAGTGTACCAATGCAACAAAAGAAAATCCTGATAACAATCAAACTAGTGCATCTTTCTATCTTGAAATTAACCTATATTAGTGAGGTTCAATCGTCTATTATGACACTTACATTTCTACCTACATGCTTCTCAAATTCTTTCGTCTCCTACAAATGGGTTAATTAGCCTATGGCTGTACAATATTATGTACTAGCTGTAACCCGTCAAAAATGACGGTATATTTACATGTTGGTTCTATAAGAAATATTTATTAATTTATTTATAAAAAAAAAAAAAAATACCTTGTTTTTATAAAAGAAACAACGGAGGTTACGCAAAGTTACGGGGAGAGAGACAGGAGACAGACAACGAAATTATTATAATTTATATAACATGCTCGCCTGTTAGCCGTCATCTTTGACACTTTTAAAAAGGTTTCATACACCTGTAGGAAGACGCCTGCCGTGTCGTCTTGCGTTGCACTACTAATTGTCAAACCAAACTGACCGAGTTTTAATATCTTCCTTAAACAGCGTCACTCACGACTACGGTCCACACCATGACGGCTGATCTTATATTAAGTGTGAACTCTCATACACATAAAACGGCACCATCCAAATTGATAAAAATCTTCAGAAAAAATAGTCTATATTGTTGAAACACCGAACATTGTTATAGAAATCGGTTTCTAACGGCTTAAGCAATTACGGACTGACGTTTCGAACAAATTTAGATTATATTTCCCATTGACGTATTATAATATAGACACGTTATTTCCACACTAGCCGACTTTCATATGTAGCAAATATTGAATTGAAAGAGACAACAAACCACTGCACACTTATCTCAGAAACGCTCTGCGTGTAGACAGAAAAATCAGGTAATTTGAAGTCATTATGACTAAAATAAGATACTCATTCTTACAATAGTGAACGATACTCTGTTCCTTTTTTTCCGAGACTTTTTTCCGCGTAGCGTCGCCCCCGATCACAAAGAACGATAACGAATGCAAGTAAGGCAATTACCCTACTTTTGAGTTGCCAAGATTTCACGCTTGTAACGTACTTACAGTTTATTATATCATTAATATTTTCCATGTTTATAGTGTTAACTTTGTGGTTAGACATAATTATTAATTAATTAAAACATTTTGTATTCATATGGAGTAACTCTACGTCTGCCGGTTTCAATACCACTGTATCTTCGTCGATAATTCATCGATACGAAGATGCATTGGTATTGAAACCGGTTGACGTAGAGTTACTCCAAGTGGTAAATACAAAGTTTTCTTATTAATCAATATCTATACAAAGTAAAATAACTTCAAATAAGAATAATTTAAACCATAGCACGGAAATCAAAAATAAGCAGAAGATTTTGAGTATGCTCACAATAGTGGATTTGATACTCATGTGACATAATTAATATATATGTATATATTCTCCTATCATTATATCATCTCATAGAGACGAAGATCTTTATTATATTATATTTTAGATGTCTCAAAGATACGAAGATTCACCTCTGTGAGACATCTATAATATATATCTTGATTAATGAAGTCCCCCTGGGGATAAAATCTCGTATTGTGTTTTTGAAAAATTTAAACAGTTGTCGTATCACAAAATGACGTCATAAAACCTAGCGAATTGCATACTTGTGCGAATGACTACTGAATTCGTGAAATATTCAGGAGTGACAATTAGAGCTAAATACGAAATGTGTGTGAATTATAGAACGGTGCTCTGAATAAATTCGTATTCAATGATACTAATTAATTGATCATTGGCACGATCCCATAACAATATTTATTTAATGAATAACCACCAATAATAGTTTTAAAAATGTTTGAATAATAATCATTATTAATATGTTAAATTAACATTAAATTTAAAGCAATAACACACTGCGCAGGTGAACATAACCGATAGCGTACACCAAGAACATTGTTGCATACTGTCTAGTGTGAAGCGGTCGTATAGCTCTGTCTCTTTTTCGCATTTTTTTTTTTTTTTTATTTACCAATATTTTTTAATTTTTTTTATTTATTTGATTTGATTTTACGCTTCAACAGGCCAAGAGGCCCAATTATAGAAGCGAAACACATCACAAATCACCCAGGCTTGAGTAAATCACGTAGATTAATTGTGACCTCACCGGGAATCGAACCCGGAACCCTCGGTGTGGGAAGCCAGTGTCATGCCCACTGGGCTACGAGGGCCGCATAGATATCGTTTAAGAACTCGACGTACATCATCTCTTCTACGCTGTGCCAAGAGCACAGCGCAGAAGAGAGCAGAAGTAGCAGTTACTCTGATGTATGGCGTTTCATATCATAAATGCATAACTACCAATCGAGGTCACACACACACAAACGTGGCGAGTCTGCCGCGTAAACAAAACTGAGGCGCAGCAGTGTACACGAGGCAGGGACACAGGGCGATGCCCGGAGCACCATCAGCATACACATTCAGCTAGACCTTAAGAGAGTTCTTTGTTGCAAAACATATAAAACTATCCAACGCCCTGTATGGGCATGTCAGTTTCTCAACGACCCCCGGCGTAGGCCGGAGGCCCTGGTCCGTCGAGTCTTTCTCATTGTCTTTATTATCATAATTATGTATAACTTGTAATTGTTTTATCGAGCGAATAAAATCATAAAACATTTCACGACTTTGGAGAATTCCCGTTACGTAATGGGTGGTGACTCTAAAGTAGCTTTCTCCTTAATCATCGGTCACCACAAAATGGTGACTACCGACGCTCACCCTTTCACCCCCCAAAAATATACCTGGACTACAACCACTACTCTAACAGCCTCACTGCATGCTTCTTTTCTACCTCTCGCAGGGTTAGGCAGAGAGGTACACTACGATACACGAGCGAGTGGTCACGAGACGTCGTCACGCCGTCACGCTCGACAGTCACGACCCGTTCCGAAGGCTCTGTCTCTGTCAACATTTACCCATGTGCAAATTAATGTTTCACTTTAATCTTCTTCTCGAAGCCACCGACTGTGGCAGCGTCTTCTGTTTGCACATTTGTCCCGGTATGTTGTCTCAAGATGATCGGAATCTTCCGAGGGTCGTGAG
This sequence comes from Agrypnia vestita, assembly GCA_016648135.1. Taxonomy (NCBI): domain Eukaryota; kingdom Metazoa; phylum Arthropoda; class Insecta; order Trichoptera; family Phryganeidae; genus Agrypnia; species Agrypnia vestita. The sequence goes on along the minus strand of JADDOH010000271.1, from coordinate 18,463 downwards.
TTTGAGAGGAAGTGTACAAATACGAATAACAAGACTCAAGTTCGCTTTTAAGGGGTCACACCACCTTAAAATATCAAAAAATACATAAAAAAAAATCTTTGACTTGTCTGCTTACCATCAGGCCGTATCCCCGTAGGGGGAAGCAGAGAGGATAGAACGCTACATTTTTCCGTCCTGACATACAACTCTCGCCTCATCCATATTCATACATCTTCGCATGGAAGCTCGACGGTTGTTGAGGCTTCTAACGGTACCATCTTCCAGTATCTGGTCGTGCCATGTCCTCTGCGGTCGCCCTCTCTTTCTGGCACCGTCAACACTTGCATTATATATCATTCTTTCCTCATTCATTAGCTCAACATGCCCGAACCACCTGAGCGACCCTTTTTCAATTCTATTAGTTATGCTAAGATCAGCTTTACATTCATTCCTAATATCTTAATTTTTTACTCTATCATAAATAGATTTAATTATTTGCAAATACGTAATTCATTTTATTGCCATTGTGTATGACATACATTGGTTAATATTATCATTAAATATTTTTTTTAGCTCCGATTTACTGCCTTCGTGATTTACTGCAGAATTTTATGATTCGTCCAACAATGTGGCTTTCCCATTGCCATTTCATTTTCAACCGATTATATTAACTATGTACTCTCGTCAGTTCTGTGTGATGCACAACATTTTGCCAGACCTCCGTGTGATGCTTATGTCAATTTAATTTTAAAATATAGTTTTAATTTAATAAGTCAACTCAATTTAAAAAATCCGGTGTTTATATCCATGTGATATAAACACCCGATTTCTTAAATTGATTTGTAATTATTTTTATCCAGGAAAAACGTGTAGAAATTAAGGAACAAAAATTAAGGAACACTCGAAGTTTTTAAGTAGCAATAATTATTCGGGATTTTCGAATAATTGTTTTATTATGGATCAGCATTTTGAGTTTTTAATGAAGGTTTACATATTTTATATAAAAATTATAGAAAATTACAGTTTGATAAATTATAAATTTTGTAAATAAGAAAATGTGTTGATACTAAATTGAATATTATGAATAATCAGGCCTTTTTTACAAATAGTTATCTTTTAAATTTGTTTTCATGACTTTTCACATATATTATTTTTTATATTTTTATTGCCTTTACATCGATTTTTGATTCTTTTGTAAGTATATATTATATCCTGACGAAAAAACCATTGGCCATTTCCTTTTTGAAACAGAATACCTGTCGCTTCTATATTCTTACTATTTTCAAATCAAAGCATATGCTATGTAAATAGGATTGGATTAACTTGCTGGTGTCCTGGAATAGGGCTCCAACCACCGACAACCAATTAACTAGGCGAGTGTCACGGCCACTATACCAACAACTGATGTGTTTAGAAAGCCTACATATATTGATACACCTATCTACGCCACGTCAATGCACCCGTGGTCATATAAACTAGCTTAATATAACTCAATGATATTAGGGCTTTTATACGTCCCTTTTAGTAATATTAATTATAAAAAAGAATTAGATACGATAATAACAACAAAAATTCAACCTATTACCGGTGAAACTATTTGCTAATTTAATTCATGGTTATTTTTATTGATTACGAAAAATAGTTCGTGTTTGGTAGTTTAGTTTGGCGCAGACGTTATAACAATGTGCTCTGTACTCTGTTTAAGCAGCTAAACGTCACAAAATTTATAAAACTGGGAAGACTTCGGTGGCTGGGTCGTGTGGAGAGAATGACCGAGCATCAAGCACCAAAGTCCCTGCTGAACTCAAGGCCGATAGGGCGAAAAAGCTTAGGAGTGCCAAAATTAAGATGGACTGACAACGTCCTCAAAGACATTTCTACATTGGAGCTTCTGAACTGGAGAGAGCTGGCACTAAACCGAGATGAGGAAGACTCTTGATGAGGCCAAAATCCGCCAGGGGTTAGTGCCAATAGTGATGATGATGAGTTTAATTTATGTTGGTATCTATAAGTATATGGTATAAACTGAAGAATAGTCCTTTAGAAGGATAGCCATTTCCATAGTTAATATTTAAATAAGACTTTAATTAACGCTACCAGACACATACATAGACAAACTAACACTTCTAATTATTTTATCTTCAGGTACTTCATAGACAATACAATCTAAAAGTGTTGTATCCAACCCGAAGCTACTTATATATTTTCAGACAAGTGATCGCGTTTCTACACAGATGGGGTGACTAAACAGCAATTCGAAAACAGGACACTTAATTTTGAAAAGCAAAACTCTCTTGGTGGTCAGTTCTGGTCAGTGATCATTGGTGTTTCCTTCCCCATCACATAATTTACAGTCCATTTGTATCGTACCACCTCCTTCCAATTCCCATTCTGTCATTCCTCCCTATTCCCGTGAATTTCATTTTCTGTTTCCCGGCAATTCGCGTCGGGAACACCATTTAATATTTGGAAAATTTATAATAATTTTTTACTCACAAGAACCTAGATTCGATTTGATTTTATTGACATATCGCTCATGATAAAACAATACCTCGCATACCACACTTTTGTGAAAATCAATATTTTTTGTGTATTTGTCTTTAAAATGTGTGGATAATTAATTATTTTTATCTCTAGTTCCTTGTGTTCTATTTATTGTAAAGAATCTAGGTATTATGCAGTTTCTTTCCTCCCCTGTAACTTGTATTAAGTAGATTATGAGGTGTTGTTTTATCTGTATTAATTTATATATATAATAAAAATTATAATATAATAAAATATATAATAAAAATATAAAATAAATATATATAATAAAAAAATTAAATCTGTATTAAAGCTAATGAGGTATTGTTTTATCATGAGCTATAAGCATTACTATGATCAATCTTGGTGCTGTAGCTCTTAAAAAATTCTCATTTTTATTAATTTTATTTGCAAAAGCGTGTTTTTATTTTTCTAAATATATTATATTATTTTTCTTCTTCCGATTGCGTCAAAGACTTGTTTATTTTCCAAATGCTTTTAACCCAAAACTAAGAAGTCACTTTTGATAAAAAATACCATGTCCGATAAAATAACGGGTCAGTATTTTTAAATGCTTTTTAAAACAGTTTAACTGATTTTCTAAAAATAATAAATGACTATTGTATTGTCCATCTGGAATACGAAGCTCTGTCAGAAAGTGGTTGAAGTTTTGATTGTAAATTTTGCGATTGACATGCAAGTAAAAAGAACAAAGTTAAATGTAAAAAACAAACCCATAAAAACCAAGTTTTTATTATACTCCCCTTTTGATTAGACACATGGCTCGAGTCAGACTAGTGGAAACAGGTTTCGCGCCTTCTCCACGAGTCGGGATCCTATCTCATTTGTATGGTTAATTTATTTATGGTTTAAAATCCAAAATTATACTACAGTTAAATTTTTAAAACGAAAATTTGTTAGATAATTTTTATTATCGCCACGAGTCTGCCTGCAAAGTTTCAGCTCGATTGGCTCACGGGAAAAGGGTTAAAAATCGATCCAAAGTTTTTTCGGCAGACAAGCAGACTCTACGAGTTAAAATACAAACACAAAATGAAAAGCAATTTTTCTTTATTAAAAATATACAAACGAATAATCGCCGAATCTGCAACAACCATTTTTGAAATATTTTCCACAAGCCACCCAGGATCTGATGGTTACCATGTTCCCCGGGATAGGGTGGAAGGTGGTACACGGGGTAGTCTGTGTACCCCTGTAACCCTACAGACAGTTTATGGAATCGAAACTCATAAACCTACAAAGGCTTTGCCATCGCCGTTCCGTGGACCACTCTCCCCCATTTCCCACCCTAGACAACACGACCTGCTAGGTATATACAGACAGAAAAAGATATTGCGCAAATTTTCTATTGCAAACTCTCGATTCATATAAAAAGAAAAAACGCGTAACATGTGTCATACTACCACAGTCTAGAATATGTTTTTGGTTCGAAAAATATTCTAATATACTAAAAAATGAAAAATAAATTTTCAAAAAGTAATATCAATATCGATTTTTGGCAGATTCGACAGTTTACGTAGGGACCGTCGATATATTAAAGTATGATTATAATTGTTAAATGAATATTATGAGATACATATTGTCATGAGTCGTCATGACTGCGGGAGACAAACGAAAATACTGTAAATTATCAAGCGACCTATTAGCTTTATTAAACAGAGCTGCTAACATTTTGAAATCATGGTTTGACAAAAGCTTTTTGTCTTTAAATGCAGAAAAAACTGTATATATCCCGTTTTCTATTACCAAAAAGGATTCACCTGAACATATTCTTATAAAGATCCACTCCAATCAATGTGATGATAACAAAAATTGTAATAATGAAAATTGTCTGTTTTTGTCTGGTAAGAGCACTATCAAATACTTGGGTGTCATAATTGACAGCAATTTAAAATAGAAAGAGCAAATATGTTCCACAGTCACTAGGATGAGAAAGCTCATATACCTATTCATAAGGCTACGAAATATCTTATCAATAAACATGCTTAAGATGGTATACTTTGCGTTTGCCCAGTCCATACTGCAGTATGGTATAGTTGGCTGGGGTGGAACCTTTAAGTCTAATATACTACCAGTGAAAATAGTTCAGAGAGTAATTATCAAAGTGATTTTGAGGAAACCCTCAATATTCCCAACAAGGGAACTTTTCAACATTTTTAACGTCCCAAATATTAATCAAATCTATAAAAAATTTGCGATATTTCAAATTCACAAAATGTATATCAATAATAGAACATTTGGATGTTTTAGTAATAGACCGAGATCAGCTGGAAATATTTTGATACCTAAATGTAATACTAGCACAGCCCAACACCATTTCTCTTATCAAGGAGTATCATTCTTTAATGCTCTTCCCAATGAAATGAAGACGGAAAAAATTATAGAAAATTCAAGACTAAATTGAAAAATCTTCTACAAAAAACCATCACAATAACGCAATGAAAAAATCTTATCAAAAACAATCTATATATACTTTTAACTGTTATTACAATACCTTTTTAATTATTAATTTTTATAACTTAATTTATTGTATCCTTGTGTATACCTTATCTACTTATTCTAATGTCTCACATTTTTGTATTCTTGTATTGTTTATATCTTACTTACTTAATTTAATGTCTTAATTTTTATAACTTAATCTTATGTTTCTTTTTCTATATCTTACTTATTTAATCTAATGTCTTACACTAACGATTTCATTACTAATAGATATATACATGTATGACAATGCCCCCACTTTTAAACACGAGAATAAATTCTCATTTAAAAGTGGGTAAGCGTGTAATATAAATGTGTATTAATTAAATTATATTGAATACTCTTAAGTTTGTACATTTTACCAAATAAATTAAATAAATAAATAAAAAAAAAAAAAAAAAAATGTCACTCGTATATAAACACTTATAATCGCTCGTAAAACATACAATTCTCGCATGTAGTATTTATCACATTTATTTATTTTGTCTCCTAGGTAAGTATTCGCCCGATTATTTCGCTACTATTTACCGCTCGTTAATTCACGACTGAGCACATCTCGCCGTCGCCTCGCGACTAACTTCGCACTGAACGAGCTGTCAAAAACAGTAACCTCCCGCCGCGGCGTAGTCCCGGTGTTTATTCCTGAATGCTTTTTTTCGAACTCTCGAGAAGATTCATTTCCTTTATAGTATATAAGAAGGTTTCCGTCGCTTCTAGGTTGTTCCAGGTATTTCACGAATATTGTAGATAGTGCTGTGACACATTACAAGGGATTCGGACAGTACGCAATTCTGATTTCCATTTCGTTGCAATATTTTACTTATATTTATTTCGTAGAAATTCTAGTTAAACGCAGCTTATTTTATGCACTATATGCACCTATTGTATAATCACAAACATGGTAAGCTGACTACCTGAAGATACGGGGTCACTCAGATGAGAACCGCACAAGACAGAGCTCGATGGCAGAGCTCGAGTTGAAGAACATTTCATAATATATTCATCTAATATAAACAGCTGTAGAAAAGACATGAACTGTAATATATTTTTAATAATAATTTTTGTAACACACAACGCCATCTACCAGCCTCGGCCCACAACCAATTACTAACTACTAACAGCTTAAATATATAACAATATTTTTATATGTTTATTCTGAAAACACGATTACTGGATTTAGTCCACAGAACTATAATTATTATCGTCATCATCATCTTCATCCCCTTGTAGGGTCGGGGGCCCAAAAACTCGACAAGGGGTTTCCATGTTCCCCTGTCTTGCGCTGCTTCTGCACGAGTCTAGACCCATTTTGTTTTCATACATAATTATTAATGAAGATAAATTATTGCAGTCTCACAGAGACAAACCTATTTATATGAGAAACGCGTATGGAAATTAAGTGTGTTCAAATTTAAATAAAATTAATTTATATTTGTTAAATTTAATGTTCATTGTATAAAGTGATGAATTAAGCCAGCTCATACAGGTCATAAGCCCTGGACAACCCTATAAAGCCTTTCATACATGTTTCCCATATAAATAAGTAGCTTGAGTAGCTTGTTGGTCTTGTGGTTAAGACTCTCGTGATCCAAAGGTCGCGGGTTGGAATCTTACTCACTGGCGTTTAGCTTAATTTGAAATTAGTAAGAATATTGTTGTGACACGTATTCCGTGTTCGCATTTATACTTTTTTTTATTTAAAAAAAATAGCTTATTTTCGTCGTGTAATACTCTTCTCGACCCATAACCGACTATTAACTACTGACAACATAAATATATTTTTGATAAAAAAAATTCTAACGCACAACGCCATCTACTCGTCTCGGCCCACAACCGAATATCAATTTCTATCAACTTAAATATATTTTTAATAATATTTTTTCTAACACATGACGCCATCTACCCGCCTCGACCCACAACCGACTATTAACTACGGACAACATAAATATATTTTTCTAACACATGACGCCATCTACTCGTCTCGGCCCACAACCGAATATCATTTTCTTTTAACTCAAATGTATTTTTGATAATAAGTTTTCTAACACATGACGCCATCTACCCGCCTCGGCCCACAACCAACTATTAACTACGGACTACATAAATATATTTTTCTAACACATGACGCCATCTACTCGTCTCGGCCCACAACCGAATATCAATTTCTATCAACTTAAATATATTTTTAATAATATTTTTTCTAACACATGACGCCATCTACCCGCCTCGACCCACAACCGACTATTAACTACGGACAACATAAATATATTTTTCTAACACATGACGCCATCTACTCGTCTCGGCCCACAACCGAATATCATTTTCTTTTAACTCAAATGTATTTTTGATAATAAGTTTTCTAACACATGACGCCATCTACCCGCCTCGGCCCACAACCAACTATTAACTACGGACTACATAAATATATTTTTCTAACACATGACGCCATCTACTCGTCTCGGCCCACAACCGAATATCATTTTCTTTTAACTCAAATGTATTTTTGATAATAAGTTTTCTAACACATGACGCCATCTACCCGCCTCGGCCCACAACCGACTATTAACTACGGACAACATAAATATATTTTTCTAACACATGACGCCATCTACCCGCCTCGGCCCACAACCGACTATTAACTACGGACAACAAAAATATATTTTTCTAACGCATGACGCCATCTACCCGCCTCGCCCACAACCGACTATTAACTCCAGGCTCCCCATGGTGTTCGTCTCCCCAAGGCAAGAACCGTTCGCGCTACCATTTGTATCTCAAGCCCCGGGAGACAGCAAGGTACACAAGATGACCATTAGACAAACGGATGAGCGTCCTGCAGACTTTGGCAAATTGATTAAGGAGCGTTATTCTATAATTGAACACAGAATTCGAATTAATGTACTGTTTAACCAATATAACCCATTTTCTTACAAACCCTTGAATGGTTGAATCAAATTACGCACTAAGTACCATGACCGACAAGCTGAGGAAAACAAGATACAGTGAATAAAAATGTCGTATATAAGTTTTTATGAGATTTTTTTTTAAAAACCTCTACTATACATCCTACCTGTCTTTTCTACATAAAAAAAGTAACCCATAAAAAAGTTTTTATTATACTCCCTTTCTTTGTAAAATATAACAACAATTAAAGACGATTTAAAACATATAACGTAACATTAAACTTACAGTAATTTAATATATTTCTAAAATGTCAGATGTTTTGAGCTTTGATAAGACGCTTGATGCTTTGAAGATTAAATTCTAAAAACATTTGTCAGTCAATTTAGATTTTCGACATTCGTAGTGAAGTACCTATTATGTATACCGACGGAGTAATTCAAATTTAGAAAATATTCCGCGACGTTAGTAATCAAACTTTTCTGATTCCAATTTGAAAAAACCAATAAAATTTCTAAAAATCCGAAATTATACTATAAATATTAATTTTTTTAACTAAAATTTGATAGATCTTCTTGATCGTCGCCACGAGTATACTTGCCAAGTTTCAGCTTGTGTTAATGTATTTCGAAGCAATAATGTATTGGAAAGGTCGTGTATACAGAAAACTCTTACTATCTACTAAAAGATGAGAGAAGATGATACCAATTCTCCTTCATACAACAGCATCGCACCCTTTTTGAGAGGACTTTTTTTTGGTTAAATACTAGTTGAGGGAAGAGGTTCATGCTGACTCAACGCGATTGCGGTATCGTGCATACTTGACCCGATTTCGTGCTGCAATAATGTCTAGTTAACAAATTTATTTCGATACTGCAAGCGAAGATAATGAAGTGTAAACTTGTGTAAGTAACACAGAAGAGGTGGGGTATATATACGAACTGAAACACAACAGATCATGTCACATCATCATCAAATCTTTACAGCAAACCGAGCGACAACCTTGCTACGCTCTTGTATCCGAAGAACCTCCCACTGCACGTGTTCTCAGTCTTACCCTGTTATCATCTTCACTTGCTACCGGAGCTTATCGTCGGTAAGAAATAAACAAAAACACGCAATCGCAACATGTCTTTCATTACCACGACCATGCCATGCTTTCCCTTTCTTAAATGTTCCTTTATTCTAACATTTAAATTACGTGCCATTTTACCTATAAAAATGCCGAAAAGTCATTACAATTGAGTTTTTATATACCGGAAGGATTTAGCGGGTCGACGTTGTCTTAGGATTTTTACCAAATGAAATAATGGATAATTAGTGTGCGTCCGTCCTGACGAAGATATAGTGGTATCTAAATCGTTAGACGTTAAGCTACTCCAAGTGGTTTATACAAAGTTTTTAGCCAGTTAAAAATTATATTTATGTCCAAATACAGAGTTAATGTTATAAACATCAAAAATTGTGTTTTTTTATGTTAGTAAAAGTTAAATTGAAACGTCAGCGCGCACATCACATAACGTCGTCACAACACAAACAATCGTGGGCTAAGAACGTGTCATTATTCATGGCGGTGTTGGTCTTCGCACATACCTGTCCCTGGCAGGCGAGCAGCCTGATTTATGGAGCGAGGGTGCACCATATTAACAGTGTCCATTTGGGCGCATTACGGGGCGCCACACCCCCGGCATTACGGTGATCGATGGCTGCCCCGGCAGGCCTGGCTAGGGGATGGAAATCGGGGTCATCCTGGACTTCGTTTTCAAGACGTTCAAGGGTTTCGCCTAAGAAAGGCAGCAGCAAGGTTACATTGATCAGAAGACTACCATTCAAAACGATCCCAATTTGTGACGCATAATCATCTATTCCACAGTTCCAAGGTGCAATGCAATGAATATATTCATTATGCTATAATTTTCCTCGATTAGTCCCAAATCTAGAACCATAGGTATCAAGTCCATTTAATAGTAACTACCCAAAAAATAATAGTAATAATTTTTCTGTATTCGCGAACCACATCGTGGATAACGATAGGTTTCGGGAGACGAATGAAAACATCTAAAATGAATTTGCGGTTTATTGATGAGTGATTAATAATTGTATTAAATTGACATGAAGTACACTATTCCTGAATTCACATTAATTCGCAATCACTCGTCTATGAACACTTAATTATTGCTGGGAACGCTACTTTGACACTCGCTAAATCATTCCATTCGATTCTCGCACGTAATAGTCGCATTTATTTAATGGCTCACTATCGGTAAGAATTCGCACGATATCTGTCGCTTCGATTATCTAACGGCCGTCCTTCTGCGGCTGATATCGCACCAATATAAAATTCAAAACAAACACAATCTGCGCAGCTGTCGGTCCCGCTTTATATACGCAATACTTTGTGTCTTTCGAACTCCCGAGAACATTAATTTATTTTCTAGCGTTTACGATCTTATCATCGACATATTACGAGGAATTGTGTACGCTATCTTTTTTACCATCTTGATACAGTATTTTTCATTCAAGTAAAATTAAACATCTCCATCCCATCTCGCTTAAAGGTAATAAAATTAATAAATTTTAAAGTGATGAAGTAAGAATATATTTAAAGTCGGGTAGTCCTTTCATTGCTCTTTGGATAACTTTTAATTAATGTGTGACATTGACGGTAAGAGATCACGTCTTAGCTCCTAGTACAAGAAGCGCCCACTTGTCGTAGATTTTAGTCCTCAGAGAGCCCTAGTCTTTTAAACTCTGCCCAACTAGATGAAAAGGTAGCTTTACTTTGCCCTCTTGATTAGACCTCTCTGGTTGTATTTGTTGAACTAGCTCAGAGGTCAGCAGTTTGTCAAGCGAAAAGAGCCAAATTGTCATAGAAATGGGATAACAAAGATATCAGAGAACCGCATATACGTAATGTACATATGTATATGGATATGGATTTTTAGGAAAAGAAGTTTAAGATGTTTTATTTATAAATTTAATAAGAACAGCGCCCATGCATACATTTTGAAAATAGCTACTTATTTTTAATTAACTACATGATTGTATTTTTTTATTCGTTATTCTACTTCTAAGTTCTTTTTTTGGTTCATAGTTGATAATGTTTGTTCGCATACATATGTAGAGCCAAAGATTGTGAGTGTTTTTTTTTCTATTTATTTTCATTACATTTTATAATAACTAGTCCCACAAACAGTTTTTTCCAAAATATTTCATTCTTAAGCGGATTTATAAAACTTCTTCTTCAAACACAGCAAAATTATTTTGTGGTGACATTATAATTATAATTTATAGAAATTAACTTTGTTTACACCACTTTTTATTGAAAAAAATTCAACATGTTTCAAAGCTAATGGCTTCTTCATCAAGATAACAAAATTAAATTTGAAAATCGAAGTATAGATAATCAAAATATTAAAAAGTTATATATGGAAAATGAATAATTATAAAGTACCTACTTAACATGAAAATAAATTTAAAAGATTTTAGAACTCGCCAATATATATGTTAATTATGGAAAAATATGAATGAAGAAATGTTTAGAACACATGATATTTGTAATTTTATATTTTGTTTTGAAAAAATAAATGTCAAGAGAGTATAAAAGCCAAGATTTTCGAAAAAACAGGAGCTTTTGATAATCGGTTAATCAGAGAACATTTTTTAGATTCAAGTTATCCAGGTAGCACGAATTTCCTGCCAGTTTTTTTGATCTTTATTCCTTTTGTTTGCTATTTAGAAAAATTTTCCTTTTAGCCGTGTAAATCACATAGGGTTTTATTTTTATTTTTTTAATTTATTTTTTTATATATATATTTTTAAATTTTTTTATTATTATTATTTTTTTAAATAGAGATGCGAACACGGAATACGTGTCACATCAATATTCTTACTATTTTCAAACTAAGCTAAACGCTTGTGCTATGAAAATAGGACTAAATTGCTAGTCTGGGCTGAGATTCGAACCCGCGACCTTTGGATCACGAGGCGAGTGTCCTAACCACAAGACCAACAAGCTACTCAAAATATAAATATTTTTAATATAAATATTTTTCTAATGACGACATCACCAATGAAGGTGAAAGTCTAGAAGCTCTCTTCGTAAATCTCCGGAACAATTGAAAAATATAAGAATCATTTCGGACGATAAACGAACCAGTTATTTCATCCGGCAAAGTTGAATTAAAATCGTTGTGGCTTTTATCAATTTGTCGGCGTTATTTATTTCAGTTTGGATCCGGAAAGAGATTTGAAAGTCGCGTCAGTCAGTTTTTTCGAAGCTGAAACGAACAGTGAGAATACCTAAACCTAGTTTTTTGAACGCGTCATATGTTTCAGGCAAATTATTCCATGCATCAAATAGGTATTATTGTTTCTATTTTAGATGGATATTTTATAGCATTCCACTTGGGCTGAGAAATAAAAATGGATTTCTCTCTTTCGAGTTATTCAAGGCGGATGGTCAGATCTGTGAATTTTTCGCTCCACAGTTCCTTGATTTTTAAATCTTCTAACTGCATTTGTAATAAACCTGCATCTGTGACATTTATTTTGAGAGGACTGAAGATGAAAGCTAGTATAGTCTTCGTTGAAAACGTTCGCCAAAACTGTACTTCATTTTTCCTAATGCTGCTGAAATAAATCGCATCAAAACGAGTGCTTTTAAATTCTTGAAGTGATCGCTTCTTTATGTTTACAGTAATGAATAGGCTTTTCAGACGCTTTCACAAAGCATTCTTTAATATAACACCATCTGTGAACTGTTGTCCTCTCAGAGATTTCCAGAGAGACCGCAAAGCTAGCATGATTGAGGATATTTGCACGACGTGTCCAGTTGTCAAATATGGAACTCGACTTCTGATATTGTTGCTGAAGTTCTGAGTTTTTGTCTGATGTACCAGGCATACGTCAAGAGTAGAATAGGACATCTGAGGAACCGGAAACAAAACTAACCTAAACGTACTCCAACAACAGCAAAACAAAATACTAAAAATGATCTAAATATCTGAAATACCTGACACCAACTGAAACTGTATACCGTATAAAATAATTAAACATTGAAAGCATTTCAAAAATTGAAACACTTAAAATCATTCACAAACTAGCAAATGGCGAAATACAAGACGAAGACATAAAATTACACAAAATACACGAAAAACACCAACACAACACTAGAACGGCTCAAAAATATCACATAACACAAGCCAAAACAAAAACAGGACAATCAAGACTAATTTGCAACGGACTAATACTATGCAATGACCTGCCACAACAGACCAAACAACTGACCACTGACAAATTCAAAAGAGATGTGACAAAAATGCTAAAACTCGGCCAATTATTAAAAATGATTTTGTTTCTAAATTATATTCCTATATTGATTCATGTAAAAAATGTTATCTATAAACCTTTTCATGTTTCTATTATATTTAAAAAAAGCCGCATGCAAACCGCTTATGCAGACCCCTGACCTAGCAAAACATATTCATGTATAAAATCAATCATATCGTCTGATGTCCTTGTTGACTCATTTCGTTCTTTGCCATAATTTTGATCCAAACAAAAATATTTTTTTTATAAATATTTTTAAAGTAATCGCCAGAATGATCGCCGATCTCCGACAGGAGATGGCATCATAAGAAGAAGTAGTATTGTACATGTTTCTACGGACAGCGTGTAAATAGCCATCCGCTTTATTGAATTTAATATTCAATTAATACCTCTCAATATGATAATCATGCGAAATGTCAATTACGTTCCTAATTAATTCATCTCTCTGAATACATACATGAGTAAACCAAATACGCCAACAAAATGCGATAAACTACGCTCTTCAGCTTTAAAGACAGTCGAAATCGTCTGGTCACAAGGATCTTTGTGCCGCCCTTTTTTATGCAGATATCTTGAGAAGTTTTTAATAGTTCTTCCACGTCACAAATAACACGCGAAAGAATATAAACTGGTGAAATCCCGGAACAATATGATTATAACATTTACTAATCAATTATAACATTCGTTCATTCGATGCGAAAAAAATGCACATTCCAGAAGAGGCAGAAAAAACAAGCAATTATTTTTTCTTCTTTTCGTAATTTGGAGGCAAAATTCAAATATGTTTCTTCACGTCGGCGCGGGCGCAGTCTCATTTATACTCCGGATGCGCAGGCTAACTAACGCCATATAAGTCGAGTTAGCCTCACAGAAGCAGCGTCATTGTTGACATAATATGGAAAAACTCGAAATATGCCTCCAGGAAAGGTTATTATATTTTTTAATAGTATTTAAATTAATTATCATTTTGAGAGGTATATACATTTGTCTATTATGTCGCCTTACTAAGTTTTAACCTTTTTACAATCTTGGGCAAAGAAGTTTCATCTGAATAGTTAAGTGAAACTTCAACGTACGCCTAATTTTTTCAAAACTGGCTAGTACCTATGCTTACTGGTCTTTCTGGAATCTTTCTTTTGAAAATCTCATTTGCAGAGATTAACATCGTATCAAAAGCCTTCCTGCATTTTTCCAAGGCGTGAAAAATTGTCGGGCAGGGGAGGGGGTGGCTCGGATCATACAAATGGGCCCTTTAAACCCTAAACTGCCATTATTTGTTATTCTCCCGCTCTTTTTATAGCCCCTTTATAGCGGCGCAGGATTCACGTATGGTGATATTGGCTACAGTCTGCCCAAGAGCGTCCGCGACATTTAATATCTTCTGAAAATATTAGCCGCGTCACTATTATACTTATTTAGAATCATTTCTGTTCTGAAATTGCTTTGTCTCGCACGAAATAATAAAAACTTTTTGAAACTAGTATCTTTTCAATATGTATTATAGATGTCTCACAGAGACGAAATTATATTTTTATGGGAAAGTAGGTATGGAAGTCTTTGGGTGTACATAAGGCTTACAATCTATCGTACGACTGGCTTAAGTGACCACTTTACACAGTGTAATATTCACCATTTCCACTCATGATAGAAAAAAAATGTGTGCATTAGTTTTTTTAGTTTTTTTAAATCAAAATAATCATTTAGTTTAAATCAAAATAATCATGCCACACCACAAAGTAACTGCCATATCAATAATAAGATCTTTCTTCAATTGTTAAACTTGTTACAAGTTTCGCCAGGGACTTCTGTTTGTGAGTTTATTCTTTAAATAACAAAAATCAATGCATTAAATTCAAATCTCATGTGGATAATGTCTATACCTATATATACATATCGACGGTGGAAAGGAAAAAATGACCAGCGACAATTTGGCTAAAATTGATTTATATATAATTCAACTATATATATAACTCAATTTCGGCCAAATTGTCGCTTGGCCATTTTTTCCTTTCCACCATCGAATATATATATTTTACATAATGTATTTTTTTTTATTTATTAATAATCCAAATTTACATATTTTCTTTTCACTTGAGTACAATGTTTGGAATCGCCACTCAACTAGCCCTTGGGCACGTTCCTGAGTATCGATGTATTTTGTATCTGTGTAACAGTTATTTAATATCATATATCATACATAACAAGCATAATAACAGATAAAAACATGAATATATAATACATAATAATAATAACAGAAGAGGAAAGAAAAGACTTTGTAACAATTATGTTTAAAATATATTTTAGTATCTGGTTTCATTATAAACAAGCATTTTTTTATTTCTATCCAATTGAGCGTGCTTCTCATTTCTTCAATCTGTGTTTCATTTTTTAAATATCATTCGCACTGCTCTGTTTTGCATCACTTCTTCATTCTTGATGTGTCTGTGTCTGTATTGGCTCGATAAACCGGAAAAATAAAAAAAATACAGAATATTTTGAGTTTGTTCAAATCTTTCAGAACAGTGCTGGATTTGTGTCACAGTGGAACAGTGTCACAGAGACATTATTACTGGTAAAAAAGGAATTTAACAAAAATTGGAAATAATATTTCCTGGCGTATCCTAGTGTAATGCAAGTAATTCGGATGAATTTCATTACACAATAAAGTATATGCTCTCAAAATTCCGTAAAATCAATTGTAGATTTTCTCATTAGCGACATCTGTGGGGATTTAGGGGAATGAAAATGGCTTTGTACAGGCCGCATGGAAAGGCGGTTACAACTCATATGTGAAAGCTTTCCACGCAATTTGAATATACATACAACTTCCAAAAAATGAATAAACATGGTATATTCTATCATGGGTGGGAATGGCGAATGTTACATTGTGTAAAGTGATCACTTAAGCCAACCATAAGATAGGTCATAAGTCCTATGTACACCCAAATGACTTCTATACCTACTTTCCCATAAGAAATACAGTTTCGTCTCTGTGAGATATCTATAATATACGTTAAAAAAAATACGGTTTGCAGCCTGGCGCTTCCACGCGCGCCAACCCGCCCCTACCCACAACCCCCCGACGGCCCATAGCCTTTAATTTGTTTGACATTACATTTTTCGCCCTGATTTGTTTTTGGCCATATTAATATTTATAATATGGTTTTTATATCTCGCACCCCCCGAGCGGGTGGGGCGATTTATACATCCCCTAATGGAGGGAGGAAGATGATCTCGCCTGTCCTGGTGCAGCCGTGAAATATCGCCTTAATAATGTCAATAAATTTAATGTCGTCTTGTACAAGAAACAACGTGGAAATCAATTAAGATAAATCATAACTTTTTATAAGTCTCACAAAGATTAAACTATTTATATAGGAAACGTCTATGGAAGTCTTAACAGGATGGCTCAGGGTATATGACCTGTATGAGATGGCTTAAGTGATCACTTTACACAAGGCAACGTTCTCCAATTCCACAGTAAGTACGTCCGCACATTATCAACTTTTTGAAAGCTTTATAAATGTTTTAAATCAGTTTCTTTCATGTATTCGAATAGAATATGCATACCTCTGTGAGACTTCTCCAATTTATGTTAATTAATAATTATCCTTCTGTGGACAAAATCCAGTAATTGTGGTCTCTGTATATAAATAAAAATATTGTTACAAATAAGGAACTTCTGTTGGTGAATTTATAATTTTAAAAAAATAATTTTAATGTTGATTTAAGGCGTATTCTAGTAGATATGTAATAATTGGAATAAATATCATATATACGTTAATAAGGAATAGCGCTAAAAAAATCCACTTAGAAAAATAAAATATAGAATTGCGAAATCAACTTGTCAATGAGAAAAAAAAATAACAACAGTTGTCTTTAGCAGAGACCAGTGCAATATCTTGATTTGAAACATATATAGAACTTTAGAAAATTTGATGTGTTGATGTTTTACGATGGAATTGGTGAACGTTGCATTGCGTAGAGCAGAGGTTCCCAATTTTTTTTTTGCAGAGGAACCCTAATTGATCTTATTTTTCTTGGCAGAACCCTATTTTGATAAACAAATTACTACCTTGTAATTTGAAATATTTTAATGTTTGTCTTGAAAATAAATAACAAATATAAATGAAAAATAATTATTATAAGTATTGTAAAAAAATTTATGTGCAAAGAAATACAATATAACTATGAATTTTAATATGAAGAATGAAATTTTTCACGTATTTTCTTATAATAGCACTAAAATTAGGCTTAATGTCTGACAATGGAATGCGAAGACCTGGAGCTGCATCCAGTCTGTTTCTGTACTTGTTTTTGTAAGTCGGAAAACCAGTCTCGCATCGGCAAGTCGTCACAACCGGGAGCAGAACTGTGATGGCCTTCTCAACGATTGCAGGGTATTGGTCTAATCCAAAAGTCAATTAGTGTATATTATAGATATCTCACAGAGACGAAACTGTATTAATTATGGGAAAGTAGGTATAGAAGTCATTTGGGTGTAACAGGACTTATGACCTGTCTTTTTATGGTTGGCTTAAGTGATCACTTTACACAATTGTAACATTCGCCATTTCCACCCATGATAGAATATACCATGCTTATTCATTTTTTGGAAGTTGTATATATGTTCAAATTGCGTGAAAAGCTTTCATATATGAGTTGTAAGCGCCTTTTCCATGCGGCCTGTACAAAGCCATTTTCATTCCCCTAAATCCCCACAGATGTCGCTAATGAGAAAATCTACAATTGATTTTTTACGGAATTTTGGGAGCAATATACTTTATAATTAGTGTAATGAAATTCATCCGAATAACTTGCATTACCGTAGGATACGACCAGAAAATATTTCCAATTTTGTTAATTCCGTTTTTGACCAGTATTTACAATCAGAATATTTTGAGTTTGTTCAAATCTTCAAACAGTGCGGATTTCGTCACAGAGGAAAACATTATAATCAATTAGAAAAAAAATGTATATTAAGATAGCTCACAGAGACCGAAACGGTATAATATGGGAAGTGGTATAGCAGTCATTTGGGGGTAACAGGACTTATGACCTGTCTTTAGGTAGGCTTAAGTGATCACTTTACACAATTGTAACAGTCACCATTTCCACCCATGATAGAATATACCATGCTTATTCATTTTTTGGAAGTTGTATATATGTTCAAATTGCGTGAAGCTTTCATATGTGAGTTGTAAGCGCTTTTTGCATGCGGCCTGTACAA
>JADDOH010000270.1:0-129886 GCA_016648135.1 Agrypnia vestita | reverse complement strand
TTTTTTTTTTTTTTTTTTTTTTTTTTTTTTCAATTAATTGAGCAACATTGTAGATAGACATTTAAAAAAAATATTGATTATTTTATTTGTATATATCTACTTTTATGTGAGTTTTTTTGAGGGAACAAAAGACATTTCATTCGAATTTTTTGACAGTTATACAGCACCCTGATGATGGAATGGTAATTTCTGAAATATGTTGGTGGAAAAAAACTCGTATAAAAGTAGATATATACAAATAAAATAATCAATATTTTTTAATTATGTATAAGCCTACTTAAGCTTTAAAAGTGATAAAAAAATCTATTTCATATCTTAAATATCTCCAAATTTGTTCATTACTCACTCTATCAAATACAAATTTTCCACACACGCACCTAAGCGAACGCATTTGTCTACTTTTTAATTTTTTTCTAATTCCAGGCTTCACTTCCAAACATAAGAGGCACCAGAACTCCATTATGAACGCTCCTTTCTTCGTGTGACATTTTTCTACTAAGTTATAATATTCAGAGTTCACCTCATTTCCAATAGTTATCCTTCTCTCACCATCACTCTCAGTCTTGCCGCCCTTTGTAAACATACTTCTCAAATACAAAATTCATTCACTTGCTAAAACCATTTATTGTTTACTATCACATCACAGAAAATACCCAAAAAAACGGATGAAAAAGTAGATGTAAATTTTTCTCGAGGAAAACATTGATTCACTGAGGTGGACAGGTGTCCAATTTATAATAACTACTAGCTGTAACCCGTCAAAAATGACTATACTTTTAACTGTCGGTTCCTAAGGAATAAGTATCTATTTATTTATAATTTTAAAAAAAAGGAGAAAAAAAGGAAAAAAAATACCATAAAGAAGAAATGGAAAAGAAGTTATGGACATTACACAAAGTTGCGATGGACGGACGGACGGATAGACAGCAAAATTATTATAATTGGGATAGTTTAAAGTAAATAATTAAAAATTACATTAATGCAATAAAAAATAGTTAAAAATAACGGTTCCTTCATCAGGATGCAATGTACATTTATTAAAAAATTATATTGAAAGTATACACATTTATAGAAACAAAAATTAAACGCATGGGAGTTGAAAATTTAACTCTCACATATTTATTTTGTTTGTTTGTTTGTATATGTCTATAATTAATTATTAATTTTTAGCAAAGCTACGTTGTATTCTGATGAAAGAGAACATTGGCCCCGAAACATGTTGATAATTCAATTATAATAGTGATTTTATACATTATCCTTGGCTCTACCCAACCGAGTTTCTCCAGTGTATGCTTCGCTACATGGAATATGTATCTGATTACACATTTTTATCGATTGTTGCGCGGTATGATCGATAATCCAGAAATTATGCGGAGTATTAGTTTGTATGTTCCTGATTCACATTTCAATATACAGGATCAACCTGCCGATGGTTATGCCTGCTATGCTGAACAATATCGCTTTGGGTATTGATATGTTCCATGTGCCTGAAGGGGTTTTTCGAAGCAGGAGTATCCTACACCTTTGATCAGATTTGATGTTATTTTTAATTAATTAAATATTGTTACTTTAATATAAATGCCTCGAACTCTTAGTTTGTGATGTACATATTATTTAATAAATAAATTGAAATTGTAATAAATAATATTACTCCAAAGTTATTTTGATAATACTGAAAAATATTAAATAATACATGCACTACTCGAAATTTATCATATTCAGGAATTTCTCAGCTGACGTCACAGTGTATGATACACTAATATATGTACACTAGCTTCCGTGGTTTCCCAGAAACGTCACTACCATGCAACAAAATAATAGTACTAGAAGATTGTAAATAAATAATAGTGCTAGAAAATTGTAAATAAATAAAAGTACTAGAAGATTGTAAATAAATAATAGTTGTAGAAGATTAGTGCTTACCTGGTAAACAAAACAAAAATGTCACTGTTGATGTTTTTCCACAACACTGAGTCGGTTGGCCCTGTGGACAAAGAATGGGGCAACGAAGAACTGATCCAACCGACTATACAAAGAGCACTGATAATGGCGGGAAGAGATATTCATTTATAAAGTCGTTGAACCACGTGTTCGAGAAACAGTGGCGCTTCGTGATGATCACACGAAGAATGCAATAAATATATATTAAAAAAAAAATACTCGAATGTATTCTGAAATAATAGAGTATTCTTACGGTTGAAACGAAAATAGGAAAATATAATAAATGGGATTTAAAAATAATGTTAACCACAAAACATAACATTACTATCATGAAACGTTATTATTTAATTGTTATTTGATCATAAATATCAATATATTGTCACGGCAGCCTAAAAATGGTAATCACACATGATCGAAGTCTTTACATGAGTAGAATGTTGGATTCATTCATTCATATTCATATTTAGTAGGATGGATTAAATACATATTTAGACTTAATTAACTGAATTCTTGAAACCATTCTTGAACAAATCATATTCACTGGAAATATTGAAAAATCATTCGAACATTCTCGATGTATCGTGAACCGAAATTATGTGTATAAGCGATGTCGGGCGCAGCGGACCCAGAATCGTTTTGACAAGCCACCATAGAAGATAGCAAATTGGGAATCCGCGCGATACCATAAACAAGTAATAAACAAAAGTAAAGCGAAATGAAAAAGTAACCTACCTACGTTTTTGTGAAATATTCTAGTCACAATTATTGTGAATTAAAGAACGGTGTTTCGATTAAATTCGTGTGCAGTGATTTAATTAAATATATAAATCGATAATTAATTTCAAGTGCTCCATTTGCCGCCCCAGCTACGATAGCTGACAATATTATAAAACACTGATAACCAGAAACGTGTCCTAGGATTTAAATTAAAAGCCTAGATTCTTAAAAAAAACAACTTTTATAATTATGTTTTATAATTAATATATAAAAAAATATTTTCCTCTTTATAATTTTTCTAATAAAAAAATAATTTTCTTAATAAAAAATACAATAATATTTTTTTTAATCTCCTATAATTGCGAGTAATTAAGAACTTTAAGCAATAATATAATATTTTATTTAAGCAATAATACAATAATATTTAATAATAAATTTTTTAATAATTTAAAAAAGTAAAAACAAAAGACATTATTCATTTTGATATTTTGACAGCTATACAGCACCCTGAGGATGGAAAGGTTTTTCCAAAACATGTAGGTGTAATTAATCAAATAAAATAAGTAGATACATACAAAAAATACAATCAATATTTTTAAATATAAATACAATAAATTTAGCAAGATTATTACAGGAAAAATTAATTAAAGTAATAGTACTTTCATAATTTTAATCAGGATATACTGTTAAAATGTAGTAGAAATCTGTTTTATATATAATGTTATTTATATTAATTAAATAGTTACATTCAGTATTTGTAACTAAAACCAAAAAAAATGTATTCAAATTAAGGTATTTTATACTTATTGTAAAAAACTTTCTTAAGTTTATAGATTTTAAAAACGTTCGTTTTCTCCAAATCGTCCAAGAACATCCCAAATAAAATATTTTTTCATAGGTATATTTAAAAAGATTTAGTGAAATACTAAAAATTAAATATACATACGTATTCTATGTCATAATTGCAAGAGACATTCAAAACATGTATACATTTCAATGTACCCATAGCGAGCTTATCCTTAATGACTTAATTGATCTTCAAGGAGTCGTCGCTAGTCTTCCAGGATTTTAATTGGCAGACGTGTTTCCTGGAACTCAGCGGTGCAGAATAACGGGAATCGACCTTTTGAGTTTAAATAGATCATTCATCTTACTGGCAGACATTGTTTGGTAAAATATGCAAGGAGGATTTAAGAAAAAAAACTTTACACTACAGTATCTATGTCATCTTCTGGTTTGAGTTTTCTGGGATATTGTGCCGTGCTGATGTGCTGTTACGAGTGTTAATGATGTTATGGTGTCGCGGATTCCGCGAAGAAAGTGAATAGAACTACTTCAATTTCTTGAAAACATTCGGATTCAACGAAATACAATAAAAAAGTATTTTTCAAAAAAATTTTTGTTAAGGAAGGGATTGAATTATGCACAAAAAAATGCCTTAAATATATCCGAGGAGGGACATACTTCCACCGTGTCTTAGTTCTATTGGCTTAATAAATGTTTTAGTTCGTCTCTGTACAATTTCATGCTCTGACGTGCAAATCAAGTTTTAAAATAATTTTAAAAAATCAATCATAATAATTTATGTTTTGTCTTATTATTGTCTGTCCGTTCGTCCGTCTATCCGTCCGTTTCCGTTCGCACTTCGTGTAATATCCGTAATTTCGTTACAATTCACGGCTAAAAATGCAAGTTAAACGGCTGGAAGTAGGACGCGAACCACGGCCGCGCGAAGCTAGTGCAGAACGCTATCAATGTTGCCATCATTGCACATATGCGACCCGCCAAAAAGTTTCCTATAAATAGGGCTAAGCAAAGATGCGAACCATTGTTTCATTATTTTTGATGGCTAACAACTAGTTAAGTTAATAAATGAAGTAAAAAATATATATTGGAAAATTCTAACCCATGCTTCCAGAGAGAATCTAATTGATTTTTTTTTTTCATTTATTTTTATATTTATTTATTATTTATAACCGTGGATTTATATAAATAATAATTAAAACACAATTACATTTAATCTTTACTAATACCCCGTTGAAATAAAAGAGTTTTTCATGGTGAAAACCTACTACTACTACTTACAACTAAAGTCGACGAAAAAATGGTCGAGGGATGCATTTTTTACAAACGCTGCCTTAATAGTAGGAGATATTAAAATATTTTTTAAAGGGAAGTCGTAGAACTCAAAAAGTTCTATAAAAATGTCCGAGACAACATATATCTATATTATGTAAAGGTTAATACACAAATTGATGAAATATGACTAAAGGTTACTAAAAATCTACGCGTGCAAAGCCTATTATAAATTTTTGTGCTTGACGACGATTGCCACGAGCCTGCACTGGTGTGCGTGCGAGATATTAATATTCCGTCTCTTGCAACCGGTTGATCGCGGGCCGTCACCGCCGGTCGGGTAGTCCCGCCGCTGATCGGAATGCAATCCCCGTTTTTCAATTCGAGCTGACGCACGCATTCCAATACGACCACGCTACAATGTTGATTTAGCCTTTCGCCCCAACCAGGGAATGCAATTTCTTTCGGGATCCCTCGAGATTAAAATTTCCAATCCCGCTGGATCCCTACGGATCGGGATCCCGAATTTTTTTTATTTATAGAGCTGAATATTCCACATTTTTATATCAGCAATTTTAATAAAATGCTCATTATTAATCATTGCATTAAAGTTTTTGTAGGCGTTTTTTCAAAGAATCAGTCAGTCAATGAAGTAGTGTAAAATGTACTAACTAGTAGTAGTTTTTATTACTATGTTAGGTTGATAAAATACAGCAAATATTATTCAAAGCTATTTTCATTATTTTAATGTGACATAAGTTTTAAGTACTTACTAAAAGCTCTATAGACATACACAATTAAACATACGAAACATAAAAAATTCTGATCAATCCTGATAATCCCGATAATCTCGTCCGATTTTTCGGTTGGGGATTGATCTCGTAAAATGCCTCGAGATTTTGCGGGATCGGGATTGCATTCCCTAGTCCCAACTGAGTTAGGTAAAAAAAAATTTACGAGAATAAAATCATAGCGCAATAAGAATAGTAAAATAGGATAATCTAGAATAGAACGAAACGCTTCTAATTATTTTGTATGAAAAAAATATATTTTGGGGAGCGTCCATATACCACGTCACCTGATCAATGGGGTACGTAAGTAATTACGAAAACAGCTCAAAATGTCTTCTGGAATTAATAGGAAAAAACTGCGTTCCATCCGGGGAGAGAGGGGGCAGTCAAAGAGCATCTTTCATCAACACTTACATATTTACCAAATAATAATGTGATTACAAAAGTATTCAAAATAATAATTAACAACATATTTTTATTAAAAAACTAACCCATAAAAATCAAGTTTTTATTATACTCTCTTTCTCATTTGTATTGTTTCCAATTTTATATTCTATCAACGTATTCCTCTTGCTTTAAGTTCATGTGAAAAATCTATTTCATGTATATTATTATCCTTAAAACTCATAGAATATTGAAAACGTAATAATTGGTATAGGTGGACACGGCTTCGGCAAAATTGTCTGATCGGACCCATGGCTCAAGTCAGACTAGTTGAAACAGATTTGGCGCCTTCTCCACACGTCAAACTCCTTTCTCATTTGTATGGTTTCCAATTTGAAAAAACCGTTAAAACTTCGAAAAATCAAAAATTATACTATAATTTAATTTTTTTAAACGAAAGTCGCCATGAGTCTGCCTGCAAACTTTCAGCTCGATTGGATCACGGTAAAAGGCTTAAAAATCGATCCAAAGTTTTTTCGGCAGACAAGCAGAAGAAGAAGAAAGGGAGTAAAAAACTAACCCATAAAAAACAAGTTATTATTATACCCCCTCTCTTATTGAAACGGGTATTGCGCCTACTCCACGCGTCGGGCTCGAACATTAAACAATACATAAATCGTTAAAATTTCTAAAAATCCAAAATTATATTATGATAGTTAAATTTTTTAAACGCAAATTTGTTAGATCATTTTTATCGTCGCCACGAGTCTGCCTGCAAAGTTTCAGCTCAATTAGATCACTGGAAAAGGGTTAAAAATCGATCCAAAAAAATTTCGGCAGACAAGCAGACGCTACGAGTTAAAATAAAAGGAGTAAAAGAAATAAATGTTTTCGACACGTTAATATATCATAGGACATAAAAAGAACTTACTTTAAACTGAAATTCTAACATTCATCTAGTTATAATATTAGTTTTATAATGTCATATATGACAAGTCCTTAATCGAATATGTTATACTATTAATTTGATTTAATGAAAATGTGAATTAAAAACCCACCCATTCACACATGTTTTTAAATTTTTAAAATAAATTTTAATATAATTTATGCAACAAATTCAAATCATTCTAGTTTTCATTATAATATTCCAGTTTTCATTAATCGAATAAACTTTTAACCTGATTACATGAAAACGAAAATTAAAAAACCACGCCATAAAATTGCTAAAAACAACTGTTCTGAATCATGCAAAACTTCCGACTAGTTTCCTGTAATTTTTTTTGTTAATATCACGACCGCAATAAAAAGACACCGAGTAATTCGCTGATGTATAATTTATCATCACAATACTCTTTATTACCTTTTTACGTTGGTATAATTACTGAACATAATGTTTGTATCGTAAATTTTCGGGACTGCCCATTCCGCTCTGGTCCAAGAGCGCCGGTGGAATTTGAGGTCATTGTAAAAAGATTTAAATTATTTGCTTTTCGAATAAGAAATGCCGGTGTTCGTGGCAAACTATTTTGTTTTATTTAACACTTTGAATATTTGTAGCTGACCATTTTTTTGTACCTCGTCTATTATAGATATTGGAACATTAAAATAAATCGAGCCGAAAATGATACACCAGATGCTCCTGTGTAGGCGTTGGTTAGGTTGACGTAATGGTTGTTTTGTAGGAGTGATTAGAGTGGAACGATCAAAAATACAATTTTACAACGTGGCACGCGCTTTCGAGTGACGTATCTGCGTGTCGGGGACTTCCCGTTTGATTAAATGGGAATATGTTTTCTGTGTGAATTTATATGACTCGCTTCTTCCTCTTCACTCAACAAATTTCATACTAGAGTCTTCTTATTTCCTTATCTTTGTCAGAGTTGGCATACATTGGCATCAATCAATTTTTTTATTTTTTTTATTTATCTATTTATTTTCTTTACATTTTTGTAATATCTCTAGTCCCACAAAACGTCTAAAAATACGTTTGTCTGTAGGTTCATATTTACAATTTAATGTTACACTATTACTTAATATCATTCATTATATAAAGAAGAAGAAGAGATAAAAAACAAAAAAAAAATTAAGTACGAATGCAAAAAATTAAATTTTAAGTACAAAGTTAAAATTTTAGGCAACGCGAGAAAAAAACAATTCTATGTCCATTTATATAAATAATAATATACATCACTAATTATTCATTGACATTATCATGATGAGCATCGGAATTTAGTGGAACTATGTACTATTGCGGAATTATTGGCTCCAGATGTAACATCTTCGTCAGGAAAGATGAATGCTAACTATACATTACTTATTTTAGTTAACGAATTGATTTATATGCAGAGTAATTGACAAGTAGACACCAAAATGGGGAATACATCAATTACGGGTTACTCAAAAAATTGGGCATTTCCAAATATCTTATATTTCTTATTATTTTTTAAGTTACCCAATCTAATTGTCTCTATTATTTACACGGAGAATCTGAATACCGTTTTTTTAAACGTGTGGCCTGTTTACAAAAGTTGGTTCGCGAATTCTGACAAGTTATTACTATTGAGACTATTGAGGCATCTTAAATGTTCCCTCACTATAACATTAAAAATTAATAATTATGACTAACCACGATATCGCTATAAACATCAAAAACGATATTTTATATTTTATTACTTAAGTTTCGAGAGTAACAGAATCTCTCATCGACAGGTGAAGTATTAAACCGACTTCTTTCAAATATAGAATATTTAAACTGATTAGGTTCAAGTACAAATAATTAATTGGTTAGGTACATACTGACAAAATGGGCTGAGGTTACAGGTATAAGGGTGGTTCTAACAGGAATATTATTGTAACATCTAATTTAAAAAGATCATCACGAATAAATATTCTCTTCAATGTTAACGTCAAACCATTAATAATATAATACTTGATGAATTTCAATATATTATGTGACGTGTAACCTGTGCAACGTAAAATATTATATTTTATATTTTATTATATATAAATTGATTCAATAAAAAGAAAAATTAAATGAAATATGTTTAATCAGTTACTCAAACAAATAATTATATTATAAAATACACAATATTGTTAGTACATAACGAATAACAAAACACTTACGTAAGTACAAAATTAAACAAACATCTTCTACAGCTTACCCACTAATTATAAGTAATTAATTAAAATCAAATATGATTTTTTTACACACAAGACAAAAAGTTTTCCGGAACTTTTTCGCATATATATATATTATCAATTATCACTAGTTTTTATTACATCTCTAAATCAGTCTATTTATAATTTTACGATAACATTAAAGAAATCTTATTAAACAAGTGATAACACTTCCTCTAATAAACTTTAATTGACAGTGGGATTAGTAATCACGTAATGTATCTCTTTTAAACTATAATTAATACAATTTATTTGATAATTATAGTTAATATAATTTATAATACAGATTATTATAAATTATATTAACCTTATTGCCTCTGCAGAGTTTACTATATTTTATATTTTTACTGCTTATAAGATTTGAGAGAACCAGTATCTCTCATACACAGGTGAAGTATCAAACTGACCACATTGTGATTTTGTTCAAATATTAGTAATTATATTCAAATATAAATAATGTTTTGGTTAGGTTAGGTTAATATTATCTTCATTAGCTCTTTTCCTCTCCTCTCAATATACTCGTTACAACCACCCTTATGCCACTAACTTCGGCTCATTTTTTTTCAAATAACCTAACCATTATTTGTATTTAAATTTAATTCATATTAGTCGGAGTCTTTTCATACAACTTACTCAGCTGTATGAAAAAACCATTAAAAATTTTAAAAATCCAAAATTATACTATAATTATTTATTTTTTCACGAAAATGATAGATCTTTTTGATCGTGGCCACGAGGCTGTTTGCTTTTTTGCAAAGTTTCAGCTCGATTGGATCACGGGAAAAGCATTAAAAATCGATCCAAAGTTTTTGCGTCAAACAGACAGACGCCACGAGTTAATATAAAGGGAGTAAAAAAAAAATCGAAAACTTCAGTTTCTCTGACTTGTGATGAAACATTCAGAAAGGTACGAGATCTTATACCTCATAATGCAGGGAAATGCCGGAAGTCGGGGCCCTGGAAGAAGGAGAACATAATGTCTGAAAAATCTAAAACATGGTTTGGCCAGTCTACTATTTCGGGAACTAATTCTAATAACAAATGTAAGAACTTTAGAACTATTTCGGGCCGCAGTAAATAAAATGATGATAGCCCACGTCTATTGGACGGATGAAGTATAAGAAGAAGAAGCAGATGAAATTATCACTGTGCTTATTCATTACCTCCTTGACTAAGAAGAAAACGTAATAGATGTCGAATAATACATAGATGGCTGAAAATCCGCTTTCGGTGGATCACAGCCCAAGACAGATACCTATGAAGAGGAGATATGCAGTTAGCAATAGACCTGAGCAGTCCTAAGAATTAGCAGGCATAAGTCAGCAAGAGTTGCCATCATTTTTTCGTCCATTTTGCGAGGAAGGTGGATGGGTTGGGGGGCTTCGAGGAGCCGTCGAACCGTGGTTAGGAGCGACGGTGGAGTTCTTCACGTATACAGGAGCCATAAAGGGCAAAGCTGCATCCAATGTCCCGTCATCCATGAAGTTTCCCGAGGGTTGTTTTTGATCAGAGTCGAACTTCTGCCTGATAATTTTCTTGAAAATGTCCTCCATGATGATCAAAATGAATACCAACTGCTGGAAAAATAAATATCATGTAAGTTCTTGGCATTTTTTTTTTTTTTTTTTAAAATAAATAGAGATGCGAACACGAACATTTCATTGAACGATTTGGGATAAAACGTTTGGTGTTACTTATAATTCAGAATAAAACAATAAATCAATTTACATTTAGTATTAGGTTGATGCATAATTGAAAACGTGGAAAAATTGTCTTTGTTCATCTACATTCATCTGGTAGTAACAAATATGACGGATTCCAACATTTGGACAATGTCACCGGGGATTGCTTAACAACATGAATGTGAAAAACATAAAATGTATATCCATAATTGGTAAGTTTAACTATATTAGAAAATAACAAAAAACTGATAAATCTGGTTATTCATTTTTTCTATCTCCTGCAAAATTTTGTTTTTGCATTTAAACCCTGTTTATAGAGACGCCTTCAATCATCCAAGGGGTTTTTAAATTACGCAACGTTTTAAAGAATGCAACTTCAATTTGTGGTAACATTTTATATGATTATAATTAAAGTAATTAACTTTTTTTAACAAATAATTTTATTTTTAAGCTAAAACTCAGCCGAAAATAACAAATGACTTTTTTTTCATTATTATTATAGCGAACTATTATGTAAAATATTATCAATAGACCATTAAGGTGTCTATCGTAAAAATAGGTTGAGAAAAAAGTGGCGGAAAATTATTCATCAAACTATAAAATAAATTATAACTGCACAGTTGTTTAAATAAATTTATTATCAGAAAAGATTATCAAACACACTGCAAGCAGGCTTGGACCTAAGCATTATGCAATGACAACGCCTAAGGGTAGCACCCTTAAGAGGTGGCAATTTTCATATAAATGTTTTATTTAAATTGTCACAAAATAACACACATCCATTTCATTTAAAATATTGAAATATACTAGCTTTAGAAGCAAATAAAATAAACAAGAATTAATTAATGGAACCATCCAAAATATATGATCATACTTAATGGATACTGAAGTAATGAGATAATCTAAAATATATCGAATGAAAGCTTAAAACTATTTTTGTAATTCTTTTTTTTTTTAAACCGTTTTTAAAGATTACACCAGTAACATACTGCACCTGACAAAAACAATTTCATAGAGCTTTTATTTCTTAAAACAAAGTTCTCAATTATGTTGGTTTAGACACGTCTTTCGAATGTCAGATTAATCTTCCTTACGACCCCGGAGGAAAACCCTAGACAGAGGTTAAGAACTAAAAATACTGTGTGAGAGCAGATTTTGTTTTGATTGGTCAGCAAATACAGAAGCGGAAAAAGACTGGGGAAGATGGAAACGCCTTGTCTTTGGGCCCCCGATCCTCTTTAAATTATTTATACTATGCATTGCAGTAAGTAAGTGGATGGTTTTTGAATTACCAACAATATTTTATTTAACTTACTTCCTTGTATTATATTTTACAAATTAAAGAAACTAAATATTTCAACTAAGTACTAGGGAAAACCGTAGTCAGAGATTCATTTCACAACGCTTTATTATTGTTTCTCAATAATTATTTAATTAATAAAAAATAAAATATCTATTTTTAATATTTAAATAAATTTATTTTTATTTTGTTATAGGTATCACTATAACTATAAGAATCTAGAACTAGTCCAGCAGAAAATAAAAAAATATTTATGTACCTTATGAACCACGGAATACAAGTGTCGACTGATTAAATCCACTGACTTTGTTGTTTAGTGGGGTAGATTGAGTTCCGGTTCACCCAATTTCACCGAGTTCACAAAAAGGACTGATACATTTAGTAGGCGACCTCCGTATAATATACCCACATGCGTTATCTATGAAATAATAACGTTTTTTCCTCAAGCATTCTTATCAGAATCTAAACATATATCTTTATCACGATGTACATATTTTTATTTATATTTGACATATATCTGTCTATATATTATTAAATGTTGACATATGTTGTGATCCATGAAAATATTTGAAAAACGATGGTTATACGGTCACGCTGTTTTCTCATGGGGGATTTCTAAGATGACCCATGGTATCCTTATTGACAGAATAATAAAAATTGAGAAAAAAAAGTACATTTTTCTCTTTTTTATTTACAATTAATGATGCGTTTATTAATATTATAATGGTCCTTACTCCATACACAGCGATGCGCAGGTAACAATTTTGGTGGTTAAAAAAATAAAAATAAAGTGAACATTAAATAAAAACTGAAAAGAAAAAACATGTCCAGTTGTCTAGAATTCTGTTAAGTTATATTGATTAACTACACCATAGAAATGATGACTATATTCTTCGGAAGCACTTCATAGCTGGGTGTACCATATTTACATAATCTATCTTTCATCTGATGAACATACGATCCACAGTTGCAATTATCTTCTTCTTCTTCTATTGCTTGTCTCGTTATCGGATGTTAGCAATCGTGTTGGCGACCATAATCTTGCTACCAGCAGCTCGAAATAGTTGGAGAGTGAATTTCACGAACTATTGCTCCTTAAGTTTTTCATCCAAGATGTGCTCCTCTGTATGTATGCTCTCTTATGCATCCTATTTATTTACTAATGCTTACTTTTTATGTTAATAATAATTATTTTTGTACTTACTTTTCACTTTCACCATTTTTTACTTCTGATCTTTTGATACTTTCTGATCTGACCCAAATTTCGCATATTTATTCTATAGGATCAATATTTATATTTATTTATTTATAGGCATTTTGATATCTACTATTAGGTTGTGTTCCAAAAATAAAATAAAATCGTACAAATGAATAATCATACACAACTGAACCAAGCAATTCTGAGGTGCATTTTATAGCTAGGAATTCCAACATATTATATAGTAATTCTCCACAACTCTACCGGAAATCCCATCCACTTGCAACATTAAATGAAAATATTGTTATTATTTAAAGGTTTTGCCAAAAAATGGCACCATTCCCCCACAAACATTTTTTTACCCGACTGCGCGACTCAAAGGAGGGCAATGTATTTATCAATCTATGTGTGTATATTTGTACCTTTATGGCGCTCTAGAGACCAAACGCTTTGCCGTTTTTGATAATTTTTACGTCAATCGATTTGTCTTTATCTTGCGAGTGTCACTACAGACATGACAATAATCAAAATTCAATTTGGCGACAACCAGATGCCATATTGTGAAAAAGAAAACAATGAAAGTCGACGAAGTAAGTTTAGGTTTCTCTTATCATTTTTCATTTTGAAAAACCTATAACGGTTTAAAGTTGGTAAGCAATCATTATTTATTTATTTAAGTGGTCAAAACCATATATGTAACCAAAACCTATTTCATGGATGATTAAATATGATACTTATCTTTATGACTACCATATTGATAATTATAATATGAATATTTTTTTAAAATTGAAATGTCATGTTATTATTCCTACTATTTTCAAACTAAGCTAAACGCTTATGCTATTAATATAGGATTAACTTGCTGGTCTAGAGTGAGGTTAGAATCCGCGACCACAAGACCAACAAGCTACTCCAGTAAGGTAGTCATCATCGTATCACATCAATATTATTACTTTTTCAAAGTAATATAATCGCTTGATTTTTGAATATAGGCTTTACTTGCTGAACTCCCGGATTGAAGATTAAACCTTCAACAACTGGATTACTGGACAAGCGTTTTCAATGCTATATAAAAAATCTTGGACCAGTACATTTTTTTAATTCTTACAGATGCCTAAGCCAAGCAGACTCCAGATGACACAACGTAGTATGAAAATAAGTATTCTACGAATCAACAACAGTATTTACCAAACTATGGATCACGAGCCAATATTAGGTAGGTCGCAGTCGCAACACCAAATAACACGTCTCGTACGGGTCGTCTTGTAGTGTTTATTATAGAAGATAAAGTGCAACCAGATATCAATGGAGTGTCGGCAATTTTCACTCATTTAATAGAGTTGCATTTTTGCAGATGCAGAAAATGCAGAGTTAACATTTAGCAAAATACAACAAACAAGAGTCGACGTCAACAAAAAATCCAAGATCCTTGAATCCCCCAACATTGTTGAAAATAACTTTAACGCCTACTTCGAAGAAGAGATGAAAAAGTTATTCAAGATAACATACCAATTGAAATGCCAACAAAAGCAAATGTATAGCTTATTGGTTTATCAGAAGATAAATCGCTGAAAATACTTTAAATCCCAAACAATTGGAAAAATTCTGGCTTTCAGTTGCTGACACCTATGACTGCTTGACTGACGAAGTCATGAAAGCTCTGCTGCCCTTCACTACCTTATAATTATGTGAAATGGGATTTTCCGCCATGGTTTCTATTTGAATAAATAAAATAAATAAATAGGACTTATCGAATTCACTGCGATTAAAAGTGACTAAAATTGAAGTCGACGCTAATGCTATTATGTCAAGAAATAGGCATCACATTCATCCTTCCCATTAAAATATCACCTATTAATATGTTTTGTAATTAAAAATTACGATTATATTTGGAAGTTTTTCTTTTTATCGTCCTTCGTTTACTTACAATATATATAGGAGAAATGTGAGGCAGGTGGTGGGTCCCGAAAATTTAATGTTATTTTTGGTGGGTCGCGGTCCTGTCAACTTTGGGAATCACTGAACTAGAAGAAACAGAAAAAAACACGTGGGATAAAGTGCACACCAAGGTGAAGGATGTCATTGTCTCCACTAAAAAACAAAATGGTAATGAGCAGGCTAAACTGCGAAGATTATTGATGGCACGGAATATTATTGAATGGTAACCACAATATAAAAAACGCCCTTGAAATTTCTTTATTGTATTCAAAAACTTTTGGTATGCTAAAATTAGGACAAATTGCACGTATAGGTCTTTTCATATTGAGTTAGTGTGGGTACGGTGCGTAATACGCGCATTGTTTCGCTATGTTAAGTTTACTAATACGAAAGGGTGCTCCAAAAGCGATGCATACAGTGCAAAACATTTCCACTGTCAGTTTAATTAAAAATAATAATAATTAAAAATAGCCGTATAGCTGCATAGGATCTAGTAGCAAGCAATCGGCTGATTATCTGACTGTAATTTTGATGAAATAGATGTCTATTTAAAAAAAAATTAGATCAATCGATAAGAATAAAAGACAGAATAAATCTGTCTATTAAATTATATTTGCCATCCGATATGAACCTATAATTTTCCATTTCCCGGAAACATCGATACCATTTTGCCGCATTAACAATCTATAACTAGAACACGCTCAAGGCTACAGGCCACCGATATGGGCTTTCTACGAGGAGTAGTAGGAGTTGCCAGAAGAATCAGAAATACTCAAATAAGATAATGTCTCGAAGTAGAACACTTATTGACGTTTATCAAGAAATCACAGTTGTGGTGGCTGGGACATATCTTGCGAATACCGGCAGACAGACTACCAAAGCGGATATTCCAGGCAGGACCAGAAGGCATATGAGCAAGGAGTCGTCCTAAGAGGAACAATTGGAGGACTGCTGGGAAGCGAGGTTGGAAAGAAA
Source organism: Agrypnia vestita (assembly GCA_016648135.1). Classification (NCBI taxonomy): domain Eukaryota; kingdom Metazoa; phylum Arthropoda; class Insecta; order Trichoptera; family Phryganeidae; genus Agrypnia; species Agrypnia vestita. Next base: position 113,707 of record JADDOH010000270.1, on the reverse strand, counting down.
TTGGGCAGACGTAGAGAGCGAAGCACAAGACCCAATAAGATAAGGGGTAGAAGAAGAAAAAGAAGAAGAAGAACAATATACAATTATGAAAAATATGGAAAAAATCATGGAACATAATTGAAGTATTTTATCTCTACACATTAAAATAAATAGCCTGTCAAATGTCGAACATAGGAGGCCTAAGCGAATGGTAGTATATATAGTAGGTACATTTTTGACGGGCCATGGAGAAGCGGGGGTGGTAATGTCGGTAGTTGCCGCGTTGCCGTCCACGCGTTCGAGTTTAGAGTCTTTCTCCAGCAGTGTAATTTTGTTTTATTTTTGTGTATTCCAGGAAGTTACGGACTTACGGGTCAGACAGACAACGAAATTATTCGATTTATATTGCATAAAAAATGTGTAAGGCAGGTGGTCCAAAACTATGAGTCAAAAATAATCAAGCAACAATGTCCTAATATTAACAGTTATGGAGAGAGGTGTCTTCAAAGTTTGCATATCTTTCAATATTTATGACTTATTTTCTATAAAGCGTTGGAGTTTCATTAAAATAACTAACTTACGTAGATAAGAATGTGTTTTAGGCAATTTCAATTTTATTCGCAAAATTAAACTATTTTTTGTGGTGTCCCTGCGGTGTACTAAGAAGAAGATAACTAGTTATTAATAAGTTTCAATAAAATAAAAAAAAAATTATATACTGTTAGTATTCCCATACTTAAAAATGACACACTAGCAATCCCCTTGCGTCTACCACAACCTTATCAGATATCAGGGAAGTCCTTGCATAGAAATTAGAAGTCATATCAAATAATACCTGAAAATCGATACTCTCAATTTAACCATAAATTTTGATGTTTTAAGTACAATTTTATCTTATATTATCACTTGTCGATGCCTGTATCTAATCTATGATCAAAAATTTTAGTGTAATAATATTATTTGAAAAGGTGTGTTACAAGATAATCACTTCAAAAATTCCCCCTTAGAAGTAAGCACATTGCGAATATTTACAAATAAATTTAATTTTGAAAATATACGTAATTTTTTGTATCAAGTTTATTAACTTACCTACCTCTTAAAAAAATTAACTATCGAAAGTATAATCATACCATTCGAATGACCGCCTTACACGCTGCAGAAATACAATACTTTTGTATACTTTAAGGATAATAGTAATTACCAGATTATCGGAGATGTGCGCTGTAGCACCTACCAAGAGATGAAGAGGCTGGCAGGTGACAGAGAGGAGTGGAGAGGGCGAGTGCTTGTTGCAGACCAATCCTAGGATTGCGACCCAAAAAAAAAAAAAACCTTAACGCGTTTTCTTAATACGGCTGTTCGGATGCTCAGGTCAATCAATTTCGTCGAAGACAGCGTGGAGAAATGGTATAGATTTGTAAAGAGAACAGACAGACATTGAGTTTTATAGATATAGACTAGCGGTCCGTGCCCAGCGTTGCCCGGGTAATCATTGATGATGATTTAATTTAAAAGAATTTTGTAGACGTCTAAATTATAAAAATGTTTCCATGCAGAAGTTGGATGGGATTTCCGAGAGAGTAGTGGGGGATGACTATATAGATATTTTCATCAGAGTTGGAAAATGCAACTAAAAAATATTTGGTGATGTTTTACTTTGATGCTACCGATAAAATAAATAGTTTCAGTAATTTGATTTACAAATTATGAGAAGTTATTATTTTCAGTTAACGGTGTGTTCTATTGTTTTTGTAATTAGATAATAGAAACCTGTGTGGCAAGATTGGAATATATGGCGTTCTAACAAGTCTACGGCTTTAGATGCATACTTCTTTGGCACGTGCATTATTGCTTGAGATTTTAACTTCTGGAATCTCCCACAAAATTCTTTATTTGAATCGAATTGGCCAATGAGCGATAAGCTTGAACAGATACACTTGACCTAGTTGACAAGAAAATGGTCCCATTGGCTACGCAAAGTCCAGTGATTGGTTCGTGAGTGCGCAGACTCCAATCGATACTCAATAATGTATTGGAAGTCTACAAACCCTTTCGCCACTTCCGGAAAAATAGCATCGTCTCATTGGTCGAATATTGTATGATAAAATTGTATGCTAAAATGGGTAAAATCGTGGCCTTTGGGAGAGACCAAGACTTCAATAAAAAGTCTAGCTGCTTTTCAATTATTTGATTGGTATTTTGGTATTATTGATATTATTGGTATAATTGATTTTATTAGTATTATTGGTATCAATTATTGGTATTAGTGGTATCTATTATTAGTATTATTGGTATAATTGGCATTTTTGATATTATTGGTATAATTGGTATTATTAGTATTATTGGTATTATTGGTATCTATTATTGATATAATTGGTATGATTACTATTATTGGTATAATTGGTATTATTAGTATTATTAGTATTTTTGGTATTATTGGTAATAATGGTATTAATGATATTATTGATATTTGATAGATTATTGGTAATAATGGTATTAAAGATATTATTGATATTTGAGAGTTCGTGTTCACAGATGTTTTGCACAAATTTTTTTTCGAACAATTTTTTTTTTGAAATATTATTTTTTCGATTTTTTCACTTTTTTATTTTTTTGATAAAGTAAATTAGTACTTATTCCTTAGGAACCGACGTGTAAAAGTACCGTCATTTTTGACGGACCACAGCTAGTCGAGCATTAAAAAATTTATACTTTTATTTATTACACAAAGGCGGCCCTCTCAGCCCAGTGGGTGTGAGACTGGCTTCTCACGCCGAGGGTTCCGGGTTCGATTCCCGGCGAAGCACAAATCTATGTGATTTAATAAAGCCTGGGTGTTTTGTGATGTGTTTCACATCTGTAATTGGGCCTCTTGGCCCGTTGAAATGTAAAGAAAAAAAAGTAACTGGACACGAATTTATCGGAGCTCTTGAATTCTACACTGATTGTTTATAGTATATTATATTTCACACAGGTTCGCATTAATTCACGTTACTAGAATCCTCGCTACAAATTTTGTGTATTGACAGGTGGTTACGCTCAATTTTGCATTTAAGTAGTCGCACTTATTTCCAAACGCCAGTTAAGTACTCCTCTTTATTTTTGTTGTTTTTCTTTGGTTTGCTTTTATCTGTGTAATCGCAGAAATTTCACAACAACAACATGCACGGTTCAGCTTTTTTTCTGGCGCTAGCCCTTCCGTCAAAAATAACTAACCACCTCTTGCCCGCGGAGGTCGTCGTTTTTATGATTTTTTAAATTAATTTACGCCCAAGGGGCTTGTGTGTACAAGAAATAATATGAATATACAAAATATGTAATGAAATAGTGTGGTTATACATTGTAACTTAAAGTTGTGAATATAAAATACAATCAGATAAAATACAGTTTTATAAAAAAGGATTAATTAACTCGTTGCAGATTTTTACATAAAAAAATATGAATGTACAATAAATGTAATATAATAGTATGGTGCAATATATTGTAATTTAAACATGTTTGAATAAAAATCCATTTAAACAATTTAGAAAAAAATCATTCTATACAAAAAAGAAAACAAAAAAAAAAACGAAATAGTTAGTTTCGCGAACGTTTGAATTGTTTCTCCATATTTCTAGTGATTTCGAGATTAGTCCAGTTGATTGTAGATTCGTGTGGAATGTTCTAAATTCTTTGATAATGCACAGTTGCCATTCTTTTAGACTTATGAAAATCCATCGCTTTCAATATTCTTTGGAGGTCAATATTTTTTGGTGATCATATGAAGTTCATTTATCAATACTGTTTCATTTTTCCTTATATTGTGAAAATTGTGTAAAGTATATTTTTTGGGAAATTTATCCTTTCGCATGGGAATATCCTTCTGAGTAGATACGGAACGCGATATTCGTCATGAAATATGACAATGACGACTTGTAGTGGAATATGTGACGCTTCATTTTCTTTGACGGCACGTCAAACCGCAATCACTACAGAGCGCCGTCTATCCCCTGACATCACTCTGTGGTTCCTTTTAATGGGAACTCTGGTAGATATGTGATAAGTTTTCATATATTTGTGATAATTGAAAGTTCAACTATGCATAAAAAAATATTACTAATATAATTATAATACATATATAACAATACATAATAAGCAATAAAGGAATGCTAAAGAAATGATCAATAGTACAAAATAAAGCAATGCATCTGAAAACATCAAAACAACAAAAATGAAACAAAATAAGGATATTATTATTAACATTAATATTATTTAAAGCATTAACTTTGTTGTTAGACCACTGGTGAAAGTTAAACAATACTATGGTTGTGGTGTATGGTGTTGTGAACATAGTAGTATAGTGTTGGTCCTTACGAAGAGACGGGTACATCTCGAAACCGGTAGACTTTAAATCTGGTAGTGGTTTTTACTAAGTTATGTAACTAACATTCTGTCAAAATAAGGATTTTAATTCATACAATACAAGTCGCGCCCACGCGACGACTATGACTTTGAAAGAAAAAAAAAATTCACTAAATCAGCTAATGTACAAAGGCAATACGATAGCCTAACGAAAACTATAGAAAATATAATGTAAATCAAGATTAGCCCATATAACATTTGTATGAAACTAAATAAACAGTGAAAAAAAATAAACCATATAATTTTACTGGCGTTTTTGTTTTAAAAGCCGTATTTTGAAAATAACAAGATTACTTTTTAATGATTGTTACCCACTCAACACTGTTAACACTCAAAAACAGAGAAACGTCAAGAAATTTGTCGTGTCAATATTTCTATCATTGTGATGAAAATATTGATATAAATATTGTTCATGACGCTCGCCTAGAGATCTGGTTTGAGCCCCATTCCAGGACACCAGCAAGTTAGTCCTATTTTCATAGTTCAAACGTTTGGCTTATTTTGAAAATAGTAAGAATATTGATGCGACACGTATTCCGTGTTTGCGTTTCTATTTATTTAAAAAAATATATATAATATTTGAACCCTTTGGGTGAAGAAATAAGCAGACGTGTGTGAAACAAACAAATTTATAAAATTATATTACGATCAAGAAGATCTACCAAACTTTTGTTAAAAAAAATTAATAATCATAGTATGATTTTGAATTTTCAAATTTTTAATGTTTTTTTCATACAACTCAGTAAGTTGTATGAAAATACTCCGACGCACCTGGTAGACACGAAACCCAAAAATGACAAAGGGAGTATTGTAAAAACTTGGTTTTTATAGGTTAGTTTTTTTTTAATACTTAATTTTTATTCTATACATTTTAATTTACTTTACTTTCTAATTTATAACATCAAACATAATAATTTCGTTGTGTCCGTCCTTCTCTCTGTCTGTCCCCGTAACTTCGTGTAACTAACGTAATTTCGTTCGAATTCACGGCTAAGAAAACGAAATTAAACGGACGGAGATGGAGCTTGAGCCCCGGGCCAGCAAACCTAAACCGACCATTGCAGCATTGCTACGGCCGCCTCTCCGCGGACCGCCAAAAGGGTACTATAAATATATATAAGGGCTTAGCAAAGACGGACTGCAGCTATTTTTTTAATAATGTCATTAAAAACCAGTTTGTATTTAAATAAGGAAATAATGTATAATGTTGCCATAAAGGTATTTTGCAATTATTGAAGAAGTACCTAATCATAATAATTAAAAGCGATACACTACACTGAGTTTAATTCATAACGCAATGGATATGTTATCTCATGTTTTGTACAACACGTAGGAACTGTAAATGTATTTCAATATTCATAAGCATTTATATTAATGTGGGATAAAATCGCTAGATGGCGAAAATATTATTTATAAAAAAATATATATATTTATCAAACCTATTTTATTAGTTAATATTTTTAATTTAGGATTAGGGTCTTTCTGATATTTTTTCATTGATTTGTGGGTTTTTAAATTCTTGTTTTGATCCCTCTTATAAAGCATACACCTACCTATTGTATATTTAGTCAATTATAACATTGTGAAAATTGCATAAAATAAGAACGAATATTATTTTAAAAATTGGTAGAAATCAAACAATTGATAGTACCTATCAGCCAATTTTGTAGTGTTTTATTTTGATTTTCGTTAAGATAAATTTGTTAATTAAATACTTCTATAATTCTATTTGAGTTTCGAGAGTAACAGAAGGTAACTCTAATCGACAAGTGAAGATATAAATAAACTCATAATAATTTATATATTAGGTAATACGCTTTATAAACTTCGAATATAACTTTTTATTATAAAGATGTAAAGTTTAAATCTATCTGGTGGTGAGAGTTACTGATACTCTAGAAACTCGAGTAGTGCTAACAAACTCAAGAAGAGTTATAACAGTGTTTAATTTACAAATTAATATTAAAAAGGAATCAATTTATTTCACCTACATACCTACTAATAATATATTTTTCATTAAAATTATTAAATTATAGCTAATATTTCATATTGCATTAATGATAGAAATCTTGACATTTATAACATGTTTTGGCATTTCTAATAGAAAATCAACTCATGTATTAACTATTTTTTCTAAGAAGTTCAAAATTGTCCCGTTTTTCGGATGTGAAAACCCATCCAATATAGGACAATCGTTACAAACTCGTCAAGTCAAAGTGTGTTGTAGTTTTTGTTGTTGAACCATTATTACTTCCTTTATATTAACTCGTGGCGTCTGCTTGCTTGCTTGCTTGCCGGGTGAAAAAACTTTGAATCGATTTTCAACCCTTTTCCCGTGATCCAATCGAGCTGAAACTTGGCAAGTAGACTCGTGGCGACGATCAAGAAGATCTATCAAATTTTTGCTAAAAAAAATTAATAATTATAGTATAATTTCGGATTTTTAGAAATTTTATTGGTTTAATTCAAATTGGAATCATTAGAGAGGTTTGCTAACTATCAACGGCGGTCCGATAACGTCGCGGAATATTTTCTAAATTTGAATTACTCCGTCGGTATGCATAATAGGTACTTCACTACGAATATCGAAAATCTAAATTGACTGACAAATGTTTTTAGAATTTAATCTTCAAAGCATGAAGTGTCTTATCAAAGCTAAAAACATCTGACATTTTAGAAATTTATTAAATTACTGTAAGTTTAGTGTTATGTTATAAGTTTTAATTCGTCTTTAATTGTTGTTATATTTTACAAAGAAAGGGATTATAATAAAAACTTGGTTTTTATTAGTACCTTTTTTTTCTTATCATTTTGAAATTTTCGTACCTACCATTCGCAACATCATTTCCAAAGCAGTCAATGATCGGGAAGATCCACAAAGGCAAAAAAATTTTTTGATCACCTTACTTTTGTATTGTACCAACCTTATCACAATTTCATTAGCGAGTGTCTGGAAAGTTTTTAGATAATTATGCGCTTATCTGCATACTTATCTATGTATTTCTTCAGCAAAATAATTTTTTTCTTTGTTTTAATTCGTATTATATTTATTTTTTTATTTGAGTGCATACGCTGAATATGAAAAAAATAGTAGAAACATAAAGATTTCAATCATCATTACAATTTAAATAGTATTACTAAAATGCGCAAGAAGGCAATCAAACTGTCAATCAAGGCAAACTTACTCAAAAAAATATAAAAAGGAATTTAATTAATAATAATAATAACGATTAAAAACGATTAAAACTGTGTATTTTGCTTAAATTCAATCAATCATTGGTTGGGGAGGATCATATATAACTACACTAAGCATACTCTTAATAGCCCAAAAAACCATTATTTAAATTATTTTAAGAACCTACCCTACTAATCTATTATTTCAAGTATTTTGTATGTATGCCTACTGCTATGAAATTTAAAAAAAAAGTATTGATACTCAAATTCTCTAAGTTTCAGGTCTACAAGATCATTTCTAAATCTAAACACGCCCAAATATAAAAGTAGAGCAGCCCAAAACCATTATTTATTTGTAGGAATTAACGTATTCAATTCATTACCCAAAAATTTTTAAAAAATACTCAAGACCTTACGTCGTTTAAAAATGAACTAAAAAAATTAATTAACACATTCGAAATTAGGATAGTTGATGAAAAATTTGTTCATTTCAATGCAAGTTAAAATAAAATTATATAAACCTTGCAAATACATTCGATTTAAAATTTCTGAAATCTTTGATATATATATCCATGTAGTTATTGATATCATGTCACGGTCGAACGTTTTCGATCCATACTAGGCAAGAATCCACCTGTTTAGTATTTTGAACTATCTTTGTTACACCCTGTATATATGAATAAACTCAATATCTTTATACGAGTACTTTTTGCTTGTGTACATACCTCACCACTCTGCAGAATTCAGAGAATGACTAATGTATACTGTAGAAATTTTTAATGAAAGTCTTAAATTTAATGTTCTTATTGGTGTAACGCAGGATTAGATGTAATTATAACTCTGTTTTTTTAATTATTTAAATATTGTTCTTTCTTTCTTTTTATTCTATAAAGATGATTTTTTATTTTATTGTGTTGTTGCTTGCGATCTTTGTCACCGATATTTTTTATTGTTAAGGGCTTTGTATATATCTTTTCACATAAGCTTGCAATTGAGTTAGTGTGGGTACAGTGCGTAATATGCGCATTGTTTTGTTGTGTGAAGTTTACGGATATATACAAAAAATTTAAAAATTTCTCCTAAGACAGCAGATCTAGAATAGAGAAGTGATGCCGGATATAATATGTAGCAGTTATTTTAATACGAAACAAAAATGTAAAATTTTATAAATACTAAATTTTTCTTTTATGGTTCAAGCTTGTAGTTGTATAATTATCCTTTTTTAAGTGTATCACGATGGAGAGAGAAAAATACAAAATAAAATCAGTGAAAAAAATACAAAATAAAATCAGTGAAAAAAAAAATTTATTGTGAAATCTTCATAGGTTACATAAATTATTCGCTATTGTGTTTTCCAATGTAAATTACAGTGTTTTTTGAAAAATATAGTGGATGTTTATTAAAATATTCTGGCTTTGGAGTCACTGATTTTTTGCTGCCTATATCTCCAAGTTTACGTCAATCATTGAAGTGGTCATTGTTGTAGAATCCCGCAATCCCACACATACCATTCTTCTTTGGTTCTTTTATAGTTATAGAAGATTATAGTTATACGATCAGCAAAGATCATTTCTTCATAAAACAATCACATTCCACGAGGTTTTCTCCCACATTACAATTTCATTATTTAATATTTTTTTGAAGATGTAATTAGATAATGAAATTAAAATTTGTTCTCCGATTCGAGGTTCCTAATTTCAGCGGAGACCTGGTCTCAGAAAGATATACCTCAACCTTCAATTCAGACCTTCGATCGAAAGTACAATCTTTCAAAAATGCCTGTTTCTTTCTCATCTTTTTCTTGTTTTCTTCAGAATAACATTTAAGACTTGTTTTGGGAAAAAAGAGTCCATAATCACACATATGGAAATAAAAACAATTGTTTTATAAGTTCTACCTTTTTAATTTTCTGAGACGCGATTGAGATTGATAAGCCTTATAAGCCAAAAGGCGTCTCAACGCTTAGAAAATTAAAAAGGTAGAACTTAAAAAACAATTTTATATATATGCATATGTCTGTTTAAAGTTTTTTCATTAGAAAACGTTTGAGTCAAGTTTAGGTAAACGTTTAAGAAAACGTTTTCCTGGTATGTCCAGTCGTATGTTCACGACATCTCTGGTAGAGGTTTTGAATCAGAGAGCTCATACATAAGAATTTAAAAAGATTTTCAAACCAACTTTTTCAAAAGTAAACTCGAAAATTCAATTGTGTTTCTTTTTCTCGATATATGTGATTTTAATTTCTTCTGTCACTTTGATCTCTGTGTCTTTTTCTTCAGGTTGACTTCAGGATCTAAACTAGGATGCATGCTTGGATGAGCATTTTGAAGATTTGTACCATTTTCGTATTCGTGAGTGGGATTTGCGGGATTTCGCGTTACGTAGTTAGGCCAACAAAGTAGTCTTACCATTTTGATGACTGTATTCTGCAAAGAAAAAGTAAGCGAATTAGAATATTATTTTTAAATATTGGTTTTCAAATAAATTCCGATAGGAAGAAGGTGATGATAAATGGCCACATCGATACATTGAAGTATGGACACCTGGATAGTTAATATTATGTTTAGAGTTATGTATGTAATCTACTGCAATGTTTTTCATACGAAATTCTAAAAATGCTGATATTCTTCTTTAGAATTCTGAGAATCGTCCTATAGAAGCAAATACTATATATTCTTCCTGTTTTTCAGTATTTTTTAACTTGATCAAACTAAACCGAAATTAATGCAAATTGACACATGATGTAAAAATATATTTTTATTTTAAACGTTGGCAAACGAAAATAAATTGGTTTTTAATTATTTTATAATTATATGTAAAATAATTTTATAAAATTGGTTTGTTTTTTATAATTCATACGGAAATAATAACGAATGAACCTGTCTGTTTTAAGTGAACATTTTTTAGATCATGAAATTCTCAAAGCAATTTTTTTACGCTTCAACAGGCAATGAGGCCCAATTATAGAAGCGAAACACATCACAAAACACCCAGGCTTGAGTAAATCACATAGATTAAATTGTGACCTCACCGGGAATCGCACCCGGAAGCCTCGGTGTGAGAAACCAGTGTCATGCCCACTGCGCTACAAAGGTCGCTATACAATATAATGTAAATCAATTAGAAATTCGATATTTTTTGAGATAAAAAGGGTTATTTTTTGAAAGTCTATATATTTATAATAAAGTCAATATATTACAGTCCCTAAATATCATATTTAAGTAAAAAATTAAGGCCCAGTATTGCGAGCCATAGCTGGTACGAGAAATCGCAAAACTGATAAATAATTCAAACAACAATGTTAACTTATCAGAAAGAATGATAAACTGAGCTATTTATAAGACTCTTGGAGAAATTATCGGAATTTGATAAAAAAGAAACATTTTTATCACATGTAATGAATATTGATATTTGTACGTTCACCGCTTTCCTATAGATGGTACTACAATCTAATCAGATAATAATAATTATAAAATGTTTATATTTCACTAGGTTCCAAAGTCGGCAAATAATATTTTTAAATAAATCCTCACAATATCGATGATCCCTACGTATATTATCGAATCTGAAAAAATATTATTTCGCATACAATTTATAGTATAATACTTTATAATTTCGCAAAAATTAATTTTCGGTTCAAACAAAGCAAATATTAACGGAAAATTAAAATTTTTTAAGCAGTACCCAAAAATCGATACCTATAAAACTCAATGCCTGTCTGTCTATCTGTCAAATTTTGCAAACTTATTCTCTAGGACCCGACGGATAACACAGGTGACATTTCATCCTGCCCCTTCACTTCACCCCCTCCACCCGATATATTTTCTGTAAAAATCTACACCGTTTGACCAATCTGACCCAAATTTTGCATATTTATTCTCAAGGACCCGGCGGCTAACAAAGGTGATATTTCTTCCAGCTCTTTCACACTATCTCCTCTAGCCGATCATCCTATGTTTATAACCAAAACGAGAGCATTTTCGAGGGTTGTTTGCTTTGGAGAAGCTTCTAATCCATGATTTTCTAGGGCAGTGACCAGCTTCTGTTTAGTTTCCAAGGAAATTTAATTCAGACAGATACCAAAGATGTCATTTTTTTAATCACTTCACTTATAAGCGATACGATCGTAAATTCGGTCTGAGAACAAAAGTTTATTGTTTCTGAAAAACTCTAACACGTTTAAACACGCTTTTCATTGTTTAAAATACTACGCGGTTCGGGAGAAGGGCGTGTTCAACCTACTAACGGCTTAGGGCCGGTTGCATCAAGTCGGATTAAAGTAAAAGTTCGTTTAAAGCGTAGATTTTTGCGTCCTCCACCAATCAAACGATCCGTTTCCGTAAAAAATTTATAGTTTAAAAACGAACTTTAATCTAACTTGATACAACCGGGCCTTATTAATGTTGTATGCAATGACATATTTATTGTGAAGTGTATTGTGTTATATAGTATTGTGAAGTGAAGCAGTCCTTGCTCTAAGCGGCGCATATTTTTAAAATGTTGATCAATGGTAGCGACTAGCGACCGCTAAAATTGATTTAAATGAAAAATAAATAACAACTTGTATATTTTTTGGTTATTGAGAGCATATAAAAGCATGCCCCGATAAAAAATTAAAATTTTAATTTTTCGAAGCACCCTAATGTACGCGAGTTAAAATTCTCAAAACTTTATATTCTGCAAGATATATAATATGGGATGTTGTGTTTATGGCTTGTCATATTAAAAGTTTGACGTATAGACGAAGAGAATTATTTTTATAGTATATCGTAGTCATTTTTAAAAATTACGGATTTAAAAAAAATTTAAAATAAATAAATGATAAAATTAATTATTTCTTCGTAATCTTTTGAAAACGCGACTTAAAAATATTATTTCAGAAAGCCGGTATTATTATTATTTTTTAATGTAACATTTTTTATCGTTTTTATTACATATATAAATGCGCTGTAAGCCATAATTAAAAGGAATTATGATAATATATGGATTATAAATACAAAGGCAGCAATATCCAAAAATAATAAATTCAGTCATCTAGGATTACTAATTTATAATGTACTGAATTCGAGATTTTATACGAAACATGGCCTATAACCTTCATATAGGAAACTTTTGTAAGGGATAGATACATAAAATCTAAAATTCAGTACGTTTTAAATTAGTAATCCTCGGTGAGAGCATTCAATTTTTTTTTAATTTCTTGGATATTGCTACCATTGATTTTATACTCCGTACATGTGTATATATATTTTTATAGATGCGGTTTACTCTGAATTATATAAAGCATTTTGAAAGGGATGATCTAAATTCAACCGTGATTTTAAATGTCACTATTTTTTTTATCTTTCATGGATAAAAAAATCACGTGTGGTGTTTCTCAAATAAAAAGTATGCCATTATTAAAAAAAAATCTATACATAATTGAGCAGTGCACTGGAATTGTAAAAACTCACTGCAGCAATTTTGAAAAACTTTTTTTTTTCATTCATAACATAATAGATTGACATTTTTAAATATTTATTGTATTATTTGTATGTATCTACTTATATTTTTTTATAAATTACACCTACATGTTTCGGAAAAACCTTTCCATCGTCAGGGTGTTACAAAATTACATTAATTAATTTTAAAACACCCTGACGACTGACGATGGAAAGGTTTTCCCGAAACATGTAGGTGTAATTAATGAAAAAACATGTGTAGATACATACAAATAATACAATCAATATTTAAAAATTATTTTTATCAAATGCCGATGTACGAGAGATTCAGATTTGAAAGATTTTTTTCCCTGATTTATTTGGAAAGTCAAAAATAAAATATTGGAATTTTTTCATAATTAAGTTATTTAAATAATTCTTAAAACGATAGATTTTGAATCGCTCATTATATCATTTAGTTTAACAATCTGCTACAAAAGAAAAAAATTAAATATAGTATGGAAAAAAAATACGCACTCGCTTCTTCAATGTTGACGTAAACTTGGAGATATGCGACAGCACTAGTTATCCGAGCGATGACATCCCTTTTATACATTTCCCCCCTCTTTTTCGTATTTGCGTGATATAAGGTTCGTGATAAAATTGTGATAAGCCGAGCAATATTTATCGTAGAGTTCACTTCGGTGCAATATTTTCTGTTCGTCTATCTATACCTATAAAAATCAATATCTGTCTGTTTGTCGTCTGCCTGTTCTCTATAAAATCTACACCGGTTGTCTAATTTGATTCAAATTTTGCATACTTACACGCACGCGTAGATTTTTAATAAATTTTAGTCATATTTTATAATTTTTTGTTTTAATCTCAACATATAAATATATGTCGTTGCAGACTTTTTTAGAAAACTTTTTGAGTTCTATAATTTATTTTATAGAAAGTATTTATTTTTATATTATATCTTTAAATAAAATAACTCTTTGTTTAACACCACTTTATTGAGTTTTAACCAACTAGTTTCAGCTCACAGCTGAGCCTTCATCAAAGCTGCATGCACATCAGCCTGGTTATCCTGGTTGTAAAATCTGATGAGCAGTTTCGGAGATTACCTCCTACATCCAAACTTACAAACCTTACCTCTTTATATATTATCAGTGAATGGACACCCACCGCATTCCCAGGACCGTTTTATGAGCAAAAGCTCCCATATCGGTCCTACTCATACGTCGCCAGGTTGACAATTTTTTATTCCAAAGGCGATCTCCGTGTTACGAGTTAAAGGTTGTTGTTAAAGGGCGAATGCGACCCGGAGAGACCTGCAATAGTCACTGCACATAACACACTTTATTGTAAATTATCAAAGAAAAGTATAAAATACAGGTTAAAATAAAAAATCTAACATAGAGCAAACATAGAAATAGAAAATTCATATAAAATATAACAATAGATCATGGCAAAAGAGTAAATATAGTATTTGGGTGGGAAGGAGGACATGAGGGGACGTCTGGGGAAAGGACACACTCCCTAATAGGGAAGGACAAGACGAGGGCGGACACACTTAAAGGCGGAGTTCAAGTCCGAGCACCACGGGTCCACAGTCTACGGAGAAATTACCCACGAAGCAGCTCCCAGCGCGAAACCCTCGTTCTGGCGAACTCACGGAAGAGTCCGAGGTTTCTCTCATTCTTGATGAGGTCACTGTTCCGTGCGGAGCCGTGGCCTAACCCCCTCCAGTCCTGCAATCATAATCTCTCGCACATCTTTCATAAACCCACAAGCCCAGAGGATGTACTCCGGCATCTGAGCCACACAGGTGCACCAGGGTGACGCAGCGAGCCCCAGACTATGTAATTTGACACCAGCTGCATCACGTGGTGATCAAGCACCGGAGGACCTCCCCTGCCTTTCTCTCTCACGGCGACTCTGGGGAGGAAGGAGTATCTCCACCTCCCCAGTGGCAGTATTATCAGTATAGATTATAGATGACATATGAATAAACTTGGTTGACGATTGTGATCATATACCGAACTTGGGTCAGCGGCTGATTAAATACTGACCTTTAAGTTACTTCATATATTGACTGAGCCGGTCAACCGACGCTGGTATTTCTCCAAGTTCCTTCTAGACTCACCCAACAGACAGTGCTCTTTCATGTTACCAGAAGTAGGACACAGTGCGTAGAACTCAATCAACGTGTAAGTCATGCAAAGATGAATTTAAAGTTGAATAATTTAAAATAACGTCACCACGTTTAAAAACATATGTGAATCTGTATATACAGGGTTATTTGTAAAACATTAATGACCTCGCAGAACTATATTCTTGCCTTGATTATGAGTCGAAAATGTTGAAGCTATTATGACCTAATATCAATAGTTAAGGAGATATGCGACATCAAAGTTTGCTTTTTTTTCAATATTCCTGACTTATTTTTTGTAAAACGTTGGACTATCATTACACTAACTTATATTGAATATGAAAAATTCATTCTCTTTAATACAAGTCAAATACAAAAATGAAAACCTTCGAATTCCAATTGGAAAACATTCCAATAAGAATATTTTCAGGGTTTTTATCATTCTATTTAACTTGTATTGAAACCAATGAATTTTATGTAATTGATATGAGTTACTGTAATGATAGTTCAACGTTTTACAAAAAATAAGTCAGAAATATTGAAAAAAAATGCAAACTTTGATGTCGAATATCTCCTTAACTATTGACATTAGGTCATAATAGCTTGAACATTTTCGACGCATAATCAAGGCAGGAGTATAGTCCTGCGAGGTTATTAATGTTTTACAAATAACCCTGTATAGTTCAGTTTCATCACTGGGTCTACTCTGACCATTCTACTATACGTGCGAACTACATAACATACACACATTACTGATACCAACATCCTCTATTTTCATACACACCATCATCATCATCACTCTTGGCTCTACAACCCCTGGCTGGTCTTGGCCTCCGCAAGCGTCTTCCTCCACTCATCTCTGCTTAGTGCCAGCTCTCTCCAGTTCCGAAGCTCCAAGGCAGAGATGTCTTTGAGGACGTTGCCGCACAGCTTCAGAGCATAGCTCGCTTAGCAAGTCAATAAATTCAAATATCTTGGGGTGGAATTTTCTAGCGAAGGGATACAGAAAAGTGAAATAGAAAGAAGTATCGGAACTGCGTTCTACGTTTTCTATACAGTGCGGTGATAAGAAAATCCGAGCTTAGTGTCAAGACAAAACATACTTATTTACGGTTTATGTGTTTGGTTTGTAGAACTCCATATTTATTTTTTATGAAATTTAAAATAAATTAAATTTTACTGCAGGTCAAGTGTTATTTTAAATGTGACAGCTGTAAGGCCATCATCAAACAGTGGATATACCACGAAAAATCGACTTGTTTATAAGGTTTAAGTTACGCCTTCCTCACGAATAATTATATGATGTTTTTGGTGATATAGATGTTTTCGGTAAAGCCCTATATTAAGATTCTTTTCTTAGGCATTTATCTTTATTGTTTTCGTGATTTATAAAATTCTATATTACGCTGAATTATCAAAATTCCCCGTTTTTTGTAAGTTATTTAAAATGGACTATTTTGAATGTGCCTCTTTTGGGCTGTTTTTATTTTATTTACACTCATGAGTTTATTACGTTAAATATTATTTTAATTTATGGTCTTGATTTTGGGTTTCTTAAACATATTAAGAAGTGGAGAGAAATTCATTTTTTGTTGACTATTTAAAAGAGTTATATTTGCGCGTTCATTTACTTCAAGTAGTTTAAGTAAATTAATTCTAAAACCTTTGGTTTCTATATGTAAAGGTGTTTGCGCGTTATTACCAAGCGGTAGTACCTACATGATTTTTTCAATACCATTTTACCTGCAGAATTAAGAATGATATTTATTAAATCTTAATTTATTTTAAATTTTACTTTAAACAAAACATACTGTTTTCATATCTGTGTATAGCCTCATCCTTAATATATGACCATCGAATTTGAAACCTAACGGATAGAGTGAGATCAAGAATCCAGGCTACCGAGATGAGATTTGTAAGGGGGGTCGCCGAAGTCACACTGGTAGATAGAGTGAACAGTACCGACATAAGGCAAATACTCGGCATAGAACCCCTACTCCTACAAATAGAAAAATCACAAATGAAGTGGCTTGGACATGTGCTCGTAATGCCAGAGGAACGAAAAACCAAAAAGCATCCTCTTGACAACCCCGGAAGGATGGCGACCGATGGGCCGCTCCAGATTGAGCTGGGAAAAACAACAGAAAAAAGTGTACGAAAACAGGATGGCTCTTGACATACGGAAGCAGCACAAGACAGGGGAATATGGGAGCAGCTAGCCCAGTCCTTGGGTCCCCGACCTTACTAGGATAAAGGTATGAAGATGAATATGATTTTGATAAAAATGAAATTTGTCATATTATTTTATACGTTGTATGTTATTTTCATTTTCTCGTTTTATGTTGAAATTCGGTGTCGTAAAATATCAAATTTGCTTTATAAAAAAATACCGATACGGGCAATCAATATTTCATATAGATTAGATAACATTTTCAAGCAATTTCCATATCGTAACTCTCACATGATAACGTTCATAACTGCTGGCGGTACATTAATTTATAATTCATTTATACGGCGGTACATTAATTTATAACCCAACGTACAGCGTACATACATGCATAAACATACACACACACACACACACACACACACACACACACACACACAAAGATATACACACACACACACACACACACACACACACACACGCACACAGGCATACACACACACACACGCACAAACATCACAAACATTTTATAGATATTATTGTAACCGACTAATAGATGTATGTAGCAGTATTATAAAAACTTTTAATCTTTTAATTTGTAAAACATCTTGTTAACAAACTTTTGGACTGTACCAAAAATTCTTCTATATTTTGTATTATATACCTTTGGTACGTTGTAGAACATATTGTGTGCTCTGTACATTAAATAGATTTAAGAAGTATTTTTGTTTTTCCTCTGCAGTTTTATAATTTTGCCACTGTATTGTATGAATGAAAGGCCTGGTTTAGTTTCATTCTGTAATTATTATTATTATTATTATTTTTTTTTTTTAAATAGAGATGCGAACACGGAATACGTGTCACATGAACATTCTTAATATTTTCAAGCTAAGCTAAACACTTGTGCTATGAAAATAGGACTAACTTGTTAGTTTGGAATGAGGTTTGAACCCGCGACCTTTGGATTACGAGGCGACAGTCCTAAATACAAGACCAACAAGCAACTCTTAAGTATTTGGTCAATAATTCATGTGTGACTTTAATACCTGATTATTTAAATTAAATTTAACATGCGTACCTACCAAGAAAATTTCACCGTCATTAATATTAGGTCCTTACATATGAAATTGGCGTTTAGTATGGGAGGAACATAAAGCCGATTTTTTTTTATTATAATATATTTATTTAATCAAAGTATGTACCATTGCTATCTATGCACTTTTGCCATCTCATAGGTAGTTCATCGATCCCTTTACTAAAAAAACCATTCGGACGGGAATCAATAAAATCTTTGAAGGCGGTTTGGACTGCCCCATCGGAGTTGAATTTTTCCTTTGCAAGAAGTTATCCAAATTTCGAAAAAAATGGTAATCTGTTGGGGCAAGGTTCGGAGAGTACGGTGGATGTCTTAGACATTCCAATTGAAGCTCCTCTAATTTGGTAGCCGTCTGTTGTGCAGTGTGTGGTATAGCGTTATCATGAAGCAGCAGTGGCCTAGAGCGATTAACCAGCCTCGGTTGTTTAGCAGCTAGCTTTTCCATCATGGTTTGCAGTTGCTGACAATAGACATCTGCCGTAATCGTCTGGCCAGATTTAAGAAAGCTGTAGTGAACGACACCAGCACTAGTCCACCAAACGCTCACAAGTAACTGTTATGGAGTCAATTTTCGCTTGGGGCATGGTTTGGCTGGTTCGGCAGGGTTCAGCCATTGCGATGAGCGCTTCCGATTATCCTACAGGATCCACTTTTCATCACAGGTAATGATTCGATTTAAAATCCCTTCATTATTGTGCCGGTTGAGTAATGCAACGCAGCAGTCAACGCGCGTTTGTTGATTTGCTTCACTCAATTCGTGAGGTACCCACCTTTCAAGCTTTTTCACCTTACCAATTTGCTTCAAGTGGATTAAAACAGTTTTATCACTAACACCGCAGCCTGCAGCTAACTCGGATGTGGTTTGCGATGGATCCGCTTCCACAATAGCCTTCAATTCTTCATTATCAACTTTGGTCTCCGGCCGTCCACAGGGCTTGTTCTGCAGGTCGAAATTTCCAGAACGAAAACGTTGGAACCAAAAAGCACTGTGTTTTCTTTTGCGGCACCGTCGCCATACATATCATTAATACTTCGAGCCGTTTCTGCAGCACTGGTGCCACGGTGGAACTCGTACTCGTAAATAACGCGATATTTCAAGTTTTTCATTTTGTAAACTGAGTGACGCAAAGAAAAAAAACAATTGAGGAAAAACAAATGAATTATATTTTTCAAAATACAAATACATGAGTAAATAGCTGTATAAATTTGGATTTGGAATTCCTAACCAAAGAGAAGATATTTGAGATCAAATTTGCCAGTACGGCAAAACGTCAATTTCATATGTAAGGACCTAACATTAAAATATTCAAAAAATAATACCTCATACTCAAGAATTTAAATTAATTAAATCATATTGTCTGTTAAAAGATGTCACTGGAAAAATTGTGGCCAATTCGAAAAACAAACGCTAGTGGCACAAAATTATCTTTCCAATAAAGCCAATGCCAATACTGTTACAAGTATTTTTATGTGTTATATTTCAATTTGTAGTTCTGCACCTCTAAAAATATACCTTTTATATGTTTATTGACATTAATTATTATAAAACATGATATAAAATAGATGCTTGATTGATGTGGGGTTCGAGCCTTGCCAAAGGACACAGACAAACTAGTGTCATTTTCATAACACAGGGTTTAAGATTAATAAGAAAACTGATGACATGTGATCAGTGTTCACATCTTTATTTATAATAATGTATCTATATTGAGGATAATAATAATAAAACCAATAGTTTTGATGTATTTTTTTAAATCAATGTATTAAACTAAATATCAAAATTTAATTAATACAATACACAAATTTCTAGAAACGTAATTTTTTCTAACCAATTACTTAAGTATTAATTAAGATTTAATTAATATGTGAAACGTGTGTTTTAATCAAGATATTCTGTTAATTTTATTTACTGACTTCTTGAAAGGATTATGTATAAACCTACAAATTTTTATCACTTTTATAAATTGTGACTAATTGTTGCCTAATGGTCATATAAGTATGTTGAAATTTTTATGAAAAAGTAAAATATTACATTTTTAATGAAATGATAACAATTCAATTAATACAGTTTTTAATTTATTTTTGTGCATTACAACATTAAAAAATTAGTAAAAACAAACAGACACCTTTACAGTTTAAATAGTTTTAAAAAAGTACGCAAGAAAGCAATCAAAATAATAGTCATTAAAGTCAAATAATACACATTTTAAAATAACTCGGCAATTTATAAAACACAATTTAATAAAAAATATACAACGAAATTTAAATGAGTCAAACACTATTTGATGTAAAAAAAAGGAAATGTCTTCAAACCTATGAGTAAAACATTAGCACATCTAAATACAAAAAATATCACTATCTCAGAATCAACTGCATGTTTCTCTCGAAAGAATTCGAGCTGTCGTGGAATATATTTATAAACTTACTGTACTCATTTTCCAGTGTGTGTAGTCAAAGCAGTGATGACTGTATGTGGTAGTTTGTTCTCGTATTATCATAATACAAGAACGCGTTAACATTAGAACTCTTAGAAATACTTTACAGAGAAGATCATGGCTGCTGGTGCGAGAATTGGTAATTTTGTACAGAAATGTAAAATCTATTTATTTCCTTCTGTCTCACAAATTAAGGGATACACAGTTTTTTTATTCCTTTTGTAGTACAGAAATGGTGAGGTTATTCTGGAATATTTTTCAGTGTGTACATAAATTGTCTGGCACATTTTTTCTGGAATATTGAGCCAAGATTCTTACCTAAAGATTCTGTGCAGGCGTATGAATCTGAGAACATTTTCAAGCTGAACATTGTACTGTATATTATATAATTTTTAAGGTATATAATCGTATGTGAATTTATTAAATATTTATTCAGGTACATATTTTTATGACGGAGGAGGGGGTGGAGGTATGGTTGGCGGAATATTCACGTAAACCGGAGGGATGTACACTTGAGCAGGTGGCGGTGGAGGCTTAAATGGTGGAGGCCCGCCGCGATTTCTCATGATGGTCAACTATAAAAAAATAATTTTTTGTCAATCAAAGTACAAAATAATAAATCATACCGAATTTAAAAATGTTTAAGTAAATTTTTTATCAGGCTAGACTGTAAAACACGCTGCATGGACGCCCATAAGCTAACATTCACGTAAGGATTCAGTCACTTCGTCATACTATCATAATAAGTCACTTCGAGTACTCCATACAAAATACTGTTACCATGTTTAAAAATATTTGATTATTGATTATCAGGCTAGACTGTAAAATACACTACAAGGACGCCCATAGGCTAATTTTCAGATAAGGATTCAGTCACTTCATCATACTATCATAATAAGTCACTTCAAGTATATTATACAACATACTGTTTCCACGTTGGCTAGTGATACCAGGCTAGACTGTAAAATATACTGCATGGACGCCCACAGGCTAATTTTCAGTTAACGATTCAATCACTTCGTCAAACTATCATAATAAGTCACTTCAAGTACATTATACAAAATACTGTTTCCACGTTGGCTAGTGATACCAGGCTAGACTGTAAAATACACTGCATTAACGCCCCAATATTCAGATAACGATTTAGTCACTTCGTCAAACTATCATAATAAGTCACTTCGAGTACATTATACAAAATACTGTTAACATGTTTGAAAATATTTAATTATTGATTGTTTAATCAGGTTAGACTGTAAAATACACTGCATGGACGCCTATAGGTTAATTTTCAGGTAAGGATTCAGTTAGCTTTGTGTGGGTATGACCTATTCCTAAAAAAATTGAAAAACAGCATTACTTTGTGGTTACTTTTTACATTTTATTAATATGTAAAATATATTTTTTTTAACGTATTTATAAAATAATTATTCATATTATATTCTTCCTTATTATATTCACTTAATATTTTTGTTAACGTTTATATTTTAAATTTAAATTTTTGGTATTTTTCTTAACAATTTTTTTCGTGAAAAAGAAAATTTTTCATAATTTTTTTTTCGAAAAAAAAATTACTATAAAAAGCTTACGGTAAAAATTACGATTGATCTCCATCGTCTTCTGAATTGTCTTAATTTGGAACGATAATTTGTAAGTGACCATTCAAAATTTGGTGATCATATTGTGAACTACCAGTATTATTTTCAAATATTAAATTTCATTTGTTGTTGTGGTTTCCCAAATATTTTAGTTTTTTTTTATTAATTAAAAGCTTTTTTGCGTTGCTCTGAAAAGAGTATATATTTTATTAACAAAATATCTCACATTAAAATTTAAAAATAATAAAAGTACACATCATACCTGAAAAGAGAAACAACATTTAAAGCTATTATTTTATATTAGAAACTTCATCAATTATTAAATATGTATTATTCACCGGTATATTATAATTTTTACAATAGATCGATTGTCAGTTGTTTGTTTATCAAAAGAATTTTCACACAAATTCAAATGTTCTATTGTACCAAATTCAAAATCAATGGAGATCAGTAGGTACCTACTGATCTTCATTTACATATTCTTAAAATTGAATAAAATTAAAAAATGATACGTATGAACTGTGTAAATATAAAACGATACCAAAGCTCACCGTTCGAGAGTTTTTGCTGCTTCAGACAAACGAAACTTCCGCTTTTTTATTCAGACACCTACTGCTATACTTATGTATATGGTACAAAGTGGAAACATGGTGTGTTTATTGTAATGAAATGGCAAAAGAGATTACAGAATCCCTCATAATATATCAATGAAGACAATTACATAGAAGCCTCTAGCACAGTCTTCCACACTCTCATATTATCTATAAAATTCTGGACGCGTCTACAAATACCTAAAACTACCTAGAAGCGACGGGAACCTTCTCCTAAACACGAGGAAAGAAAAATAATCTTCTCGAGAGTTCGAAAAAATCAGCGTTTGGGCATAAATAGCGCGAATACGCCGCGGCGCGGAGTTTTTGTTTTCAGAACTCATTCGGAGCGAAGTAAGTAGCGAGATGACGGCCACGTGTGCCCAGTCGTAAATTTAGGAGCTATAGATACCACCTAAATACTTATAATTACATTTCAGAATTTCTTTATTGTGTTATTGCTTACATTATTAAACGTGTGACGTATTAAAAGTGCCGTATACGAACGACGAAAATTATTTTATTATTAGATATCAGTGTATATTTTATTTTTATTAAACGCTGTGCCTTAATTAAATAAATAGCTGAAATGAGGAATTCATTATAGGATTTTTTTATTATTTAGTTAAAAATAAAAATATTTATTCTTTTATTTTATTAAAGTGAAAAATTGACAATTATAGAAAAAAGGTTGAATAAATAACGCAGAAAAATTTACGATTTTTTAAAAACGTATATTTTAAAACATAAATTGTAAGAAAACCAAAACCGATCGAAAAAAGAAAATCATATCACAAGTCCGTTTGCAGTTCTACAACAGTGATGTATATCATTTATTAATTGATAAAATATTTTTGTTTGCGTTGTTTTAGAAAAAAATACGTATTTGAAAGAACCTAATGAATGTATTTTAAACTGATTCTTTCCATATAAATGCGAGAAATGCTGTGAAAAAAAGACACCTTAAGCAGTACACCATAAGAGAATAATAAAAAAAAATATATATAAAGCAAAAAATCAGAACTTACTTACTATTTGAATGTTGACGTTAACTTTAAAATGTAGTGACAGAAAGAATTATCAAATTTCCGCCATTTTTATACCGCATATGAGGACTGTGAAACTAATATGGTCTATCCATTAAAAGTAGTTTGGCGAGTCAATTAAGGAGAAATCCCCGAAATGACAATTTTCTATAAAAACTAAAAACTTCTATGGCTTAAACAATTTAATTTATTTATTTTTATTTTTATTTATTTATTTCTATTTAATTTTAAGTATCAAATTTTGTTTGGACTGTGCCTGTTTCACTAGAAATATCTGTGTTGAGACAGGCATAGTTTACAATATTGTGTAGGTTCGAAACATAGTAAATAGATAATAAAGTGTTTAAAGTAACATGATAGAAAATATATCATATATATGAGGTTATATTGTGTTAGTGTGTTTGTGTAAGTTATTTATTTTATCTCTCCCCTTGTTTCGGATCCACTGTTTTATTTTGTATTTTATGTTAGAGTTGTAAATTGTGTTTAGCCCGGATTGTTTTAATTCGTCAAGCATGCAATTAAGTAATTTATTAATTCAGCCTGCATACTTATAATAATATTTAATTGCGTTTTTACACATTGTTCTAAATTTTTCTTTCAACCAAAGCACCTCAATTTTCACCATAAGTCGGAGGTCAGAGGCCACAAACCTAAGTAAAAAATGTGCATTTCAATTATGGGAATATGGAAATTTGTGTGAGAAACTTTCTAAAGTAGTATAATTTATTTCTACGGAAAATAGATTTCATGCCACAAAACTCGTTATTTCAAAAAATGGTACATAGACCACTTAAGTTCCACAGTCCTCATATGTGTTGTAAATTTAGGGATAAAACAGAGATAAGCCTAGTTTTATTCATCGCTGATGTCATTTCCTCATAATCATAATAAAATGTATAAGGCCTGTTCTTTTTTTAAGTCTTACGTAGTGATAGTGGCATTGGTTAGATAAACACGATTTTTTCACGTCTACATATGTCAATGCGTACGAAACGGGTCAATTCAGTAACCACTCGCTTGCCCCAATCTAAAATACTGAATTGTAGTGGATATTTTTTAAAGCAGTCATTTCCAAAAACAAGGGCTTGGATAGCGTATAAAAATCTTTTTGTATTTAAAATAATTAAAAAACTGATCACAATAAAAATAAACAATTTTTTTTTCATGTTATCTGTTTATTTTTCTATGACAAATGATTATTATCTTTGTACTTTTGTGTATATAGAAAGTAATGTAATTGCAATTTATTTCTCATTACTTATCGCACGGTCGGCCGTTCGTTCCGGGGCACAATTTGTTTAAATGTGGGCAAGCAAGAGGTTTCATTCAGGTTAATTCAATATATTCATATTTTTCTCTTTTTAACATTTTCATCACTCTGCGTATTGAAGATTGTTTTATAGCTTTGTTTTTTATTTATAAATTTTGTGTAAGTCCATTCGACTATTTCATCTAATATCTCATCGGTAATAAACATTTCAAAACATGTCAACGATACATCTCTAGCGTGAAGCGCTAAGACCTTTTGATGCACGAACAATATTTACAGCAGCTAAATAAACACCAAATATTTAATTTTTACCACGGACTATTGTTCGACCAAATGGTATTATGCTCGAGCTTCCTGATGGAAAATCGCTAAAAATGCTGAAAGATCCGCTGTTGGTTGAAGAAGATGTGGATTCGTGGATACAATCCCCTTCCACCTCCAAGTAGTCAATTTCACTGCTTTAGATTCCTATTTACTTACATTTTGTTAATCGTACTCATTCATTAATCCCTCAATCATCTCATCTGTGCAATGTTTCACACTACATGATCGTTTTAAACTATAAAACTAAGTAAATACCTCAAACAAAACAAAACAAAAATTCAATACTAAACAACTCAAAAGTTTCAAAGCGGCTCTTCATTCATCGATTAGACTAACAAGTTCCTCGTTTACCAAAAATGATGGAGCTTACCCGCGTGGCATGGTCGTTCCTTCCAACGTCCTGTCGGTATCTCAGTTGACATGAAAAATCAACCTGATTCACTCAATATTTAGAAAGAGAAAGCAACAAAAGTTCGCCGTGTTAGTCGAAACGATTTACAGTTGCCCTCTCAGGTTAATTTACATAGTATATTATATAAGGCCATAAATAAAAAAAACTGTGCGTACGCTATTAAATTTTTATTGTTTTACATATTATAAATACGGCCTTCTAAATTTTTATTATTTTACATATTATTTAGTGGGTGACAGATATTTTATTTTCATTTGTTGATCAGTTTATGTTTTAATTAGAAAATCCAACCTTCTCAATATTGTATAATGACGATAATAAAGTAAATATACGAATTACTAGAAGCCGAGCAAAACACATTAACGGCGTCGCTGGAGAAACCCACTCCTCCACAAACACCTGACGCAGAATTTTTCAATTTGACGGTGAGCTCCGGACCCAAACGGTTGTACGCTTTTTGGAGAAGCAGCTCATCGACAAGGCGCCCTGAAGATGAACAGTGAGATCTGTTCGAAACGTCGGCAGACGACTGGTCCTGACGACCAGAATTTGACGCGGGTTACCCCCAAAGTAGTTAGAACTAACATATATTGTACCCGTGAAAGCCTTAGATTTAACATATATATATATTAGGTCCTTACATATGAAATTGACGTTTTACCGTACTGGCAAATTTGATCTCAAATATCTTCTCTTTGGTTAGGAATTCCAAATCCAAATTTTTACAGCTATTTACTCATGTATTTGTGTTTTGAAAATTATAATTCATTTGTTTTTTCCTCAATTGTTTTTTTCTTTGCGAGACTCAGTTTACAAAATGAAAAACTTGAAATATCGCGTTATTTACGAGTACGAGTTCCACCGTGGCACCAGTGCTGCAGAAACGGCTCGAAGGATTAATGATGTGTATGGCGACGGTGCCGCAAAAGAAAACACAGTGCGTTTTTGGTTCCAACGTTTTCGTTCTGGAAATTTCGACCTGCAGAACAAGCCCCGTGGACGGCCGGAGACCAAAGTTGATAATGAAGAATTGAAGGCTATTGTGGAAGCGGAATCCATCGCAAACCACATCCGAGTTAGCTACAGGCTGCGTTGTTAGTGATAAAACTGTTTTAATCCACTTGAAGCAAATTGGTAAGGTGAAAAAGCTTGAAAGGTGGGTACCTCACGAATTGAGTGAAGCAAATCAACAAACGCGAGTTACTTGTGAGCGTTTGGTGGACTAGTGCTGGTGTCGTTCACGACAGCTTTCTTAAATCTGGCCAGACGATTACGGCAGATGTCTATTGTCAGCAACTGCAAACCATGATGGAAAAGCTAGCTGCTAAACAACCGAGGCTGGTTAATCGCTCTAGGCCACTGCTGCTTCATGACAACGCTAGACCACACACTGCACAACAGACGGCTACCAAATTAGAGGAGCTTCAATTGGAATGTCTAAGACATCCACCGTACTCTCCGGACCTTGCCCCAACAGATTACAATTTTTTTCGAAATTTTGATAACTTCTTGCAACGGAAAAAATTCAACTCCGATGGGGCAGTCCAAACCGCCTTCAAAGATTTTATTGATTCCCTTCCGAATGGTTTTTTTAGTAAAGGGATCGATGAACTACCTATGAGATGGCAAAAGTGCATAGATAGCAATGGTACATACTTTGATTAAATAAATATATTATAATAAAAAAAAATCGACTTTATGTTCCTCCCATACTAAACGTCAATTTCATATGTAAGGACCTAATATATATATATATGTAAATTAAGTCATGAATATGTTTGTTGTTTATTTGATAATGGTTCCATGGATAAATGGTTATTCTCTGTATGATCACCTAATCAATATCGTCTGACATCTCCGAAACGTTTTCTGTTGAAGAGATATATGTTTTTTCTTCCGGTGGTGTCCCATCTGTTTTTGGAGAATCCACGATGTCCCAAAATCAACTGTAAAAAAATATTACGTACGAAATACAAAGTCACTTTTCATATTACATAAATGACATTGTTACCATATTTAAAAGAATTTAAATAAATTTATAATCAGGTACGACTGTAATTTATAATCACTGCAAGCACGTACGTAGACTAGCTTTTAGGTAAGGCTTAGTTTGCGTAACAGGCTGAATATAGAGTCAATACTTAAGTGATTTAAAGGTAAAAGTACGTTTTAAAAGTGTAATTTGTACTGTAGTAAAAATTTTGAAATGTCACCAATAAAGTAAACATAATTTTAAAAATAAATAAAATGTAAAAATCTAACTAAACGATTTAAAAATGCTTTTTATTATAACTTGTATGAAAGTACGTTCTAAGAACACAGTTACTAGATTTTGTTCCCAGAGGGATGATTAATTAATTAGGATAAATTAATTAATCATCCCCTAAAGTCTCACAGCGATGAAGCTATTAATATATGAGAAACGTGGATGGAAGTCTCTCATATGATGGCATTATAAAAAGTAAAATATGGAGTAAATAACTATGAATAAAACACAACATTGTTTACTTCACACAATGAATGTTTAATTAAACAAATTAATTAAAACGTTTTCGATGCTTACTGCTGTAATATACTGAAGATGATGCATTTTACCATCGTATATTACTGAAGATAATTTTCACCATCGTATATCACTGAAGATGATGCAGTAAGCAAAGAAAACGTTTTAATTAATTTTTTTGATTAAACTGTCATTGTGTGAAGTAAACAACGTTGTGTTTTATTCATAGTTATTTACAATGAACTTCCACAAAGTTAATCACGAAAATTTCGAAAAAAAATATAGAGGTATCAATACCAGTTGCGAAATCTCTGTATACTTACTAGTTAATGAAAAAAAATAACAGATGTCTCTAGCATAGACCATTGAAATAAATGAAAGATTCCTTAATTTTGAATATATGTGTTATAGGATTGAAAAAGAAAATATTGTAACGTGTCTATACAGTTATATAATGCCCAAAAAGGAGCAATCTTCTTCAGATATCGCCGCTCCACAGCATAATAATAATAGTAAAATGTATAGCAAAATTATGTACTTACTGTAATAGTGTTGAAGTAAGCTTTTAAGTAAGAAAATGTCGCAACAGAAATAATCATTCAGTTTATGCCATTTTGCTCGCTGATATCATTTCCTAGAAATAAAAAAGCGAAATCGCCATCTTTATTTAATATCGTATAATGTATAGTAGCCTTCATCAGACACGACTCTTATTGATATATGGCAGTTGATTTGTGGTGCGATATGATTATTTTTATCTACACTAAATTAAACTTCGTAATACAAATACATTGGACTATTTTTGGACATGAATAAGCAATCGTCAACAATACCAAGAATATGTTATTAAAGATCAGACAAAGGGAAGAGTATTCTGATTATTCACAATATCTAGATAAATTATTTGATTTTGGTTCTATTGATTTTATTGACACACGCATACACTGTGATAGTTCTTAGTACTGTTGATATCAAAGAATATGTTCTAGAAATGAAATTGTACCTGAGTGAAAATAATGATTATTATCCATGATATGGTTCGCGAACTCAGAAAAATTATTACCAGTTAGACAATGACAATGCTACTGTTGCAATTTTTAAAAGTTTGACCGTTGTATTTACTATTGCATTCTTCGTATTAAATTACGTATAGGTGCTAGCTCACCCACGCGGCTTCGCACGCTTAGAATTTTAGTAACTTTTAGTCATGTTATACAAATTTGTCTATAAACCTTAGCATATAGATATATGTTTGTCATCCTGAACTTTTTTGTAAGAATATTTAAGTTCTACAACTTCGTGACATAAAGTATTTAAATATCTCTTTCCGTTAAGCGGTCGAGCGATGCGTTCGCAAAAAACGCATCGCTCGACCATTTTTTCATCGACTTTAGTTGTAAAATAGGTCACCACGAAAAGACCTTTTATTTTAATTCGATTATGTATAGCCTATGCCCACTCAGAAAGTTTATTCTAAATATTGGTGAAAGAATTTATGAAATCGGATTTGTAGTTTCAGAGATTACCTCCTACATTTAAACATACAAACTTTACCTCTATATAAAGGGACGGAAGTTGCGTGAATGTGACCGCCAAGTTACGGGACGTGGCCATTGGCCACGTGGAAAGACACACCATTCACAATTACCTTGGCATACAGTATTGTTTGTATATTATATTGAGTCCTCAATAAACCTGTAAATAGATTCCGGCAATTGATTGCAAGTCCCAGAAATGCCTAGAAGTAGAAAAAAAAAATACTACGACTGTATTATATACAACAACCGCAACACTCGTCCTTAAATATGCGATGTTCATGTTACTATGTGTCAGTATATCCATGTTGCTAGAGCAGGCCGAAGACACACGTTATTGCAACAGTGGGCTGAGTTTGAAATAAGTAATGTTTTGTTTTTCATGTGATACTAGCTGTAACCGGCCACGCGTTGCTGTGGTTCTGTCTGGTATTTAGTATGGCGTGTGTTGCTTTTGCGTCCAACATATGTTTTTCAAAAAACTGTTTTTGCCTGTCACAAGTGCGGCATCTATAGATGTAAAATTGTAGGTATATAAAAACGTGCACGTATTTGAATGCAACGTTGTGTCAAAAGTTCAAGTCAATCGACCGAAATACTTTTCGAGTTTTGACAAACTTACGCAGGCTGAATTTTTATATATAGAATAAGGGAAAGAAAACAAAATGAAATCAGTGTTTTTATTGTGATCTACAAATATGAATTAAATATTTTTTTGTAAACTTTATCTTCTTCTTCTTCTTCTTTAACCCATTATCCTAATGGATAGGGGTTCTGCACCGCATAGAATTCAATAGATTCCAACTCTTCCTATTAGCCCAATTCAGTTGCAACCTCACTCCGCAGCAGTTCTCCCAAATGTTTCCGCCAGCTCCTCCTAGGAAGGCCCTTGGTCTTCTG
The DNA here is from genome assembly GCA_016648135.1 of Agrypnia vestita. Lineage (NCBI taxonomy): Eukaryota > Metazoa > Arthropoda > Insecta > Trichoptera > Phryganeidae > Agrypnia > Agrypnia vestita. Next base: position 82,702 of record JADDOH010000270.1, on the reverse strand, counting down.
GTCTTGCCTGGAATATCCGCTTTGGCAACTATCTGCCACCAAATGCAAGATATGTCCCAGCCACCGTGATTGATAGACGTTAATAAAGATTCTCTTCTTTGAGTATTTCTGATTCTGTTCCTTCTGGCAACTCCTACCATTCCTCGTAGAAATCCCGTCTCGGCAGCCTATAGCCTTGAGCCGGTTCCAAGATCCAGTGCTCGTGGTCATACACTAGGGTTGGCCTGAAAACTGATGTGTATACTGCCAACTTTGCTCGCTGACTGAGCTTCGCTTTTCTAAGTACGGGTTAATACAGGGAACGTGTTACCTGGCTTGCGGCTCCTATCCTCCTATCTAATTCATTTTCTTGCTTTATATCTTGAGATGTTATTACACCGAGGTAATTGAAACTGTTCACTTGTTTTAGACGTCTATTCTGGCACGTTATGTTAATTTTTTCATTGCTTTTGACAATCTCCACGTTTTCGGATTTATCACCGCTCAGCCTCATCTCTGGGCGATTTGTTTCTTTATCAAATTTGCTTAATAAACTTTATGTTAAAATTATTTTCGTTGTTGTTACTGATTTTTGCTGGCTTTATCTTCAAGTTACGATCAACTATTGAAGGGGTGTTTGCTGCAGAACCTTGCAATCCCATACATATCATTCTTCATAGTCTCTTTAACGGTCGAAGATTTTTTTTACTAAACAACGCCCTATTGCAATATCTTCTACAATAATATAGTTATATTAAAATACTCTCTCTTAATCGAAATTTTTTTTAACTTGTGACCTGGTCTCTAGTTAGATATATATGTATATCTATACCTTATACATCATTCGAAAGTACAATCATTCAAGAATATATGTCTCCTTTTCTTATTTTTTCTGAGGAAGACTTATTTTATCCCCCTTTCACATATGGTCAACATAATTTTCGTAAATTAAATTATATTTATTTTTTAAATATATATTTTTTATATTGTCTGTCTGTCTGTGTGTACATGACATCCCTGACCGATACTTCGGAACAGGTTATATTCACACAGCATAATCAGACAATTCGTTCAGATTTTTTTCAAAGTCAACCTCTTCACTAACTGGATTATTAATATCCAAAAAATAGCCGCGATTTCAATTGTGACAACAATAAGTGCGATTATAATTAGGGTAACTTTTCCAGGATGACATTTTTGATCTAAAGCAGGATGGTAGAAGATATAGAGAGAAGCAGAATAATCAATTAGAAGATTTGTCCAAATATTGTTTTCGTATGTAGGGATTGCAAGACTCTCCACATCATACACTGGCCACTTAAATACTTTCTCCATTTTAACTTCTCGTAATCTGCAAAAAAAAACTTGATCAGAATTTTTTTAAATTTTTAAATAAATTGATCATCGCAGTAAAACACTCCAAAATAATAATGCTTTGTTAATTACTAAAACACTTCAAAGATCTTAAATAATATTTTTTGCACTTGTATATGTCTATTATAAATTAAAAAAGACTGCAATTTTATGGCGTTTTGTGCATTTGTTTTCATCACACATTATTTAATAAATAAAATAAATCATTATTTTTATTATTATTTGTTAGATACGTAGATTATTTTTATCTGTTGAATAAAATGGTCGAGCTAATCATTTTCAGCAATGACAAAAGAAAAATAAAAAATATTTTTGGCAGGCACCGTGTTTATCTTAAATATATAAATGATAAATAAAATCAAAATGAAACTGAGACATTCTCATCAAAAATAAAAATCACCAAAAAAACTTGCAATATTTCATACATACAAATTCATAGACACATACATTTGCGGGGTATAAAAGCAAAGGCAGCAATATCCAAAAAATTTAAAAAATGTTTTAAATGCCGTCACCGAGGATTACTAATTTAAAAAATACTGAATTCAAGATTTTATGCATCTATTCCTTCAAAATAATGTTTCCTATAATTTTTTATGACATATTTTATATATAACCTCATAATTAGTACATTATAAATTAGTAATCCTCGATATCTACATTAATTTTTTTTTGGATATTGCTGCCTTTGCTGCTATACCCCACATTTCATACATACATTTCCTGGCCCCATAATGTTAAAATAATGACATTAAATAGCCGCCTCCTTTACGTAGGTTTTTAGGTTTAGATACTAGATGTAACCCGTCAAAAATAACGGTACTTTTACATGTCGGTTCCTAAGAAAGAAAAAAAATTACAAAAAATAAATTTCCAAAAAAAAAAAAACTATTGTTGAGTGATCCAAGTCTTTATGGGTGTAATTATAAAAATAAATATTATAAAGAAGTTACGGGCGTTACACGAAGTTACAGGGTCAAACAGACGGCCGGACAGACAACGAAATTATTATAATTGAGATAGTAAAAACAAAAAAAAATATCTATGATAATATTTCAGCAGCAGCAGCTGGATTACAACATTTGTCAAAGCCAAAATCTAAAAAAAATTCGATTAAAAGAACTCATATTTGCAACGTCAAGAGATAGGTGGCTATTCGGCTATTATTAATATTTATTTAATTGTCATGAGTTAAAAAATTACCAGAATATCTAAAAAGTATATACCTTTATCGGCCTGCTGTATTAAAAAAAACACAAATGAATCTGTGTTAAAGTATTTCAACTCTAACATAGTCAGCAAGGAAATTGTCAAAATACATTTCTACAAAAATTAATTATACTAAGTATTTTGTAAGTGATGATTTAATAACAATCGATATTTCGTTTATATTTCACGGTTAAAAACGTCTATTAAATACTATATCATTAACAACAACATTAATAACATTAACCGCACAAGCCAAGAAACGATCGAGAAAACAACATAAAATTGGTGGTTTTTTATTTTAAAAGACATGAACTGGCCGCCCAGATCATAAGATTTAACTTTAGGAATTTTACATATAGGTAATGCGAATGATATTATCGATGTTTATGCTACAGAATTAAAAATTGATAAAATAGTCGCTCAGTTATGTAAAATTGTCACAACTTTTTGACAAAGTATTATGCTTTTTTTATTATTCAAAATACTATCAAATGTAAAATCTGCTATAAGAGAATACAAATTTATAATAATAAGTATATAAAAAATGCACTCACTACTTGCAATGTCGATCCAATCCTGAAGATTCAGCAACAGGACGAGTTATGGAAATAAAATCCTTTTTGTGCATTTCCCCCCACTCTCCATATGTGCGAGATAAATTTCGAGATAAAACTGAGATAAGCTGAGTACTACCTCTATATACAGCATGGTATTATTGAATGAGGAGGAACGTATAAGTCCACTTTTATTTATTTATTTTTAATTGTTAAACTATACTATTATATTTATTATTATATAGATTATTATACAGATATAGATTTATTAATTATTAAACTATAACTGTTAAACTTAACGCTATTCTTTAAATTACACAATTTCATTATTAATTATTCATACATAAACGCTTTATTATTGCTGGGACACTTTATTTAACATTCACTAGAAAATTCCATCCAGTTTTTACCTGTATTAATCGCTCCGGTTTATTTCGCTACTGAAGTATTCATCTCGATTATTTCACTTTATTAATCGCTTCAATTATCTCACGACTAACCACCCTGGCCATCGCCTCGCGCTCACGGCCGACATCGCACCAAACTGTCAAACCACAACAACTCTCTCTGCGCCGCGCCGTACTTCAGTATACTCTCCACATAGGCAAATGCGAAGGAGTTCCAAGTTCCACGGACAAATCTCTCCCGTTCCAACAACGCTGGTAGTAGCTAGATAAGAATACCTGAACTCCTATTGAGGTACATTTTTAGCCTTGTACGTAGCAAGCAAGGCCAAAAATAATTGCAACTCACATCTAAAAAAAAATAAAACGAAGAACTAATCCGCAAAGTCGAGGCTTTTGAGATATGAATCTATAGACGCATATTGAAAGCTTCCTGGGTGGATTAAGTGACAAATGATGAAGTCCTCCGGCGTAAAGAAAAAGACTGAGAAGTGCTGCAAACTATGAAGATAAGAAAGCTGGAGTATCTGGGACATATTATGAGACGACTAAAATATTATCTAAATCACGTCATCATCCAGGGGCCAAAAGAAGCGTAGGAAGACGCCACATCTCATGGCTACGTAACTTGAGGGACTAGTATAAATGTAACTCGACTGAGTTGTTCCATGCGGCGGTAAATAAAATTATAATCAAATAAATAAAAATAACTTTGTTCAACACCACTTATATTTATTGCAAAATCCGACTAGGTTACGCTACGACCGTAGCTTCTTTAGGGAGAATCTAAACTGCCTAAGCATTCAAAAATTATGTGCTTATATACTAGTGTGAAAGGACGTAGTGTCAAGAGTGGGAATATTACTATAAAGAGGGAACATATTATATAAAGAGGGATCAATGGCGTTGTATTTTATTTATTAATTGTACTTTTTCCACTTCCAGCGTAAAAAACCTCCGACCAGACATCAGACCCGCGTTTTATATTCCCTGTGCACTCCCACCCCCTACCCCGACTTTTGGCACTCCGTCCTTTCACACTAGTATGTAAGCAAATAATTTTTAATTGTTTAGGCAGTTAGGATTCTCCCTGAAGAAGCTACGGTCGTAGCGAAACCTAGTCGGATTTGACAATAAATATAAGTGGTGTTCAACAAAGTTATTTTTATTTATTTGATTATAATGTCCCACCAACAAGTGTTTGCTTCCTTTGAAAATTATAATCGCCAGAATGATCGCCGACCTTCGGAGTAGATGGCACCATAAGAAGAAATGCTCTAATGCAATTATTTATGACAGAGAAGAGTTATTAGTGTAAGGTCCAAAATGCTAGCCAGGAAGTTTCTTAGATGCAATAACGAAGTGAAAAGTTACATTTTCATTACACATTGCGCTAATCTATACACTAGTGTGCTGTGGTGCTTATACACATACAGCAATGCCTTCAGGATAATGCTCGGTCTACCCTGGCATTGCAGTGCATCTCAAATGTTCGCAGAGCACAGGGTCCATGGCTTTGCTGCTCTTCAAAGATTAAAGATGGCTAGTACAATAATGAGTATGTAGGGTCTATCAACTCCATTATTCAAGCAGCTGCTGTGTTTTGACTCCCCAATGCATCAAATATGGGCATTAATCATGCAAAAGTGACTGCTTACAAAGGTGTTCAGTGAATTTTTTTTTAATTTTGACATTTATTATTTTCTTTTCTAATTTTAACTAACTAACTAACGAACCATCACGCCGTTTCCCCGCAGGGGTAGGCAGAGAAGATTGAACGCCATACTCTTCTATCCTGGCACACCACTTTTGCTTCGGCCACATTCATTCATCTTCTCATACACGTTCTGCGGTTGTTGCGGCTTTTAACAGGGCCATCCTCGAATACTTGTAGTACCTGATCGTGCCAGGTCTTTCGCGGACGCCCTCTATTCCTGTTGCCTTCAACACTCGCATCATATATTTTCTTAACCATCCTTTCCTCGTTCATATATTCCACATGACCAAACCATCTTAGCACTCCTTTCTTTATTCTATCTACCACACCACAGCCAGCATTGCATTCACTTCTAATTTGTTCATTCCTCACTCTATCGACCAAAGATTTTCCACACAAGCGTCTTAGTGACCGCATTTCCACCGCATTCAGTCTACTTTCATTCCTCTTTTGCCAATTCCAGGCTTCACTTCCATACTAATTTTACTTGTATGTTTTTTTCTATTTCTACTTGTCATAAAACTATATCTATATGGCAAGGTGAGAATCTATTCTCACACGATCTGAAATAAAAACACTATAAACACTACACAATAGTTACACTTTACTTGAGACTTTATAAGTAATTAGTAACAAAATCATTTTTATTGTCAAATTGTGGCATTACACTTACTTGAGACTTTATAAGTAATTAGTAACAAAATCATTTTTATTATCAAATTGTGGCATTACACTTTACTTGAGACTTTATAAGTAATTAGTAACAAAATCATTTTTATTATCAAATTGTGGCATTACACTTTACTTGAGACTTTATAAGTAATTAGTAACAAAATCATTTTTATTGTCAAATTGTGGCATTACACTTTACTTGAGACTTTATAAGTAATTAGTAACAAAATCATTTTTGTTGTCAAATTATGGCATTACACTGCGTGATGCTGTTTTTGCTTTAATTACTCCATCTCTTCCTGTTTTCGAGAATAAAGTTGCTGAAGCTTCTGTGTTTAGTCTTCGCAGATCTTACACTGCTTGTGTACGACAGAGAAAACGCAGAATAGGCGGTTCAGCGTCATATTGAAAAAATATTATTAGGTATATATAATAAAGTAATATTTTTCTTAAAATTCCAATAAAGGAAATATTTTGAAACTTTAAAAAAATATTTTTAAAAACACGTGTTGATTTTTTCATTTCCAATTATTATAAAACATTATAAAACAACTATTTTTATTAAAACATAAAAACAAAAAAATTCAAGGAATTACGGAATATACTGGACAAAGACACTTTAAAAACCGTATTTTATGCTATTGTACAATCATTACTAACCTACAATACTATTTGCTGGGGAAACTGCTGTAAGACCACCATAGAGCCTTTACATAATGCACAAAAATTAATCTTAAAAATCATGTTTAAAAAAAGTTTTTTATACTCCTCACAACTTTTATTCAACAAAAATAAAATCATGACTGTCAGCCAGCTTGCCATTATTCAAACTCTTTGCAAATTCTATAAAATCAAAATTATTGCTAAACGAACCCAGCAAATGCACCATACTAGAATGTCCACTTCTTTAATGTATGAGCCAATAAATGCCAAGACAGTGTTTGGACAAAGAAGTTTTTTTTACAAGGCTCCTTTGTTCTTCAATGCTCTTCCCGATAATATTAAGAGTGCAAACACTTTTCACTTTTTAAAAAAATGGTTAAGGGTGTTACGCAGACTGATGGAAGTGATATCCAAATGTCTTTGGTGTCCATTCTGTCATAGTCAGTGTGGACACCCTACTCTTAACTTTTTACACAACACTATTGGAGAAGACATTATTGTCACCTGCATTTGCACAAATACCCAATTGCCGAAAACAGGTCACAATTTATTGCTCATTAAACTTCATTTCTTATCACTTTTTAATATATAGTAAATTGGGTGAATATGGCACCGATTTTTTTGAATTTAGTTAAATCGCACAATTTTTTAATTATAAAATAAACTCTCTGTGTTTTGGAAAGCACGTTTTTTAAACTAAGACTAAAAGCAAACATCTAATCAAAAAATTTAATTATTATTAATCAATGTCTGCTTTATTAAAAAAACAGAAAAGTGCCGTATTACCCAGGTCCTCGGGAATATGGCACCGCAGACCTGGGTAATATGGCACCAGCATATATAATTACTATTAAACTCAATATTCAAGGAATACAATATTTTAATGATAATGGAAATATAAAAAAAATAAAGGAATGTTTAAAAGGTTAACATTAAAAAAATTACTACGATTAGAACAAAAATTATTAAAGGAAAACACTATTCACAATCGTTGCAGAAGTTTTCGAAACGTGTGTAAGATTCGGGCAACCAGCACTTGCATTTAGTGCATTCTTATCACATTTCTTTTCGTTTTGGCGTAGAAATACTCATTTCATTGCAGTAATCGCTTTTATCTATTACCTGGGTGTCGTCATTAAAATCCAATACTTCGATAGACGAAGCCGAACTCCGAACAAAGCAATCCTTCCGAGGCATATTACTCCATGATGCAATCATAAACATCATACATTAAAACTATAAAAAAAAACACTAAAACTAAAACTAAAAATAATAAGAGGTGTCACGGCGGTCAATTAATGAGCGCATTGACATCGCATGAGATATATTATCGATCGATATATCATGCGTCATTTTTATATGACACATAATTAAAGATTGATACATAAAAAAATAAGGGTTGTAATATTTTGGTACATATCTTTCTTTTGCCTATATAAATCGTATTTTTTTAATAAAATGTGACACACGACCACCAAATGATTGAAGAACGATAAACGACTGACGAGTTTAGCTCTCAACTTTCGCCGTCAATTTACAAGTTTTGAAAATATAAGGTCCAATGTATTAGTGCGGCATATTACCCATGGGGCCATATTCACCCAATTTACCTTACACAAACATTCAATTAATTTTCTTATATAGGTATATACCTAAATATACTTTTGAACTGTGCTATTATATATACGTTTTGTTACTATCCATGCATATGATTTTTTATATATATTACTTTATTTTCACTATTGCTTTTGTATTATACAATATATACTGTTCTTATTATCCACATTTTATACTTATATACTCAATTAATTAATTAATTAATCTGATAGTTATATAGTATTTTGTTGTATATTATTATTATATTATTATTTTTTGTTCTCGCTATATTGTTCAGCTGCTCATCTCGACACAGGTTCTTCCTAGTGAGATGAGCGGCTCCATCTCCTATGTCATGTAACAAGATGAAGATAAATAAATAAATAAAAAATAATAATAATAAACAAAAACATAAATCACTTTGTTTTCACCACTTTATCACAAAGTGATTTGTGTTTTATTTTAATAATAATGTCACCACAAAGTTCAAGCATTCATACAGAAAAAAATATTTTTCGAACAGTTAACTATTTTTATGATAGCTATTTTTATTTATGACAATTATCTTAGGCACAACAACCGTTGCGGATGTTGCATCCGTACTTGAATTTGCGATGTTCATGTAAATCTTTGCGAAGTGTCAGTAATCGATACCAATTTTATTTAGTTTGCTTGTTCGACACTTGCATTGTACATGTGCCAATTCATACATGATCGCACTGTATCATATATATGCATATAATGTATTCATTATATGCATGTTTCTAAAGCAAAAGGCACTTATTGCCGATTTTGAACTAGAAAGGTTTAGTTTACCTATTAAAAATAAAACAATACATAGGGATATAAGGATAAGAAAAAGAAAAGAAAAAATATTTTTTATACATTGTATATATATAATAGATATATATTATATATATATATATTATGCATAGATACATATACATACATGTACATATCAGTGGTTTTATTGTTATATTTACAAGGTTATGTAAATATGTTGGTGTTTTGTTATCTATATATTTATACATGTTATATATTTTAATACATATTAGTATATATGATATTTAGATAATTTCAATATTGGTATCACTGATGACCGCTCTATCATCTAGATATTATATTGAAGTGAATTGTAATTCTTCGAGTCGATCATTGTAGATGTCTTTCTTTGCTGTAGAACCTCGCAACCCCATACACATCATTCTTCATAGCCTCTTTCACGATCATTGAAGATTATTTTTCACTAAACAACATCTCATAAAAATATTGTAAAGAATATTAAAATACTCTCTTAATCGAGATTTTTTCAAAACCAAATTAATTAATCAATATTAAGGCACACAGAAAAAGTAAATACGCGAAGACAGGATTTTGAGAACTTAATCGATGATTTGGTTTTTCTGTTGATCAATCAATTTGTTGTAAATTTCACACAACTTTGGTCGAAAAAAATTGCAACTTCACAATAAGAGTGTGTTCTTGAATATAGAGATTTCTTCAGTTCATAAATGGCCTCTAATGAGATGTATTTTGTATTCATTTCCAACTCGGACTCTATAGATGGTCAACATCGTATTTTTATTTGATTTTAGACAACGACATTTGTTGTCGTACTTCTTTGGTGTCCGTACCATGGCAAATTATTGTTGGTAGATGTTGACCTTCCCCATTCGTAAGTATTAGATTCAGGATTATACTCATGGGTAAAGGTATAGGTAGGTTGAAAAATTCTAATATTTATGCCAAAAGAGATATTGAATGTATAGGTTGCAAGGTTCTTCAAGCACCTCGCTGCCCAAGATAAAACTTTATCCATTTCTAAGCGTAATCTGGAAATAAAACAAAACCATATTAACATTTTAAAAAATATTGGTCTCCCAATGGATAAGGATAAGACGAAGGTCTATTTATTCAAGGTTTTATTTAAGGTATTTTCTTATGGATATATTTTACTTATTTATATTCCCTAATATATAAAAAAAAAAATTGATGAGCACTGCGGGGGGATTGTGAATGAGTTTGTATTGGCGGCTATGTCGCCTCGAAACGGTTTAAATGACCGGTGCGGGACAGCACGGTCTTGCCTGGTAGTATGCAAATGAGCAGGACCGATGTGGGGGCTTGTGCTCCCATATATATATATATATATCTATATATATATATATATATATATCACGCACATCACAATGGAAACACCCAAGCAATTAGAAAATCCAACCATTTCAACATTTAATAATGACAATAGTAAAGTAAATATACGAATTACTAGAAGCCAAGCAAACCACATTACCGGCGTCGCTGGAGAAACCCAATCCTCCACAAACACCTGACGCAGAATTTTTCAAACTCTCACTTGACGGTGAACTCCGGACCTGAACGGTTGTACGCTTTTTGGAGAAGTAGCTCATCAACAAGGCGCCCTGGAGATGAGCAGTGATCTGTTCGAAACGTCAGCAGACGACTGGTCCTGACGACCAGAAATTGACGCGGGTTATCCCCAAAGTAGTTAGAACTAACATATCTAGTACCCGTGAAAGCTTTCGATTTAAAACATATATATATATATGCATTTGGATTATGTGGAAGAAATAATCAAACAGAAACAAAAACTGGTAAAAAAGTAACCCATAAAAACTATGTTTTTATTATATTCCCTTTCTTTGTAAAATATCCGTCGGTATACGTAAAGGGAAGTACCTATTATGTATACCGACGAAGTAATTCAAATTTAGAAAATATTTCGCGACGTTATCGGTCCGCCATTGCTAGTAATCAAACTTTTGTAATGATTCCAATTTGAAAAAACTATTAAAAATCTGAAAAATCCAAAATTATACTATAATTATTATTATTTTTTAACGAAAATTTGATAAATCTTCTTGATCGTCGCCACGAATCTGCTTGCAAAGTTTCATCTCGATTGGATCACGGAAAAACGGTCAAAAATCGATCCAAAGTTTTTTCGACGGCAAGCCGGCAAGCAAGCAAGCAGACGCCACGAGTTAATATAAAGGGAGTAAAAAAAGTAACCCATAAAAAACAACTTTTTATTATACTCCCTTTCTTTGTAAAATATAACAACAATTAAAGACGAATTAAAACATATAACATAACACTAAACTTACAGTAATTTAATATATTTCTAAAATGTTACATGTTTTGAGCTTTGATACGACACTTCATGCTTTGAAGATTAAATTCTAAAACATTTGTCAGTCAATTTAGATTTTCGACATTATGAATGAAGTACCTATTATGAATGCCGACGGAGTAATTCAAATTTAGAAAATATTCCGCGACGTTATTGGGCCGCTATGCTAGTAATCTACTTTTCTAATGATTCCAATTTGAAAAAACCAATAAAATTTCTAAGAATCCGAAATTATACTACAATTATTATTTTTTTTAACGAAAATTTGATAAATCTTCTTTATCGTCGCCACGAGGCTGCTTGCAAAGTTTCAGCTCGATTGGATCACGGTAAAAGTGTTAAAAATTGATCAAAAGTTTTTTCACCCGCCAAGCCGGCAAGCAAGCAGACGCCACGAGTTAAAAGAAAGGAAGTAAAAAGACCCTCAATTATATTTAAAAAATATATAAAACTTGGTTATAAGATGGCCGTGCTTCGCCGTACTTAAATTGAAATTCACTGATTAGTGATGATATTAAAGTCACAACTTATTGATAAAAAAAATAAAGCGTTTTTCATTACTAAAAATACCATCAGGTACAAGAGAATAAAAAATAATAATGAAGTATAAAAATGCACTCACGATTTCAACGTCGACTCGATACCGATGATAGAGCGATGGTAGTAATCATGATGATATCCTTTATATACATTTTCCCCCACTCTGCATCTGCGCGTGATAAGCTTCTTCGTAGAAATGAGATAAGCCGAGTAATGGTCATGGCTTAGATAATTTTTTAAAAAAGTTTTTCTGTTTATTATTATGGATTACATAAAAACATAAGAACGTAAGACATTTTTTCAAATATAATTGCGTAATATTTCCATGGCTGTTCAACTCGTAGGTATATGCGTGTGTGTGTGTGTGTGTGTGTGTGTGTGTGTGTGTGGAGGTGTGAATGACCTGGAATATATGAATATAGTAAAGAAAATGAACGATTTGTTGGTACGCTGTTTACCAGATGAACCAGTTTTAATGGCCAATAGCGAATAAGACTTACAGTGTCTAGTAAGCAGGGCTTACAGAGTCTAGTAGTTTGATGTATGCATGGAAAGTGACCTTATAGTGAATGTTAACAATTCAAAAATAATAGTATTCGTTCTCGAATACCTTAAGTTTGAATTTTTACTAGAGGAAAGTAAGACAACGTGTGAAATACACGTAGGGAATGAATTTGATGAATGAATGAAGTCGATGAGTTTGCGTATTAGGAGTATGTGTTGGATAAAAGTGGGAAGGCCGAGAAAAATATCCAGAATAGGGTGTCTGCTGGGAATTAAGTGAACGATGCTCCTAATGCAAAAATGTACAATTAAAATAGTCTACCAAGGCAATACGTACGGTACATAAATAACTATGGTACGTAATTCTGGTACCAACACTGATAACGGAAGTGAAGCCTGGAGCTGGCAGTACATGTCGGTTCCTAAAAAATGACTATACAAAATTTGGGTAAGATCTATCAATCTATCTATTTGTAAAGATCATTGATCGTGGGGAATAGGATAAAGGGGAGAAGGAAATTTCGTATGTGCCACCCGCAGGGAATGTATATTTATTTATCAAAAAAAAATGTTTATGAACAGTTACGGATGATACAGGATGATACGGGATAGACGATAGGCAAGGAAATTGTTATTATTGGGATAAAATAAGAATAATAAATTTTGAAAAAAGTAATAAAAAAAAATGTATATAAAGATGTGGACTAACAGGAAGTTACCGGACATATAGACAACGAAATTATTATTACAGGGGTAATTATACCAATGAGTACAAAATTATGTATTGTTTAACTTAATTTTTAAAATTATACTTCTTAAAGTTATAGTTTTTGTCGTTGCGTCATTCGCGTACATGACCAGCGCATAGGAACAGTTTTGTCAATCTTTTGTTAACCACATCCAACACGTCTCCCACTCTAAATTTGTTACCTTAAATAAGCCCTGCATTAATAAGTTGACAGAGTTCTGGATTACGGTTAGTTATTATTAAACCTGACAATTAAAGGGACCGTCCCAATCAAAACTAAAGAAGAGACTAAATAACTCAAAAAGTGTGTAATATAAAGTTTAGTTAAGCACAAATTAAAATACTTTCATTCAGAATAAAAACGAATGAAAAAAAATAGAAGAAATACAGAAGGCATACAGAGACGAAGCGATTTATATGGGAAAGTATGTATGCTTGGCAGTCTTTATTGGGTGTTTACGAGGGCTTGCGATCTGTCTTTAAGGCTTTTTCAAGTGATCACTTAACACACTAACGTTCAACGTTTCCACCCAAGTGTCTAACACCACCATCAAAATCCACCAATTGTCATTTGTCCTTGCGCTTTGGACGCAGAGAAGAGGTTTTGTGTGGACGCCTCCCCGTCCCGCTCGCATTCCCATGCGGGACGGTGAGGACGGCCCCTTAAGCATTAAAAAAATGACGAAAATTGGTGGCGTAAGTGTAGGGCCGATATGTCAGCTATTGTTTATAGAACGGTCCTGGGTGTGTGGTGGGTCCCCTGTTCTCTCCACTCAAGTTCTAAGGAGCGGTCAAGACCTAAAAATTGCACATCTATCAAATTTTGAAAGTTGTATTATTACTTCATGCAACTACATTATCGCCATTAATGGTTTCCTGGGAATGAATTTTCAACCGAAATTATAACTTCCTATATAATATTCTTCCATTGTGACCCATTTCCCTCATTTAAAGAACGGGTATAGTTGTTATCTGTACTATGACGCACCTGCAATCCTTGTGGTATACCTGCAATCGCTCACGTACACCAAGATTGAATTTATTATATCCAATTCTTTTTGATTTTAATCGTGTAAGAATATTAATCTATATTAAATGGTTTAATCCGTTTCTTTGGAAACTTGATTAAAATCTTGAAAACCGAAGTTACAACAAAATTGGAAATCAGTTGTGCAATTTTGGTTTTTCCTGTTTGATAAACGTAATCAATCAACGTAATAAATACATGTGTGGCTCATTTTTGCGTAGTGAACTGGGAGATTATCAAGATAAGAAACGCTTAATTAAAGATTTTTATAAATAAAATTTGTATTTAATTTTAATTATTCTTTACTTATTGAATTAGTCATAAAAATAGAATAAGAAAAAACACCGAATTCAAAATATTGATTAAATTTTAAGCATTTGTTTTAATATAGATGGCGAGATAGTCCACATATGCAGGATATGCAGATTGCTTTAAATAAAATTGTATTTATTTTAGAGGTCAAAACATCTGTAAAATTGGTCCGAAGCAAAGGGTACATGTTTTTGTTTTATTGTTTCTGTCTACGACATAAAGGAAGTCATATTTTACGACATAAAATAAATTATTATAAAAATACTGAAAAATAACTTGTCAAACAATGTGCAGTTTGGCATATGCATGTATGTAATATGTATCAAAAATAAATAAATAAATTCTGAAAAAAAAACTGTAGTAAGAGACTAAAGACTGATACAATATAACATTTGAAGTTCTTCAAGTCTTAATTTTCTCTAATTGCAGATAATTATGAATCATTATAATTATACGGAGTAGCTTTCTAAAATCTTACAAAAATTATTGAATTAAAAAAACATGCCTATTAGATTTTTTCCACACTTATATAAGCTTCATCATCTTCTGTTTATATGTTTGACTGTTTGTCTGCTTGTCCGCTTGTCCGTTTGTCCGCTTGTCCGCTTATCCGCTTGTCCGCTTGTCCGCTTGTCCGCTGTCCGCTTGTCTGCTTAGACGAAATCTTATAATGGATATTTTACCGGCATCCCAATGTCCAATTGAGCTGAAATTTTGCACATGACAATGCATGGAACAGATTGATTTATTTATCAATTAATTTATCAAAATTAATTAATCAAAGATTTATATGGGAAATGAAATAATGAGCTCACCAAACTATGGTGTTTCCTACCGAAGTAATAATGTATTCTGGGTAATATTATGACTAAAAAGCAGAAAATTATATAACATGGAATAGAAGGAGTATTTTTTAAAACATAAATTGTGAGTAAAAAACTGATATGTTTGCGATAATTTTAATAGATTTAAGATAATCATTTACTTTATAATATTAGTTTATTATTAATATAATATTATTATAAATAGACATCTCACGAGGCCCTTCAATCATAAAAGGACCACAAAGTTGAGCAATTTTCTTCATTTTTAAAACATTGTAGGTTTGGTTATTTATTAAATTATTAAATAGTTTAAAAATGTCCTTAGATTTTCACGGCCGTTCAGAATCTTCTGTGTATAGTTTTCTGGGATATTCTGCAGTATATGTGACCTCTCTACGCCAGAGTGGTCACATATACACGGCAGAATATCCCAGAAAACTATTCACAGAAGACTAAATAGTTTGTTTTGTGTCATTTTAATGAAATATCCTTTTTTTAAATATATGGAACCTGATCAATAAATTTTAATATGATAACTCTCCAAACAAAAATATGATAAAAAGTGCAAAAGATGAAGAGAATGAGAATAAGAAGCAATAGTGAAATTCGTTCACTTTGGAAGACGATCGCCTTAATGTTTCATGTGAGAGGTATAAAAGCAAAAGCAGCAATATCCTACGCAGATGTTTCTGAGATAAATACAAAAACCTGCCACTACTCAAAGAAATTTCTCTGTAATCTATAAAACCTACAGCTTATTGAAAATAAGTTTTTAAAAACAATTGCCACCTTGGTTTTCTTTTTATATACGTGTGTAAATAAATATTTTATATTTAAATGTGGATATTGCTATGTTTGCTACTAAATAGTGGACATTACTGTTTTAGCTGTTTACATGATTGGATAATATTGCTGTCTTTGCTATGTTTCAATCTAAAATCGACATCAATTCACACTTTAGCGTGAAATGGTCATTTTGTCACACGATTGGCGGTTGATTGGTTGAAGTGGATATTGCTGCCCTTGTATTTAATAGTGACAGGGAAACAAGATTTTGGAAAGTAAAATCTCGAATAACATTTTAATTTAGTTATCCAGTTCAAAATTTTTTTTTTGGATATTTGGAATACTAATTTATGAATGAAAACACTGGAATTTAACTAGATTTATTAATTAATGATTAATTAAGTATTCAATGTACAAAATATCTTAAAACGAATTAAACTTAACGCTTTTCTTTTAATTACACTATTTCGCAATTTACTACTCCTAAATACACACCTTATTTTCACTAACATGTATTTAACATTCAAAAGAACATTCCATCCGATTCTTGTAATCAAAGCAATGACTTGTTTCGCCAGGTAGGTACGTCACTCGATTATACGCTTTATTTATCGTTTCTATTACCTCATGACTGGCCACACTGGACGTCGTATCGCAGCTCGCGACCAACTTCCTGTCAAATACGGCAACTCTGGTGGCGGCCTAGATCCGTTCTATTTATATCCATAAGATGGATTATCGAACCTCCTTGATTTTTCTGTGCAGTAGTGTGTTCTAGAGGTTTCGATGTTATTGTCGTCATTGACATATTACGAAGGATTCTATACGTAATCTCTTTTGCCATTTCCTTACAATACGTATAAAAATATTGTCCTAATATTGTATTGTTTTTGGTCAGTCTGTACTTTTCCAGCCCTAAAGCTCCGTAATTGACGGCACAATTTCTCTCCAATTTTTTCTGAAAAATTTTAGAATATCTTACGAATGTTTATCACTATAACTCTTGTTGTATCGTCGACTAAATCCGAAACACAATGTACATGATGGACACCAAATATTGTCACTTGGAAATTTCAACAATCGGGGAGCTTCTCTATCTTCGAGTTCTTTGGCCATTCATCTCAAGTTGTGGCCATCTATGAGACATTGTCCAGTGGAGATGCCAAACAAGAACACCCTCTGGACTGTCCACAACTTGATGCAGCACCAGGAACTGCGAAACTCTTGCTCCATTGTACCACGGCGGCGCTTTGTTCAACTTGAGCATTGTTGGTAAATGGACAGGTTTGTATCAAGCGCTAACATCTTGAATGTATTAAATTAAGACGTATTTGTTAAAAATCTTAAATTAAATACAAAACGAAAACAATATAAAAAACATTTTTTATATCTCGCATTCAAATCAAATGAACCACTTAGATAGATTATTATTAATGACAACATGATTATTTAAATTTACTTTGCAGTATCGTGTACTGTCCCAACTCAGCAGTATTATCATGATAACACAGTTGGGTCAAGTATGCCCGACACTGAAATCGCAATAATTACAGTAACCGGCAAACATCTTGAAATTTTACGGCTTAGTGGGGGGAAGATTGCGCATGTACCATTCCATCGAGGAGACCCAAATTTTGTCTTCTGCGCATTCCCCCACTACGCCAAAAAATTTCAAGAAGTTAGCCGGCAACTGTACCTATGAATAATCTCCCTACATACGAATATTATAAAGGATCACAAAGAGAGGAGAAGCAGAAAAGGCAGCTTAAGAGGAGCGAAGTGAAGCATTGAAATCTTCTAGAATTTTTATCAGGAGACCATCTATAACAAATGACCAGCTATTCTGATTAAAGTAAAAACGGTTGTTTTTCATCCTGTTTCTTCTTTGTGATTTTCGAATCCAGCCCCCGTCTTTTGACAATCAAATATCAAAGATGAGGCCGCTGTTCTTGAGTAAATATCGATTTCTTTTTACTGAAAATGATAAGGCTTTTTAAGGCTCTGATAATATCTCCAAAGTTATGGGGGCGCCCGCCGCCCCCCGCAAGACGGGGGATGGAAACCGCCCCCGCCGGGCCGGGGAAGGTTAATTGACATTTTTTATGACCGCCATTCTTTAGGCGCACGGTACGAACTTCTTTGCCGTTGTCCCGAGGTATTTTTTTAATTAGGTATATTTTATGCCCCCAAATAAAGAAAAGGGGTTGGCAATTCTTAAGTATCAGATATTACATCCTAGCGTGTAATCAACCCTGTTCCGGTGCGCAACAGTTCCAGGTAACTTGGGACACTCTAAATAATAAACGGTAACTTTTTTTTATCTATTGGTTATTGTATACTCGGTATATCTATTTCTGTGTTACTGCACGACAAGGAAAAGGTTAAATAAGAAGTATAAAAGCAAATACAGCAATATCCGACTGAGGTATTTCTGAGATATGTACAAAAGCCTGTCATTACTCAAGGAAATTTCTCTGGAATCTATGAAACCTACATCTTATTGGAAATAAGTTTTTAAAAACAAGTGCCACCTAGAAGAAGTGGTATAATAATCAAAGTATTTTAGTTTTAGATATTCAAGGCTGACGATAGAATCAATAAGAGGAAAGTTATGGAAGCACGTGTGTTTGATGAATTGAGTGAATTCAATAGAACTGCCCTGAATCCAGGGCAGTTCTACGAGCAAAAGCCCGTATTGGCCTTACATTTTCGCCACCCAGATTGGCATTGTTTTAGCCTCGGCGCGCCACACGAATGCTCCATCGTGTGGCGCGCCAAGGAAACCGCACAAATGTCTTCATCTTCTCTGGGGTGAATGATGAAAACAAGAAAGAAAATAGACAAATTATAAAAATAAAATCACAATAATTAACATAATATAACCAAATGCAGAGAAATACGAAGAAAACAAAATAAAGCGTAAAAATCAAAATACAACAAAAAGAAGTATTAAAAAAATTTAATAATAAATATAATTATAAATAAAGGAATTTTTTTTTGTAACATAGCTTATATATATACCGATAAGAATGTGAGTGTAGAAGAATGAAATGAATGATGCTTTCAATGCAGTAATTCCTAATGGAAATTAGTCAGCCATAGTAAGGATAGCTAGACCAACACTGATATATGGAAGTGAAGCCCAGGGCTGGCAAAAGAGAAATAGACTGAATGCGGAGGAAATGAGATCACTTCATTTATGATAAAGTGTGAACAAAATGAGTAAAAGAATTAGCAAAATAGGTTATGTAAGGCTGACTTATGAGTGAAGAGTATAAAAAGCAAAGGTAGCGCTATCCCGCTCTGGTGTTTCTGATATAAATACAAAAAACCTCTCACCACCTAAGGAAATTTCTCTGAAATCTACATCCTATCGCAAACAATTTTTTTTTAAATTATCTCCTGCAAAATTGCAAAACAAAAAAATATGGATATTGCTGTGTTTGTTATCAAATAGTGGACATTCCCGCTTTTTCTATTTACATAATTGAATATTGCTGTTTTTGCTATTAAGACATTAACTCACCATTTAGTATAAAGCAGCCATTTTTTAACATGACATATCCTTGATGGTTGATTGGTTGTAGTGTATATTGCAGCTTTTGTTTTTTTACACTACGATAATATTGTCGTCTTGATAGTGATTTGAAAACATAGTTTTGGAAGGGATAACTATACTTCGTATACAATTTAGACTTCTGGACATTCTAAATTGAATTGACTGTTTGGAAAAATGTATTATTTGTAATTTTAAAATTATCAATCTTAAGCGAAATAACTAATAATAAAATATCGCCTATTTTATTTGGTGTTATTAAATTTTTTTGCATTAATTAGTTATTTAAAATTGATTATTTGCCGTTCCAAATAATTAAGAAATGGTATGCGCAGTGCTCGAGATAAAATACTGTCGTTATTTTTTCGGCTAAAGAAAAGGGGATGACATTATCCCGATTATACCAGCATCCCCCGCCGCCGCCGCCGCCCCTGCCCGACCCTCGCCCAATAAGCCAGTTCGTCAGCATACCCCTTCACTCTTTTTGTTCATTTCTTTTGTACTTTTTCTAATCTAATCTATCGCGAGGTTCGGCCCGAATTAGTCCAGAGGTATACAACGTAAACTTGGAACAATGAAGATGACGCGATTCTCTTTAAAAATCTGGTTATTTATTCATTTTGACTTTTCGCTTCGTGTTTTTTTGATTCCGGGATAACATTATTTGTACATTTAAAAAAATATTTTATCTTAAATATTGTTGCAACAAGAAGCGAAAAAGAATTGCAAAAGTCTCTAGTTATGAGTGGAAGTGATCATAAATAAAACATCACTAAGCACACTCTTAATGGCACAAAAAACATAATTAAAGTTATTAAAAAAAAACAGAACGTACCTTACAAATCTATTATTAAAATAATTTTGTGTGCCTACTGTTATGGAAATTTAAAAAAATTATATTATTTCTACAAATTATCATCATCATCACTATCTTCTCCTTCTATTCAAGTCGGGGACTCACTGCATCAACAAGGCGCCCATTACTAAATAGCATTACTACAAATCTTTAAAGAAAAATATATAATGGATTCTCTTCCTTAACTTCCAGGTCTAACGATATCATTTAAAAAATAGCCCAAATATTTATTTACTTATTTATTTACATGTATACGGCTCTAAAGCCTTTTTCTTTGTAATTTGTACAAAGTTGAGAAGCAATAGACAATAGAAATAATATATTAAAAAACTACAAATGTGAACTCACAAATTAACAAATTAGAAATATACAATTTACAATATCAATGAAATTAAATACAAAAATAGTAATTTAATATAATAGGCGATTCAATAGGCAATATAATAAATTAAAGAAGAATAAATAAAACAATAATTATTAATTCAATGAAGACACTATAGAGTAAAAATATTTTTAGAAATAATACTTACATTAAAAGGCGAGTTAACCAGATATATCTATGATATATATATATATATATATATAATATATAGTATATATATATATATTATTAGGTCCTTACATATGAAATTGGCGTTTAGTATGGGAGGAACATAAAGCCGATTTTTTTTTATTATAATATATTTATTTAATCAAAGATGTACCATTGCTATCTATGCACTTTTGCCATCTCATAGGTAGTTCATCGATCCCTTTACTAAAAAACCATCGGACGGGAATCAATAAAATCTTTGAAGGCGGTTTTGACTGCCCCATCGGAGTTGAATTTTTTCCTTTGCAAGAAGTTATCCAAATTTCGAAAAAAATGGTAATCTGTTGGGGCAAGGTCCGGAGAGTACGGTGGATGTCTTAGACATTCCAATTGAAGCTCCTCTAATTTGGTAGCCGTCTGTTGTGCAGTATGTGGTCTAGCGTTATCATGAAGCAGCAGTGGCCTAGAGCGATTAACCAGCCTCGGTTGTTTAGCAGCTAGCTTTTCCATCATGTTTGCAGTTGCTGACAATAGACATCTGCCGTAATCGTCTGGCCAGATTTAAGAAAGCTGTAGTGAACGACACCAGCACTAGTCCACCAAACGCTCACAAGTAACTTTTTTGGAGTCAATTTTCGCTTGGGGCATGGTTTGGCTGGTTCGGCAGGGTTCAGCCATTGCGATGAGCGCTTCCGATTATCGTACAGGATCCACTTTTCATCACAGGTAATGATTCGATTTAAAATCCCTTCATTATTGTGCCGGTTGAGTAATGCAACGCAGCAGTCAACGCGCGTTTGTTGATTTGCTTCACTCAATTCGTGAGGTACCCACCTTTCAAGCTTTTTCACCTTACCAATTTGCTTCAAGTGGATTAAAACAGGTTTTTCACTAACACCGCAGCCTGCAGCTAACTCAGATGTGGTTTGCGATGGATCCGCTTCCACAATAGCCCTCAATTCTTCATTATCAACTTTGGTCTCCGGCCGTCCGCAGGGCTTGTTCTACAGGTCGAAATTACCAGAACGAAAACGTTGGAACCAAAAACGCACTGTGTTTTCTTTTGCGGCACCGTCGCCATACACATCATTAATCCTTCGAGCCGTTTCTGCACCACTGGTGCCACGGTGGAACTCGTACTCGTAAATAACGCGATATTTCAAGTTTTTCATTTTGTAAACTGAGTGACGCAAAGAAAAAAACAATTGAGGAAAAAACAAATGAATTATAATTTTCAAAACACAAATACATGAGTAAATAGCTGTATAAATTTGGATTTGGAATTCCTAACAAAAGAGAAGATATTCGAGATCAAATTTGCCAGTACGGCAAAACGCCAATTTCATATGTAAGGACCTAATATATATTTATGCACGTATATAAAACAATTGCAGCCCAGAACCATTATTCCTTTGTAGGAATTAAAACATTCAATTCATTACCGGAATAATTAAAAAAATAAAAACTTTACGTCATTTAAAAATGAACTTAAAAGAACCTTTGACATTCCCATGAGCTTCACTATATATTTATTTATTTTGTATCACAATATTCTATACACCTAATTTCAATATCCATTTGATTACTCCTCCCATAAGCATGAGCGTCAGCTCTTTTATGGCGAGTAAAAGGTCTAAATTGTATGAATGTATTATTCTATTTATGGAGTTATGTAGGTACTATGATATGACTATAATAAAAAATAAAAAAAAAAATTTTGACACGATCTTAAGATAAGTCTGTAGTAAGCACTCGATCTCTCCACTTCTCTCGGTTACCTGCCAACCTCTTCATTTCTTGGTATGTTGTTACAGAGTATAGCTCGGTGACCTGCCAACCTCTTCATTTCTTGGTATGTGCTACAGAGTATATCTCCGATAACCTGATCTATTTTGAGCTACGACTACAAAGCTTGGTTTCGGACAGCCTCTACGATTATCGCCTTGAATATTTTCCTCGACGATGGTAAAAAGCAGGCTTGGGTGCCTTATGCTATGGCCTATCTAATTAATTAATGTATATTATAGAAATCTCACAGAGACGAAACTGTATTTCTTATGGGAAAGTAGGTATAGAAGTCATTTGGATGTACATAGGACTTATAACCTATCTTATGGTTGGCTTAAGTGATCACTTTACACAATGTAACATTAACCATTTCCACCCATGATAGAATATACTATGCTTACTAATTTTTCGGAACTTGTATATATGTTCAAATTGTGTGACAAGCTTTCACATATGAGTTGTAGCCGCCTTCCCATGCGGCCTGTACAAATCCATTTTCATTCCCCTAAATCCCCACAGATGTCGCTAATTATTTTAATATCGTGAATGTCGCTAATGAGAAAATCTACAATTGATTTACGGAATTTGAGAGCAATATACCTTTTTTGTGTAATGAAATTCATCCGAATTACTTGCATTACACTAGGATACGCCGGGAAATAATATTTCCAATTTTTATTAAATTCCTTTTTTACCAGTATTTATAATTCAGAATATTTTGAGTTTGTTCAAATCTTTCAGAACAGTGCCTATCTAATTTGTTCGTTGTTGGGCGATTCTGTTCAGGATTTGCATATTTTAAATTAAAATTAAGCTATAAGAACCATACTGAGAAGAAATTGCTATACTATATATATATCAGTACGGCGTTAAATTTAGATAAATATATGTAGAAATCTCACAAAGACAAGCTATTTATATGGGAAACGTGTATGGAAGACTTTTATAAGATGCCCCGAGGCTTATGACCTAAATGAGCTAGCTGAAGTAATCATTTTACACAATGCAACGTTCACCGATTCCATTGTAAGAAAATCCACACATTATTAAATTTTTGAAAGTTATATTATATGTTCTTAACCTATCGATGAGAGATTCTCTCTAAACTTAAGTAGTAAAATATTAAATTATTATTTAACTCACGTAGAGATAGCATATTTAATGTTTTTCAACCATTTTATTGATCATGATAAATAATCTGAATAAAAAAATTAAGATTAATTATAGAAATCTCAGAGAGACAAAGTTATTTATATGATAGACGTGTAAAAATCTTTTATGTGATGGCCCAGGGCTTGTATGAAACGGTTTAAGTGATTAATCTACACAATTCAATATTCACCAATTCCGCAGTATCAAAATTTTAAAAGTTGTGTATATGTTTCAAAATGAAACCTTTCATATATTTGAGGGGACTTTCCTAGGGACATCTGTAGTCCTTCTCATGAAATAAAAATAGATTTCGCAGCTGGTAATGATGTCTCAATATTTTACTTAATTTACCTTTAGTGGCGTCTGCTTGTCTTCTTGTGTGACGAAAAAACTTTGGATCCATTTTAAACCCTTTTCCCGTGATCCAATCGAGCTGAAACTTTGCAAGCAGACTCGTGGCAACGATCAAGAAGATCTATCAAATTTTCGTAAAAATTTTTTTGGATTTTTCAAATTTTGAATGGTTTTTTCATATAACTTATTAAGTTGTATGAAAATATTTCAACGCGTCCGGTAGACGCGAAACCTGATTATAGTATAATTTTGGATATTTGGAAATTTTTTAGTACTCCCTTCCATAGCGTCGCCCGACCGAAGCCCAACGCGTAGGTTAAGCGAAAAAAAAATGTTTCAACTCGTAAATGAGAAAGGGAGTGTAATAAAAACTTGGTGTTTATGGGTTACTTTTTTTATTAATTAAATTTCAAAATTGTCAACGCCAATGATTTTCGATCACTGATCTGATTAATAACCATAATCTAACTACAATACAAGAATACCCATGTACCTCACGGTCAGGGGTGTAGCGGAGCGCGGCAATTATTCCTCCCCTCCTTAAATAAACAATGGCTACTCCTCTCGGCTACACCCATTTTTCACGCAAATATTCTTTAATCGCACCATTTAACGTTGGACGTTTTTTGCAAATTCTCCTTCGAGAAAATAAATTAAAAATATCCAGCAAACGTTACTGCCCGAACACTTTCCAAAAACTGCTACAGTATTCATCCGTCAACCAAATACACCCAAGCCACCCATAAAATGGTTTATGTCAAGATTTTTTTGGAAGAATACCTTTAATCAAGTTTTTCAGATCTTAGATCTTTCCTTAGGCTAGGATCGTAATGAAAAAGTACTAAAATGGATTGAATGCATTGAAAGGTTTATTTTAAGAAAAAAGTAAATTATTATTCACTTACGACATTTTATACAATTATTTAATACTCAAGTCCTACACAATGATATAATTTTCATGTATGAAAAATTACAATACCAATAAAAGTGAAAGTAATTTTGTCGAATAAATATTTTTTTTATTAAAAAATTTGTAACGTAACATATTGTCATTTTTTTCCCATACATTTATTTATTTACTTAATAACCTACATATTTTTGAGCTTGGGTCTTGAATAAACGGGATTATACTAGAACATTCTGGAAATAACCGTGTCTATATAAAAAACTTTACGGATAGAGGGCGATACCGTAGGCCACGTTGCGAGTGAAGTACCTACATGCAAAATTATCGATGGCGAATCATTGTGTTATAATATTGCTTAATAAAGTGTTCTACAGACGGGCAAATATTCTAGAAGCTAAGTGGAAGATTTTTGAGTGACTTAGTGTTAAATTAGAGATTTTCGAAACAGTGCTTCAGTTAGATTTGTGCCCAGTGACTTTATGTAAATGATAAAAATTAAATTAATTTTGAGTACTGTTTTCTTATGTTTTCACGGTCGTTCTGAATCTTCTGATTTTGTTTTCTGGGGTATTGTGCCGTGTTTTACGACCTTTTTGTGTTGATGTTTCGGATCCTATTGCTGGCTCAGCGCCTATACATCAGCCTTTGCATACTCCAGAAAACACAAACCAGAAGATTCATTTTTACTGCGAGAAGGGGTAAGCTGAAGATCGGTACATTCAATTTTGACCGGAAATTTAAGCTTGAAGAGAGTGAACCAAACATTCGTGACGAAGCTTCGAAGTTGATGATGAACTAATGAGCTGAAGCAATTCCGTTCTGAATTCCCATTCTTCGCATCTGATTCAGCCTATCTGGGCCAAACACGGCAATCCCTTAGTATGTTAAGAGGCCCCAGTACACGATTTGATAAATTTAACGTAAATTTATTAAATCATTTTGCAAAACCCATTTGCTCTTGAAGCATTGCCTTAAAAAAATATGAACAAATATATTGTTATAACATCAAAAAAATTATAACAACGAAACACTATTTTAGTTTTCATGCAATAGAGTTATCTTTGGTACACTTGGGGAGCGCAACCGAAGTCTGATTTGAAAGAAAAATGATCTTTTAACAGACAATACGATTTCATTAATTCGAATTCTTGAGTATGAGGTATAATTTTTGGAATATTTTTATATTAATGACAGTGAAATTTTCTTAGTACGCATGTAAATTTTAATTAAAATAATTGATGTTTTAATGGTTTTATGGATACTGCAATATAGAAAACAGAACGTTTAATTTGAAAGAGTAAGTATAGAAAGTATGAATAGAGTGTATCTGCTGACCTTTGATTCCTTCAGATATCATGTCGTTAATGAAGAGATGATATTTCATTCCGTACACAAAATAAAGTTATTTTCAGCACAACTAAAAATAACCTTTCAAAAAGTATATTCGTAAAAAATATTAGACACAACCATATAATTATAAATGATAATTATGATAAGATAATACAGATGTTAAAAAAAACAATATTAAGTATCCATTGCGAAAATTCGGATAAACAAAATATAGTCATTACCATTTTCATAATCTGGTCTGGGTAATTTGATATTAGCCTTTCATACGCTTATTGTGAGGTAGCGCTTCTTAGAATTTGATTAAAACATCTTATCACTGCTTTTTGTAATAATCATTTTAAGGTATTACAAATGCGCTCAGGATTTAAATGTTCAAGTAGCTATAATATTCACCTCGGTTCGACTGATGGAATAACTATAAGGATGATAAAAAAAACGAAAGTTATAAACAGAGAATACACCCGGACGTTAGTGATTATGTTGGAATTATGATAATTTTGCTGCTAACTGTGAAATTTCTGAAAATATTCTTCGCCTTCCAGCACCTTTCTTGCATGCAATTTTTCCTTGAATGATGAGCTACAGGATCCGGTATACCTCTATCAACTTAAGAAAGACAATCTAATTACTATGCGTGTCCATGAAAACGACGAACATTACTTATGTTGCTGTTTACGGTTATAACACCGACACAACAAAACAATCTGCCTGGTAAACACATGATAATTTGATTATTTTTCTTAAATGGAAAGAAGTATACTTCTCTAGATATCTCATGACGTAGCCAAAATATAGATATTTTTGGATTGGTTTAAGGATTTCTTTTTACATCAGATCCTTTATACTTTATATTAATTAACTTTACCGCTGGTTATGAACGTCGAAAAATCTGAGAAAAAAGTGAAAATTAACACACTTCCCGTTATCCAATCGAGCTGAAATTTTTCACACCGACTTGGTGTCGATGACAATGAATTTTCACATACTGTAATGTAACGTAACGTAATGTAACGAAATGACAAGAGAGATTAGGAACAGAATCCCTTGTAAGAAGAGGTCACAAAACTATCGGAGGATCGAGAACCCGAATTTTTATATTATATGGAATAATGTAACATTCTGGAAATGCCTGGAACAACCGAAAAGAGACGAGAATCTACTTCTAAACCCTAGAATAATCTAAAAAGCTCGAAAATACATTTGGATATAAATAGCGCGTATCTAGGCCGTCGGCAGTTTGTTTAGTGCAAAGTAGGCCGCGAGCCGCGAGACGACCACCAGGGTGGCCAGTTGTGAGTTAGTCGAAGCGTCAAATAAAACGAAACAATCGAGCGAAGTACCCTGGTTGCGAAATAAACTAGTGCGACTTCTATGTGCGAGATTGAACATTCTACGAGCGATAAATAAGTATTACCCAGCGATAATAAATTGTTCATAAACGAGTGATATAGATTAAGGAATAGCATTAAGTGACATTGAATAATTCATTAATCGTTAATTAATAAATCTCTAATCAATTTCCAGTGTCTTTCTTCATTTGCCTCCCGCAGCCACGACACGTGACATTAAATTTGGTGTAAAATTTCTTCACAACAAAAGCTGGTTGTTATTATGAAAAATAACAACCAATCCAATAACATAAACTTTGGTATAAAGTATTTTTCATTGATTGGTTTTCTTACAGCCATATAATCAATAAATCTTGAAAAAAACAATTATTGATGTACAAAGCCTTGGACCAATTACAAGAAAACACATATATACAAAAATTTTATAACAGGATCGATAATAAAATAGGAAAAAACAATATGTCAAATAGTGCGTCTGTGTGAGTGTGTGTATTTGTGTGTTTTTATGTGTCCGTGTGTGTTTGCGTTTTTATGCGTTCGTGTGTGTGTTCGCACGTGTGGGAAGAGAAATGATATCGCGCGAGTCTATATAGAAAACAGTGTTTTTATGGGTTAATTTTTTAGAAGCTCTCTGTAGATCCACATCTCAAATGCTTCAAGTCGCATGATGCGTGATTCCATTCCATATAAATGTATAGGGAACACATAGCACCGTGTCATTCTTATTTGCAAATTGAAATTCATTAAATTAAGTAGTAGCAAACAAGTTGTGCAAATGTGATCGGCCCACGACAAAGCTGACCCCTAGCGGCTACTTGACCCGCTGATGTTCTTACCGATGAGACATTTGAGAGGCACTAATTTTTATTACTTCCTTTCTTTCTCTGGCGTCTGCTTGCTTGTTTTCTTGACGAAAAAACTTTGGATCGATTTTTAACCCTTTTTCCGTAATCCAATCGAGCTGAAAATTTGCAAGCAGAGTCGTGGCGACAATCAAAAAGATCTATCAAATTTTCGTTAAAAAATAATAATAAGTATAGAATAATTTTTGATCTTTAGAAATTTTAATGGTTTTTTCAAATTGGAATCATTATAAATGTTTGATTACTACCAACGTCTCCGGCGGCCCGATAACGTCACGGAATATTTAAAGTATTACTAAGTAGGTACTTCACTACGAATTTCAAAAATTTATGACAATTGGTTCATTTCGATTTTTTGGGAAGAAATCAAATAAAAAAGAGATATTTTTAGAGATATTTGACATAGATATTTGTCTAGACATGTTTCATTTTCAGTCAATCAATTATTACATGATGGTAAACTTAATTTACAAAGAAAGGGAGAAAAATAAAAACTTGGTTTTATGGGTTAGTTTTTTTTATTTTCAATACTGCTTCCGACAGTTTTAAATTGAATATTGAATGCATGAACATTTTTAAGTCTGACAAAATAATTATTCAGTACTTATGGAAACAAGGCCTTCCTTTTTACCCAAGACTTAAACCATGAACCCTCAGTTACAACGAGTCACGTCTCGCTCAAATTTAACAAGTAATTTATACAGGAATAAAGGAGTAAGAAACTGAATGTCAGGAAGTCGACGATTAGCTGTTGACTTTTGTTTGACTTGGGGGAGGAGAAATGATAAAAAGTATGTCTGATATTAAAAATTTTCAGTAAAAAAAAATCATTTTTTAAATCAAACATAATAATTTCATTATCTGTCCGTCCGTCTGTCTGTTCGTTCCTTTGAATTCACGGCTTAAAAAAACAAATTAAACGGCCGGAGATGATCAACGCTTGTTGCTACCGCCGCCTCTCTGTGGACCAACAAAAAATACTATAAATATATACTAGGGGTTAACAAAAACGCGAACCATTTCATGTTTCACCCAGCACAATTGCCAGGGTTTAAAATAGTACCACTAACTGCCGGCAGGGGAAATATAAAAAAAATGGTTCAAATATTATGATAAAAGTCGCGTTACAGCCAGTAAATTCAAAAAACACCTACTCTAACAATATAGGCATAATTTGATTAAACAAAAATAAAAAACAGTTTGTTTATCTTGTGTCAATTAGAGAGAGAGAGAGTCCTAACCACAAGGCCAACAAGCTACTCAAATAAAAAATAAAATTAATAAAGGAAAAAAATATTTTGACGGCATTAGATGGTTACCTCTACCATTTAGATACCTTTAGAACTAAAGATGAATAAATGGTGCCACTTATTAAGATGATTCTTTACTGAAAGACTACTTCTGTCCTGTCAATACGTTGGGAATTTGATACAAAGCTTGCTAAGAGATGATCGCACTTTCGTTCGTATTCTAATAATATTCGTAATATTTACCCCGTTAAAATTGACACAGTGTATAATTTTATATAATAGTGGTCAAGTTTTGCAAAACTAATGAAAATATATCTTATACTTTGTTTGGGAGTCCTTAGATCGATTATTATCAAGATTATACCGATTCGAATACACAAATTTCTCCGCTACATTATTCTCATAACTCTTTATTTTGCATTAGGTTTCAATAATTTTTACATGTATTCTTCACTTGACCAAGATAAATGCTGTTGCTACAGTCTAGTTCTTTCCATATGGGAATGACAAATTTCAACCATAGGCGGCGGTAGTAAAATACAACTCAGATGTGAAACAAGGTGCATATATTTAACATTCAAATGCAAATTCACATTAACATGCAAAAATTAAGCATATATTTAACATTCAAAATTTGATAGATGCGGTAGTCTATCATGGGTGGAATTGGTGAACGTTACATTGTGTAAAGTGTTCACCTAAGCCAGACGCACGATAGGTCGTACTATGAACTTCCAAAACTCTATGAACTTCCAAAAACAATTCCATACATAAATTCCCATATAAAATATAGCTTCGTCTTTATGAGACATCTATAATGTACCTATCATGATTAATAATGTCCGCTTGAGGATAAAATCTATTATTGTGTATTTGAAAAATTTGTGCATACTCAAAATATAGTAAATATTAATATATTCTTTATTAAAGGTTATTTAAACAAATTAATCTTATTTAACACCCAAAAAATTATTACCCCACCCAAATTTATTAGGTACCCCCCTAAAAGAGCATTTAATCTTGCACAAAAAGAGTGCTTTGGGGGGAAATTCACATTTTCTACAAATATATCTAAATATGTCAGGTTATGCATAATTATAATTGATCTCTATGTATTGATTATTATATATACATATTTATGGATTACAATTTTGTTTGATTCACAATAATAGAAATTTAATGTCACTTGACAACTTGTCATATGTCAATTAAATGATTTGTTTTATACAATCAGAACCAAAGAATTGATTCCTCGATTTATAGAAATTTACGTTGCGTCTATCCTCAACAACATGCCTCCGTAGCACAATGGGCATGACACTTGCTTCTCACACCGAGAGTTCCGGGTTCGATTGCCAGTGAGGTCAAGCCTGGATATTTTGTGGTATGCTTCGCTTTTTTAATCGGACCTTTTGGCTGTTAAAGCGTAAAAATTAAAAAAAAATACTCCTCTGAATTCTTATATATTTTGGCCATACCAGCCTTCATGAAGACGCCAGAGACAAATTGTTTATCCTGTGAAGCGAGTAATAGTTGTCCCAGTTCCACCATCCCGATTAACTCCATTGAGAATAAAAAAAGTTGGAGAATAATAATAAGAATAGAATATTCAGAATATTTTAAAAAAGAATATTGCAAAAAACCACAATTAAAAAAATATCTCATCAGTGACATCTGTCGTCAATGAAAGGGAATGAAAAAACTTTGGATGCCGGTCGCGCTAATGATTATTACAACACACAGATGAAACGGGTTGTAAAATTAAAATATAAACAACTTCCGAAAACTTGATAGACGTGGTATGCTATCATGGGTGGAAATGGTGAACGTTACATTGTGTTAAGTGATCACTTAATCTATCCGTACCATAGGTCGATAGCCCTATGAACACCCAAAGAGTTTCATAGCTACTTTTCCATAGTAAAATATAATTTCGTCGCTGTGAGACATCTAAAATATATCTTGGAGAATAGAATACTAAATAATTTGATGTTAATCAACAAAAAATAGATTTATTTTTTTCAGTTCGTAAAATGTAAAGCTGACGGGATGGAATAGAAAAGTTTCTTGAAAAAATTCCATTAAAAATTTACAGCTCGATCTAAAATTGAGTTTGCAACTTGTAACGATATCAAATTGATACTTTAAACAGGCTGGGCGCGGATCGTTTAACGCCAACCCCTCGGGGACACCCCTGCACCGGAAGGAGGCTTCGATTTTTATCAGGTAGCTGAAAAATCGAGACGGGAGGATAAAAAATGTACGAAGGCAGCTAATTCCGGCCAAATTTCGCGGAAAATTTAATAAACCGATACACGTGCGATAGACTGTCGGTATAATCCCTATTGAAACGAGCCTTTGTGGAAGTGATTTCTTTATGGGGGCGCTTTATCGGGGGTGGGTAATTTTTCAAAGAAAATTCATAATAGCAGCCTCCGATATTGCGAGCCTTTGAGTGACGTAACGATTTAGTCCTTGGGACGTTTTTATTTTTTAATACACTTGTTAACATTTTTCAGTTGAATAAGATATTTAGATTAAATTATGTATCGAAAAGGTAAAGATGCTTTGTAAAATAGAGTTTATAAATTTTTAAAATATAGTCTTTTCATCATCTAGTATCAGAAAAGGGACATACATTCGCGCTGCAAAAGAATGAGAGATAATATAAAAAGTGATATGTCGAGAACAAATAGAAAACAGCATGGTTTCCTGTATAGAACAATAGAATTGTATAATGGACTTACTAGTGACATTGAGGAAATAAAGATAGAGGAAATAACACAAGACTCTTATAAAAAGAAGTACTTGCACTGGTGAGGAGAAAGTAAGATAGGTCCAATTCTATTCATTATTTATATTCTATATTTCATATTTTTGAGAATATATTAACATGTTAAAAAGTTTTTACGTA
Organism: Agrypnia vestita; assembly: GCA_016648135.1. Classification (NCBI taxonomy): domain Eukaryota; kingdom Metazoa; phylum Arthropoda; class Insecta; order Trichoptera; family Phryganeidae; genus Agrypnia; species Agrypnia vestita. The sequence continues at coordinate 49,768 of JADDOH010000270.1, read as the reverse complement.
GGTACTTTTATGCCGTCCATAAGTTCCTAAAGGATGTTTCAAAATTAAAATTATTATTAGTGTATTTTTATTCTTCCTCAGCTTTCATATCTCTACTGCTGGAAATAGGCCTCTTCTATGCGCTTCCATTTTTCCTTGTTATTTACTAGTTGTAACCATTTCCACCCCCACAGCTGCTATCTCGTCGGCCTATCTCTTTGTAGGTCTTCCGACGCCTCTTCTTTTTTCCCAAGGACTCCACTTCAGAACTCTGTGAGTCCATCTTGTAACATCTTACCTTGCAACATGCCCTGCCCATTGCCATTTTAACTTTGAATTGCTACAAAAATTATATTTTACAGAAAATGTATAGCATGTTGTATGTGGTACGGACACAGCCGCCAAAATATACATACGTGTTAATTTCTCTGTACACAACCTGACGACATAGCTGGTGCCAATACGAACGACTTGTTTATAAAAGTAATACAAGATTCTTCTGTGACCCTACCCCATTTCTTAAACAACGGGCTAAGTTCATCTCTATAAATTTTTATAATTTGTGTAGTACAATAATAAAGTACTGAGTCTGATTTTTCTCGTTGTGGCAACCATGCAGCCTGCTACCACAGAAAATGTTTGACTTTTTTCTAATTGACACGGTTCTGCGAACGAAATTTTTTGGATTTTTAATGTTTTAAAGCATTAAAAAATATATCGATCAGATTATTCGTACATATCTACTTCTTTTATTTAATTAATTACACCAACAAGTTTCAGAAAAACCTTTCCATCGTCAAGGAATTATATAACTATATATATAAATAAGATTAAAAAATATTAAGAAATAAATAAATGAAATTAAGAGAAACACACAAATATCAAATAATAAAACTGAAAAATTAAATGCTGGAACCTGGATTCGAACCAAAATGTTACATATATATATGTAACAAAAGGAACTTCTGGACTCCCTCGCGTTTTCTGTAAATGGTCTCCGTGAGAAGACCAAGGCCGACGTTTCGACATGGTATCACGTGCCATTGTCAAGGCTAAAAAGGCCTCAAAAGCTACGGACTAGCCGTACTTGTTCGCGGGTGACATGAAAGTCTCCCACCAATAAGGCTAATAATAAGGCAGCCTTATTGGTGGGAGACTTTCATGTCACCCGCGAACAAGTACGGCTAGTCCGTAGCTTTTGAGGCCTTTTTAGCCTTGACAATGCCACGTGATACCGTGTCGAAACGTCGGCCTTGGTCTTCTCACGGAGACCATTTACAGAAAACGCGAGGGAGTCCAAAAGTTCCTTTTGTTACATACAATAACGCTCGCGGAAACCTCAAGAAAAACATATATATATATATATATATATTTATATTATATTTGAGATATTCAACACCCTAACGATGGAAAGGTTTTTCTGAAATATGTTGGTGTAATTAATCAAAAAAATACAAATAATACCTATAATCAATAAATTTTTTTAATGTCAATATACAATGTTTATTTATTTATTTTAATGGTTCACAAACAATGAAAAACACACAGCACGATATAGATAATATAATTATAATTCAATTAGTTTAAATGCTTTTCAACACTTAAATATGAACACGGCTAACATAGAGATAAAATAAAGTCTTAAACATCTACAAGAAAGAACAGAAAAAAGTGATTTTATAGAGTTACGTTGAATAAAGAGACTAAACAGCTAATTTCGCAAGTTCGGTAATAGTTCTCTTCGTGGAAACTGTCATGGAATATGTCAATGACGACGTTATGGTTATTTTCTATTTTGTTGTATGACCTCAACATTCTAGATAAAGAATTGAAGTGGGCCGTATTGTTATTGTAAGTTGAAAGAGCAAATGTTGCTGAATCAATTGAAAAAGTTAATCATTTTTAGTCATCCAAACCATAACATCGTGGAATATGTATCTTGTAACATTCCAGAAAATTGCTGGAGCAAAAATTTTCCTGCAGATTAATATCAAATGATTGGACGCATGTTGAGGTGTCAATATGCGGATCCACATCCGTCATTGGGGCTCCTCGCTCCCGTCACCTGAAGATGTCGCGGCAGTAAAAACCGGAAACACGTCTTAAAAGGGGGACAATAAAATGGCGGGCACAGCGGAAACGGGCGGAAAATGGTGCCAAAGTGCGGATTGATGACCGGCGTAAAAATCGCTAAGTGAACCAGGCAATAACCTGCCTGCTGCCTGAAGCTGCTCGGTCCTGTGTGGACACCTGGCTGATGATGAGAGGAAGGACGACAGGGATCAAGAACCTCATTTGGATATTCATGAAACGCAACTTATTCAACAGTTAGGCTTTGACCATGGATCTTGTGAGTCGTGTTACCGCTGAAAAGTGACATTGGTAAGGCGACATAATAAATAAATGTATGTCTCTCAAGATGATAATTTTATAAATATATCTATTAATATATTTAGTATCTATAATAATATCTTTCCTGAAGACATAATTGGGTTTCCTGTGTCATTTCATAAATGTCGCTGCTTCTGTGAAATTATGCACCGACGCTAGATGGCGTTGATCTTTGCTCGCGCCGTGCCGGTGCGTGAAAACAAAAACATATTTTAAACTTAGTAGCAACATTGCTCTGGTTTTTTTTATTGCGAACGGACACACATATACAATAGATTCGTAAATTTTTGAGTCGTATTTGTTCTCCGGAATTTTCACCAGTTCATATTCATTTTCGCGTGTTATTTGTGACGTGGAATAACCAAAAGACTTCTCAAGACACCTGCAAAACAAGGACGGCCCAAAGATACTTGTGACCGGATAAGCTCAACTGCCTTCGAGGATAAATAATCCATCACAGGTTAGTGATCATTTGTGGCTTGATTTGGTTTATTTGTGCTTTTCAGAGAGAGAAAACGTAATTTGACATTTTTTTGCATTGTCATCTTGAGAGATATTATTATAATTGAATATTAAGTTCATCAGAGCGAATGGCTATTTACACGCCGTCCGCCCACGAACATACAGACATTGTATAAATAATGTCTTATTAAGAGGTTAAATACCCTTAAAGAATAAAATTGAATTAGAAATTCAGTGTTTTTTTTCCAAGAGGTGCTAAATTTTTTTCTTCAAATTATCAAAAACAATAATCATGAAATATTAAAATTAGTGTAAACGAGCATTTGAAATATCTAAACAATAATAGTTATTTGGAATTCGCAAACCATATAATAGGATTTAATCGCTCTTTCGATTCAAATACCGATTTCAAAATTTTATACGGCAATAATAGAGGTTTTCATTTGGATAATAGAGAAATATTATAAATTTGGAAAAGAATTAATAAAATAGATTATTAAAAAAATATTTATTTGTTCAATATTTGTTTCGAGAAAATAAAATAATTGTTTACAAACTCAAGTATAGATAAAAAAGTAAATATTAAATATTTTTAATAATCTATTGTTAAGATCATCTATAATTAAAACGCCAATTTTTCAATAATGTATTAATAAAAACTTAAATACTATGAATAATTAAATTATCTTTATAAACAGCCTTCTATTAAACCTATTTCTATTATAATTACATTGTATTTAAGTAATTCCCATCATAACTAATCTGTCTGTCTATACTTGAACATTAATTTTAGTACATTCATTGTCTGATTGTGTAGTTCTAATTTAGATCAGGTTTCTAAACTTGTACTATCTGTTTGATTTTTGGCCTACTAGCTGGGTTATCATTTTTTAAAAGATGAAATCTGATCCCAGCATCCCTGGAGAGCAGAAAACCAAAGATTGTAGACAGCATCCAGCACCGCCGGGGATATTTACTACCGACATTTGGACTTTGTAGCTTTTCGGGTTGTAAAAACTAGGGATGGTGGAGGAAAATTTCCAATACATCTCCATCTCCGGGAAAAGTGTCAGGGGTGTATTATTTTATAGGCGGTGATTTGTGGGCGGATCCCGCTTAGGGGCTGTTTTACTGCGGGCTAAACTTTTACTATGGATACACTATAATAAGACTCTTTCACTTATTGTCTGGTGGGATTTCAGGTGTTTCTTAAAAAGGAATCAAGAGATTTTTCAGGTAGTTCTGCAATTTGAAAAACTTATTCATTGAGAGATTTTTTTCAAATTTTTCACTTTTTTAAATATTCAAATAATTTCTGTATCTATGGATACAAAAATAAAGTATTATAGAGAAATATTAACCAAATGTTTTTAATTAGACTTATAAAACACCAGAAATGAAATTACTGACACAAAATCAAACAGTGATAGTATTGTCAACTGCAAACTCAAGTAGCTATCTGTAGAACACGTGTACTATCAATTTATTTATGTGCTAATAAAACTGCATTATTTCTTATATTCAAGCATATGCACAATTTTAACTTTTCTTCTTTCTTTAATTAATAAATTTTATTTAACCTTTTTTCTGAGTATTGTTGAAAAAGAGCATCTCTGCAGAGGTTCATCCTAATAAGAGGGGTGGCTTACTTCATACATATTGTCACGAGAACGTGGGAGGCAAATGAGACATTAAAATTTACTTAAACTTTGAGTATTACGCAATGTTACTGGACACGATTTAGGGCACACGACAGGATTTCTGGGCTGCCCACAGAGCTCTGTGCTCGGCCCAACTCTGTGGAAGATTCTCTTTGACGATCTTCTTCTTCTGCCTTTGCCATGTGGTTGCACACTGATCACTTACGCGGATGACGCTCTGCTACTGGTGTCTGGCGAGAGTCGGCGCGAATTAGAGCGTAGGGCGAACAAGGCACTTGGAATGATCAGCGACCGGTGCATAAGAAACAAGCTGACTCTCGCGCCTCAAAAGACTGTCGCCATGATGTTACGGGGTCGCTTCGAGAGGGACCCGATAATAAAGTTGAACGGACAAAAAGTTAAATTCGAGAATATAGTTAAGTACTTGGGTGTCTGGATGGACACGTCGGGTTCCTTCCTGGCGCACGTCAAGGCGGTGTCAGAAAGAGCCTCAAACTTTTTCTTATCGGTCAAACGTGTCAGTGTTGCAGACTGGGGACTGAGGTCTCCGGCGGTGCGCCGGATATATCGGGCGGTGTACGTGAGTCAAATCACGTACGAGGCCCGTGTCTGGGCGCAACGTCTGGACACCCTGGTCATATCGTCGGCCCTGAATCAAGGACAGCGAATTCCTCTACTTGCCCTGACTGGGGCATATCGGACAACATCGAGTGCAGTGTTGCCTGTGTTGGCTGGCGTGCTGCCAGCTGACTTACAGGTAATAGAGGCCAAGGCTCGGGGCTCTCTGAGGCAAGGGCTGGATATTGAACTATATGGTGAGATATTCAGCCCTTCGGATACTAGATACCGGGAACTGTGCGAGAGGGTTAGAACGGTTATGTTGCGAAAGTGGCAAGAGAGATGGGACGCGGCCACCCAGGGGAGATGGACTTACTCCTTTCTCCCTAGAGTTGCCGCATGCGACATGGGCAAGGAGGGTCCTCCGGAGCTTGACCACTATGCTATGCAGCTCATCGCGGGCCATGGTGAGTTTAGGAGCAAATTGTTTGATCTTGGACTCGCTGAGGACCCGTGGTGTGCTTGCGGGCGTGTGAGACAGACTCCGGGGCACATTCTTTGGGAGTGCTCGATGCTGAATGACGCGAGAGAGGAGATGCTAAGCGAGTTGGAAGGAGTGGGGCATCGTTCACCTAGGAACGATGACCTCATTAAAAAAGGTAATAATCTCAGACTCTTTCGAGCCTATGCCCGGACGTGGATGTCGCGCTGGGATCTGCTTCGTGGGTGAGCTATCTGCTATGACCGTGGATCCTGCGGGCGTCAAGAACTGAACTCCTATCCTTTTGTATGCGTCCCTCCCTGTTGGGAGTGTCGTTTAAATCCAAAAAACCCACATATCCACTGTCCCTTCCACCAGATCCTTCTCTCCAACTTCTTGTGTGACGGCTCCACTGTCGTATACTTTGTGTATCACTACTTTGCTTCTTTTCTAACCTGTTTTTATATCTTAATTTTCTTTTCTTGGATAATTTATGATACTATTTTGTTTCTATTTTTGCTTATAAATTTAACCTGTTTACTTCCTCGCTTATACTTTATTATGTTACTATTTTGCTATCTTCTTTTTATTTTGATTTTGTATTTAATCTGATTTTATTTCTATTTTTCTTTGCTTTTGTTTTTCTACTTCTGATTTTTATGCCGCTGCACAAATCTATTTCTTTTATATGCTTTTAATTTTCTTGTATTTGTATTTGATTTAATAAAGAAAGTTCTTGGTGGAGGGGACAACGAATAGGTTTTTTGCTGCCAGAACCTTGCGGTGTTCGCCCTATACACGGGCGCCGCACGGGGATGGCTTTAAATAAGAAAAATGTCAACCTGGCGACGCAAGAGTAGGGCCGATATGGGAGCCGTCGGCTCATAGAACGGCCTTGGGAAAGTGGTGGGTCCCCATTCGTTGGACACGATTTAAATCGGAGCATTGTTCATAAATTCACTCTAAATGTTTCTAGAATATTTCACATACGAATTATCCGATTTTGTAATTCGCACTAGTTGTCTTCGGTGCACTTTTATCACTACTGAATAACTTGTTTCTCATATACTGATGCACGTTATGTACATCGCTAAGACTCGCATTAGAAAACTTCTTGCCCGTCAGTAGGTACTTCCTTGATTTACTATCACTGGAATACACACTTATGCGCGCTGGCCACAACTCCGCACGGTTCGCTTGCCTTCTATTAATTTTTATTAATCAATTAGAAAAGACATACAGAAAAAATCAAATTAAGGAAAAAAACTGCCACCGGGACTTGAACCACGGACCTACATTCTATCCGGGAATGGCGCGTTATACAGTTTCGCCACGGCAGTCTAGTAAGTTAACGAAAATTTTTCGACCTTATATTTGTAGTCCGTCGATCCCTTTTTATAGGTAAAGGTCACGTCGTGATGGTTCCACAATCTATTGCTTTATTCGAGAGAGTTTATTACCTTTGTAGAAGTTAACATATTTACTTTAAAAATATAGAGTCATGTAAAATCCTTCATAACGTGCAATTATTTTTATTTCTACCGTCTCGTAATAATATGTAGGTATGCATTAAAGTTAATAATTTAATTTATAAAAGTTTGGTTTCTCTCAATGAATAGTGTCATACCTACCTAGAACTAGTAATTACTCAATCATCATCATCATTCTTGGCACTACAACCCCTGGTGGGTCTTGGCGTCCTCAATAATTTTCCTCCACTCATCTCGGTCTAGTGCCAGCTCTCTCCAGTTTCGAAGCTCTAAGGCAGAGATATCTTTGAGGACGTTGTCACTCCATCTTAGTTTTTGCCTTCCTAAGCTCCTTCGCCCTATTGGCCTTGAGTTCAGCAGGGACTTTGGTGCTTGATGCTCGGACATTCTCTCCACATGACCCAGCCACCGAAGTCTTCCCAGTTTTATAAATTTTGTGACGTTTGGCTCCTTAAATAGAGTATAAAGCTCATTGTTGTAACGTCTGCGCCAAAGTTCATTTTCTAGAACCGGTCCGAAGATTCGCCTCAAAATTTTCCTTTCAAAAACGTCCAGTGTCCTTAGTACCCACGTCTCCGCTGCGTACGTGAGCACTGGCCTAATAAGCGTTTTGTACACTATATTCATTACCATGTACATAATTACTCAATACCGATATAAATACAAAAGTTAGCCCCAAAGGTAGATACATATGTACTTGTGTATTGCTTTGGTGTAAGACCAAATGCCGTATTTTGCATGTTTAATGGCAAGTAATGTGCAGTATTCTTCTGTCAGCCAGCATCTTAATAGATTGAATAGTTATAATAATATATCTTGAGAGGGAAAAAATCGGATATCTAACGAAGGCATTACAGATTTAGTACGTCGTATAAAAAATAGCCCCGAAACTTTGGCAAATTCATCCCTTAATCTACTGCACGTGAATCGGCGTGTCCTTTTATGGAGGGGTAGTAGATTTTTATATTCCGTAGATATATCTGTCTTGGGAGCGCCCAAATATGTCTACAAATAATAATATTCCCTGCAGATATGTACTAGGGATAGTGTGATGGTGTTTGAATGTGTGCGAGGGATGTACCTTACAATACGTTTAAGTGTCATACATATCAGGTTTGAAGGGTTTTGACATGATTATATTGAACCTTTTAAGCATGGTGTTTTTGCTATTTTATTTTTATATATATTGATCACTAGATCAAGATTATAGAACACTAGTATAATTAATATTTCTTAATGAGTCTGACACATGTAGACTGAGACAAAAAAGCTCTGGTAGATAGACTACTAAAATTATAAAATACCTGTTATAATGTTTAAAAACAAATTAGGGTAAAATTTATTTATCACCAAGTTTTTGAAATTACGTAGAATCATTAAAGGATGAACGGTATTTATTGTTTCAGAGGTAAATTTATAGAACTCCATAATCACACATATGGAAATAAAAACACATGTTTTTAAGTACTACCTTTTTAATTACCTTTTCTACCATTTAAATTAAATTCTTCTACCTTTAAATTAAGTTTTCTACATTTTAAATTAAGTTCTTTCTTTTAAATTTAAGTTCTAACTTTTAAATTAAGTTTTACCCTTTAAATTAACAAGGTAGAACTTAAAAAAACAGTGGTATTGTCACGAGAATTATAAATAATAGGAACTACACATAACAGAGGTCTTTCGAAAAATCTAGCAGATATTAGAAAGAACTCGAGTTAGTCAAAAGCATCGAATTAAACGAAAAAATCCGCGAAATGACCATATTCAATACACGAGAAATTTATACAACACTACATGTTATGAAAATCCATAGAAATGCGTGCGGACAGTCACTTTTTGACGTTTAGTAAAGTCACAGCGAGAATCTAACGGTGTCCGGAAATAAGTGCGATCATAAATGTGTGGCTAGTAATCGACGAGTGAAAAATTTCTATAGACGAAAGATTAGAGCGAGATATTGCGAATTGAAGAATAGATCTCCAGTCAAATTCGGGTACAGTGATCTGATTTTATTAATAAAACTTTAATTAATTCATTCATTTGCCTCCCATAACGACAATATATACACATAAGTACGAAAAAAATACAAGTTAAAATTCAGAATACCGCACACTCGATTGTCAATCCTTCGTCTCAATCCTCTTCGCAAAGGAGGCAATCGGGTCAAATCGAATTTTTATGGAAATGCCTTACATATCAAGTGAGGGTGGCTTTTGTAAGGCTTTTCCGCTTATCAAATCAAGATCGGCAGCGTTACTTATTCCGGAGAGCGTCAGTGGCATATGTCACAAGAAAAATGTTAGCGAGTACTGGAATTGGAGTTTGGCCACCCTCTAAAAGATGGATCAATTTTCATTTAATTTTAATCTATAATTATTTTGAAGACAATTTTTTTTAATATAGGGATGCGAAGATGATAATAATAATAATAATAATATTGGATTATTTATATAGCGCCACTTTTTCGACGAAAATTTCACTTCGAGGGCGCTTTACACACAAAAAACTCTTACATACTAAAATCATAGAATAACAAAATGAAAAATAAAAGAGAAAGAAAAACAGCTCAAAACATAAAATAGTAAAAAAAACAACGAATATTAAAGAGGTTCTAGGAAAGATTTTGTAAACAAGTGCGATTTAAGTCTTTTCTTAAATAGTCTCTGAATCCGTGTTCCTTATCAGGGAGGGCAAAGAGTTCCACGCTTTGGGGCCCGCCACCGCAAATGCCCGTTCGCTGAACCTAGTTTTCTGGAACTGACTTGCCGGTTCCACAATCCTTCCCACCGCTGAGATAGACGCTGACCTAAGAGTTTGACGTCTCCCATTTATGTTGCCTGGAATATAGAGCTCCTGAAGATACAGAGGCGCCATGTTATGAGTTGCCTTCTACACACGTGTTACATCAATATTCTTACTATTTTCAAACTAAGCTAAACGCTTGTGCTATGAAAATAGGACTAACTTGCTGGTCTGGAGTGAGGTTCGAATCCGCGACCTTTGTACCACGAGGCGAGAGTCCTAACCACAAGACAAACAAGCTACTCAATTCATCTCATTTGACATAATACGTGACAACACTAGACGCAACAATCAATTGACAACTTATTTGATTGCAGTGAAACCTCGAATGCCATACGAGTGTTTTGCAAAGGCAGAAATTTTTTTAAATAAATTCTTACCTGATAACCGTGGTCTTGCTACAAGCTATATCTGCTGAACGTCAGGTGATCACAACTAAATAAAATTTTGTAGAAAAGTACCACCCAAATAAGACTGTAGAAGTGCGAGCGATAAATATGTTTGACGAAAAAAGTGATCCTCTAAAACAGGTATAGTAAAGCGTCATTAGAAAAATGCATCTTTTTTGTCGCACAAAGATAAAAAAAATTCAATGAGCCAACATACAGTACCGATTCCGTTAGTGATGGTAAAAGTTTTCGTTCACAATTTAAAATTTAAAAAAACTAACCCATAAAAAACAAGTTTCTATTTTACTCCCTTTCTTTGTAAATTAAGTTTACCATCATGTAATTAAATAATTGATTGACTGAAAATGAAACATGTCTAGACAAATATCTATGTCAGAAATCTCTAAAAATATCTCTTTATTATTTGATTTCTTCCCAAAAAAATCAAAGTGTACTGTCATCTGTGAACCAATTGTCATAAATTTTCGAAATTCGTAGTGAAGTACCTATTATATCTACCGACGGTGTAATTCAAATTTTAAATATTCCGTGACGTTATCGGGCCTCCGTTGGTAGTAATCAAACTTTGTAATGATTCCAATTTGAAAAATCCATTAAAATTTCTAAAAATCCTAAATTATACTATAATTATTATTTTTTTTTAACTAAAATTTGATAGATCTTCTTGATTGTCGTCACGAGTCTGCTTACAAAGTTTTAGCTCGATTGAATCACGGGAAAAGGGTTAAAAATCGATCCAAAGTTTTTTCGACGGCAAGCAAGCAAGCAGACGCCACGAGTTAATATAAAGGGAGTAAAAAGTTAAAATTACATATTTTGTAACGTCAGAAAACTGTTGAAACAGAAATAATTTAGAACAGAATGATCGTGTATTATCCAGCGCTATGGATGTTTTAGAAATAACTAGAAAGATTATCAAAAGTATCTATGTAGGATTTTTTTTAAATAAAATAGTATGAGAATTAATAAAAGCAATCTCCTTTTAACATGAGTGAGATTAATTAAAAGATATTGAAAAAAAATAACAATTGAATTAATTTTATAGAGTACACCATAGTATCAACTAGTATAAATAACTTTTACATTACACTAGCTGTCAGTGCCCGACATCGCTCGAGATTCAGGGAATGGCTAGAGAGGAAGGGAGGAGCATTTATTTTGTTTGCCAAATTAGTAACGATGTGCGAAAATTTTGCTCTGTGTGGAGTGACATTGACATCACAGCGTCCTAGAGTGCAATTAAGCAAGATGCACGGTCTTGCATGAGGTCTGCAATAGTAATAGGTACATAGTTTGGTACAGCTCAGTATGTATTAAGAACAAACTGAAATTCTAGTCAATATTTTATTTATCCAAAAATGGTTTGGAGACCAAATTCTCGACAAGGCTTTCGCACCTTTCCCTGTCTTGCGTCGTTTTATATATTAAGTATAACTACGTCCAAGTTATGTGTGATGTTTGGATGATTTCATTTGACTTGCATTAAATTAATTTATAATATGCGATATAATAATTTGATATAATGATTGATGGTCTGACGTTTAACTGAAGATAATTCATAAATATTGATTAAAAACACAAACTTATACTTTGATTATCAACGTATGCAACAATTGATATGAGATAATTTATGTCAAAACATTTATGAATCATTATTTTTATGTATGTATACATAATATATATTTACAGAAATTCAAGCCATGGGCCACTACCTATCTCGCTAGATATTTTTTTATATTTACTATGAGGCAGGTAGACCTCTTTCCATTTTAGGAAGACAATCGAATAAGTATGTGTAATCCTTGCGTACGATGCACTATGTTTCCTTGTGTTGGTGTTTACGTGTATAAACACCAATACAACGAAACAATGTGCCTCGTATGCACGACTTTCACATACTAATTCGATTGTTTTTCTAAAATGGAAAGAGGTTTAGCGATTATTTATATCTTATAATAAATACTCTAATAATATAAAGTGTATGCATGTACTCTGTAAAATTTTAATATTGTATCTAGTTGATATTGAAACAAGAAATCATGAAAAAATCGTTAAAAAATAATATCATATATTTAATTAATTACTTTGATTAAAAAAACAATAATTTATTTTTACGCCCTTGGAGTCTGGTTGGCATGACACTGACTTCAAATATCAATGGTTTCGGATGCAATTGACTGTGAGGTCACAATAAATCTACGTAATTTACTCAAGCCTAACTGTTTTTATGACGACTTTGATTTTTTATACCTTCTATATTTCATTTCACACTTTCGTAGCAGATTTTTCTTCGAGCCCCATTCAATGACACCGACAAGTTTGTCCTATTTTCAAATACAAGCCTTTATAATATTATATGCACTTGAATCTTTAACAGCAATCTAAATTTACACAATTCTATTATATGTACTTATACATTTTAACTGTATATCTGTCTTATGTTATTTTTAAAAATTTATATTCTGTATATTTGTAAAAGCCCATAAGGGCGTTAAATAAATAAATAAATAATAGTTTAATTTTTAAAAAGTAAGGATATTGATGTTACATGTATTCCGTATTCGCACCACCATTTTTTTTTTCAATAATTAACATAATAATTTCCCAATATTACGAAAAAAATTTAATGCGTAACGACCGGAAAAGGATAATATAAAATTGAATCGATATTTTTTCTCTTAAATAGTCACAAGTTATTAGATACTGTTTTTGTACATTTTGTTTATTTTAAATTATAATTTCAAATTAATGTCTATTTAATATTATTAGCCATTCGGTGTAAGGGATTAATAAATAATTTGAAGCGAAGAGTATCTTGTCAGTGTAATGGTTATGATGCTTACCTGGTAATCTAATGGTTGGTGGTTCCAGCCCCATTCCAATTGGTCTTATTTTTATCTCTATTTAAAAAAAATGACACAAGTGTTTATTGTTTCCGCTTTGCAACAATCGAAATTCAAACGGGGATTTTGTTTTCCAGAAGACGTGAAACGTGTTTGAAAAGGGACAATCGGGGTGAAACGGAGACGTGGGGGGAAAGGGGAAGAAAAGCGAACACAACATGTGTCTGATTGCATCTGAAATGTCAATTGCCTGTTTGACAAATCCAGTTTGATCTTGCGCTTCCAGTTTAGGATTCCTTCGGGGTCCCCTTCCTTCCTGCTTCCCGGATATCCGATCCTGGGCGCGGTTTTATCAGTCACCTACGATTTATTTGAAAAGAATTCGATTTGGGTAACTTTCATTTCGAATGTCTAAGGGAGTATTCATGGCGTTTATTGGTGAAATTGTAATGGCTTGCAAAAACATTTCTATACTTACTTGAATATTGCACCCCGAGTAAAACACTTATTAAAACTTTTCCAAAAAAATATTTGAGTAAAGAATGTCATATTTATATGCATTTTAAGTTCTATTACGTACCAAAAGATCATCTTTGTACGATTTTCCATTATTGTATTTCAATGAAAAGGAATATATTGCTTGATACACTTTTGAAATGAAGTTAAAAAATATCCCTTTTAAAATATCAATTTTAAAAATGCCTCAACAGCGAAATCATGATGAATAGATGTATGAATATAGCCGAAGCAAAAGTGGTGAGCCAGGATAGAGGTATATGGCGTTCTATTCTCTCTACCTTTCCCTGAAACTGCGTGATGGTTTATTAGTTAATAAAAATTTGATTGTTTTGTTATTTATTCATTTATTTATTTACGGGAAACTAACAGTATAAATAAAAATTGGGTAACACGTAAATATTAAATAGTACAGATATGAGATCATCTTACAGTTTCCACAGAATTAACACGTTTAAAATATCGCAACAATAACTTAACTATATACAAAACAAAAATGAATGTTTAAGTTAAGATAAAACCATGAGGGTGAAAAAATTAAAGGTAGAAGGCCAGATCTTTTTAGTAAAATGAAGAGCAAAAGATATATAGCAAAAAATTTTGTGAGCAATACATCTGCATATACATACATGGTCTGGATAAAAGAAAGAAGATGTATTGAAAAAAAAATTAAAAAGGAGTCTATGACTGAGATTAATATCAATATATAAAAAATATTGATATTTAGTTATGTATATGGGCAAAAATATCACTTTCAATGCAAACAGTATAATTCGAATCACGAGAACAAAAATTTTTATGTTTGCCGGCCACGATATATCTTAAATTTTTCCTCCAAGCAAAAAATTTAGCAAGATTTCGAACAAGCCGCTGATTCTTATTCGTGTGCTGTTTTCTATTGATCTGATTGCTGATTTATTCTCTTGAATCTTTTTCGATCAACACATCTATCCCTGCATAGTAAGTTGTAAGTCGTCATATTTATAGCTTAGGAGAATGTATCTTGTATAGTTCTTTTGTGTTGTTATTAGTTAGCTATACTTATCTTGCGTCTCAACATCTCTTTATTTGTTATGTAGTTTTCATCACCATCTAAACTTCTTAAACCATCCTTTAGATATTCTTTAGACTATGTTACAATTTATATGTTCTTTCTTCATTACGAGGATGGGCGATGGCTCTTATTACTAAGGTGCGTATTTTACTGTGTCGATCAACAATGTATGACATTCAAAATTATCGTGACAGATTCAATGTCTACTTTATTCAAAACTGTTAATTGAAATATTGTTATCATGTAACCAAATTTCACCAAAGTCAAGATTGTCAGAACAGAAGTATTCTTATCTTTCTGTATGGATCTGAGTCGTAGATTATGAGGCATTAGATATACAGTACTATGAATCCCATGAACAACGTATATATCAAACAGCTCCATTTTAAAAAAAATAAATGTTTCGCAACGTCTATCTTACACAAGACAAATACGCATACCGCAGTATAGAGGACCCACCGTATACCCAGAGCAGTTTTATGACCAATAGCTCCCATATCGGACCTGCACTTTTGCTACCTAATTTGGCATTAATTTAATGCTAATACGGTCATTCTCCCTGCGCAGATGACTCTTAAGTGAGTGTAGCGGCGCGGCGAGGCGACGACACAGAACCTCTTAACTTTCTTTAAGTGCATAATGATGGAAGAAGCATGATTTATTATTATAGGTTAAACAAAAGAAACGTACAATGAAGCAAATTAAAAATGACGGGAAATAAGTATAGCACATTATGCAATGAAAGTACATATATTACATGTAAATACCTTTTAAATGCGAAATAATACGTTAACAAAAAAAATAATAATACGAGTACATAATAATACATAAGTATATAAGAAATGAACATGAAAGGAAAACCTTGAGGCATATCTTTGGAGTTGTTCTAGAACATGGATTTTGGGGCAAACGTTACAACAATGAGCTCTATATTATGTTAAAGGAGCAAAGTGTTACAAAATGTATAAAACTAAGAAGACTTCGATGGCTGAGGAATGCGGAAAGTATGACCGAATAACAATCACCAAAGTAACTGTTGAATTCAATGAAACAATAGGGCGAAGGAGCTGAGAAAAGCCAACATCTGGGAAAATAAATATCTGCCTTGGAGATTCTGAAGAGAGCTGGCATAAAACCGAGATGAGTGAAAGAAGGCTCTTGAGAAAGCAGATATGTTTTTACATAAACATAAAGATATATACATAAGAGTACTTAAAGATACATAAAAATGCATGGAAATACATAAGCATACACACAAAATACATGAAGTAACAACTGAAAAATACATGATATGTCAACTCAACTAAAAGATAAAAATAGAAACAAGGTAAACTACACAGATTTTAAGTTACATCTAATGGAAACATAAGCCAGTACTGAACCAATTTGATCATACCCAACGAAACAATAAGGTGCAAAAATGATAGCATAAGGCAGAGACTAGGAATCGATCTCCGCGAAATATTACCAACCAAGTGGACGCCTCTGGTAAAGTCTGCAACTGAATGCATGGAGCCGTCAAAAATACTACAGATCATTTTTCAGTGTCATCAAGAAAAAGATACTAATTTAGATATGAGACATGCGTACATTACCAAAAATAATATTTATTCGCAAAGAAATTGAAAAAGATGTAAAGTACTTCAACATTTTATTTCCCCGCTCGGTGAGGCTAACCGATACATATGACAGAGCAAAAAAAAGGCACAAGTAAAATATCAAAAATCTTTTTTTTTTTCCATCCACAACAAAGCTAAGTGCCTGGGGGTGGGTGAGGGTGGGACACAAATCGAGTCGAATTTACATAAATTGGATTTGATGCGACTGCTCAATTTGCGCGTGTGTAGCTGCGGCACGTATTGGCCCAATCTCCCCCAGAATCGACACAATGTCGCGGTGCCCCGCTTAACTTTTAGACAAAGATTTTACAAAGTTTTCTTTGTTTTTTTTAACATATAATAGTAAAAAACCACAGTCCAAACATTGTCGAACGATTCGAAACTCTTACAAGAAATAATTTCTTAACTCATTACAGGATAATTCGTCTATATGGATTAAACTTATTTTGTTGTAAGCGTGCCATAATTTTTTCTTTTACTTGAAATAAAGTAGTACTTAAAAGTATTGATTGTATTATTTGTATGTATTTATGTACTGATATTATTTGATTAATTATACCAACATGTATCGGAAAATCTTTCCATTATCAGGGTGTTTTATATAGGTATGTCAAAATATCAAAATGAATAATATCTTTTGTTTTTTGTTTTTCTAAATTATTCATTTTGATATTTTGACATATATAAAATACCCTGACGATGGAAATGTTTTTCCGAAAAATGTTGGTGTAATTAATGAAATAATATAAGTCGATATTTTTTTTAAATGTCATTCTACAATGTTGCTGAATCAATTGAAAAAAAGTAATACTTTATTTTATGCACAAAAGTGATTGTACACAATATTAACGACAGCACGGTTCCTTAATTCACACTTATTTCGACCTAATCACTCGTCTATCCCACTCTCTCTGTGGATACTGACGCAGTACCACATGTGGGTGCCTTAGATGAGTCATTCTTAGACATATCCAGCAAAAATTAAATAATGCAAAATCAATCGCTTTTTATCATTGTTAGCACATTTTTATTTTTTATTTTTTAGTATTTATTTTTTGTCTAAAAAAAATTAATACTTGACAAACTGCACAATAGTTATACGATGTACAATTAAATTTGTAAATAATAGAATATAGTAGTTAGTATATGCTAAAATGCATAGCAGTTTTATGGCGTATACTTATTTTATTTAGTTGATAAAAAAATTAATTCTTGTAATATTTTGAGTACCTTGGTCATGGACACTAAACCAAGAACGAGTCGAAGCTTTTGAGATGTGGATCTATAGACGCATATTGAAAGGTTCCTGGATGAATAGAGTGACGAATGATGAAGTCTTGCGGCGTATGGAAAAAGACCGAGAAGTGCTACGAACGATAAGAAAGCTGGAGTATCTCGGACATATTATGATAGGACCAAAATATAGTCCAAACCAACTCATCATCCAGGGAAAAATAAGTGGTAAAAGAAGCCTAAGAAGACGCCGCATCTCATGGCTACAAGTATAACTCGACTGAGTTGTTCTGTATAGCGATAAATAAACTCGTAATCGCTAGAATGATCGCCGATCTCCGATAGGAGACGGCACAAAAAGAAGAAGAAGGTCTAGTAGAATCCAAAGATTCGAGGGTTCCAATTCCCTCAGCGAGCTGAGTTATATTCCAGAAAATAAGCTTACTGAAATTAATAAAACTAAGTTAAAACTCTTGATTTATTAAATTTTCTTAAAAATATTATATTATCACGGTATCGTGGCTGTGGGTGGCAAATGAAACTCTAGAAATTAATTACCGATTCATTAATTATTTAAATAAATCCGAAGTCACTGGACATGTTTTTTAATTCACACTAAATTCGTAATTCGCTCTTGAAAATCTTTCACGCGTATCTCGAAATACTAATTCACTGGTTTGTGTTGCCCTGATTACTATGAAACACTTGTCACACATCGGTAGGTATTTTCTTCACTGGCTGTGTATTTGTCGCTTGTTCAATTTATTAATTGTTTCATGACATAAGCATTTATTTTCATTTAAAATTTTTTACACTATTTTGTGTACGCGTGTAAAAAACAATAATAATAATAAATTTTTAGCGCAGAAAAGTTTGTAAATCCTGGGTTTTATTGCCAGTCTTATTTGTACCTCCCGATGTTAACACCTCGTTCTAAAACTTTTCATTCCTGGAGGTGGCGCGTCTTACCATCGTCTCTGGAGACGCTTTACTCCGTGATTGGAATTTCAATTCATCCTGGAAATGTATGATTAAATATCTGATGTTGTAACCTTAAACCATCTGCGAAACCAATAAAATCTATTCATAGTTCTAAAAGATTTTAATTTATTTTATCACCAGCATTTTATTTTTTAATCACATTTCAATAACCGTTAATCTGAAAGTCAAAAACCTTCTAAAGATAAGTATTATCTTCAAAATACATAAAATGGTTGAAAAATGATTTGGCAAGTAGATTGTGATGCAGCTTAATTATTAAATTTTTTGATGACGACACATTTTATTGTGGTTTAGCAATTTATAGAAAAAATTCTCAGTTTGTTTTTATCATGAAAGGTTGTTTTAGAGAATTGATGTTGCAATTAAATGGATAGGAAAGGTGTCAGGTTTACAAGTAGTGCACAAATATTTTTTTGGACGGCAGATTATGTCATTTGTTTCAAGGTACTCGTATTTTTTTTAAAACACATATTCCTTCGATAGCCATTTTGCTTTGTTTTCCAGTTACAAATTATTTTTCAGTGCACATTAAATATAACAATTCTAAAGTGGTTGTGTGCTATACTAGGTAAATTAGTGCTAAGCACTAAATAAAAAATCTATATTAATTAAAATCTGGGAAAAATTCTTTGAAACTCCAGAAATAAAATAAAAGTGGTATAAAAGGACTATGAAATAATGATACGAAAATAATACGATAATAATAAATGATATGATAATAATACTGCGATAATTCATGTCTATATATAAAATTAACTAGAAAATAATTATTTCTTAGATAGATAAAATGTGAATTCTTACCACTTAAACAAAACAAATCATTATACCGATGGTCACAAACTAAAACATTCTTGAATAATACCTTATAAAAGCTTAGACGATGATGAATACCTTTTAAAAAAATATAAATTAATAATTTCACATTTCCTAATCCCTCCTTTCGATTTATCCTCGTAATGTGCAAAAATATCTCTTAAATCGTGTAACGAAAAATTAATAAATAATATTTTTTTACTCAACGCCAATTCGTAAATAATTGCCATACTTAACCGTAATACGTATACGAAAAGATGTAGGAATGTGCAGGAAAATCAGGAAACT
The DNA here is from genome assembly GCA_016648135.1 of Agrypnia vestita. Taxonomy (NCBI): domain Eukaryota; kingdom Metazoa; phylum Arthropoda; class Insecta; order Trichoptera; family Phryganeidae; genus Agrypnia; species Agrypnia vestita. The sequence goes on along the minus strand of JADDOH010000270.1, from coordinate 30,166 downwards.
GTAGGTATGATGGTTAAAAATAAAAATTACTTCTATTTCTCTGGCATTCAAATTTCAGTCCATGAATTTTGAATTTGAATGCCTTTTAATATTGGAATCTTTTGAAAATCAGTTTTAATATTGCGATTATTAAAAATCGCGAAGCCCAAATGTAATATCAATATCAATATTGTACAACAAAAGTTACAGAGCGATCCCCCCACTTCGGTATTGGTATCGGAGGGTGGGGGAAGTGCTCATTCCAAGCCATTTCCTCAATGCGTGTACTGGATCTACTGAAGGGGAGACGTGGGTGAAGACGGCACTTAAATATGCGAAGAAAAAGAGTAACACATTTAATTATGATGTCTTTCAAAATAGCCTTTTGTAAATGGCTTCATTTTTCTTGGCATGTGAGTCAACGGTTGAAGATACAATCACTGTCTATCAATATTTGAATTATTAATGTTTTCATTTTAGTTATCACAAGCTTTTTGCTTGTTTTCTGCCGGTTCCTAAAAATAAGTATTAAGTGTATTTAATTATTTATAGCCGACACCCATGAAATAGTAATAACGACTTTTATCAAAATATTTTAACTTTTTTTTATATATTTCCCCTGTCGGCAGTTAAAGGTACTTTTATAAACCCTGGCGATTGGGCGGAACGGAATGAAGTGGTTTGCGACTTTGCTAAGTCCTATATGTACCTACTGTATTTTTGACGGGTATGCAGGCTCGGCGATAGCAACATCGCTATCGTTGATGCCTTAAATTCGAACGAAATTACGGACGTTACACGAAGTTACGGAAACAGACAGACAGATGGTTGGACTGACGTCTGGACAGACGGACGGATGTACAGACAACGAAATTATTGTGTTCAACATTTTGGTTTTAAGCTTTTGAAATATGTATCTATAAAACAATGCTTAAAATAAACTGTGTGTTTTGTTGTATTTTTTAATTTCAATTGTAATTTTTAATTTCAAACACAAAGTGTCTTACAGGATGCATGTCTGCAAATTCAGTTTAACAAATTTATTATTAGTAAATAAAAGGAAATTTTAACAAAATTGCAAGTAGTACAGAATTTAATTAACAAAAATAAAAAAAAATACAAATAAATCAATTATTTAAAATAATTGAATTGCAAGCATGGAATACGTGTAATATCAATATTTTTATTATTTTGAAAAATAACTAAATGCTTCTGCTATGAAAATAGGACTTACTTAGTAGTCTCCTGGATCACTCGATGAGTGCTACAACCAGTAGAGAAAGTAATCAACGCGCCATAAAGCCTTAGAAATTACAATTAAATAATAGATTTACATAAAAATATAATACACTGTTAAATATGATATGTAATAAAAAGAAAATTTAAAAATCTTAAATAATGTAAAAGTATATTTTTAACATTTAACTTCCTTGCTACAAGCTATATTACATACATGACCACCATATAATTTTATAGATAGAATAGGACTACTTCCTAATACTTCACATTGGATTGAATATCACCATCTAAAACTGCCACTAAAAATAAACACCCAACAGCCAAAAACAGGTCTTAATTTTTTTATTAACTCACTAAGTGTATTTTTTCATATTAATATATGTGAAGATAAATATATATAGATATTATATATCTATATATAGCTATATATATATATATTTTTTTTTTATTTTTTAAACATATATATTATTTTTACATTCGCTATTACTTTTTTATTCAATAATATACATACACTTGTTTTCTTCATTAATATTTTATATTTATATCTACAATATATTATTTAATTTTATAATTATATAGCATTTCGTTTCATATTTATAGTATTTTTTCTCACTATATCATCATCTGCTCATATTAGCACAGGTTCATTCTAATGAGATGAATGGATCTTATTCAAAGCAATATAAATTAAGTTCAAGATAAATAAGAAAAAAGTAATGATAAATTGACAAAAAACCATGATCTGAACCAATCTTTATTACTCCCTTAAGAAATTGAGCTCACCAATACATTTGACATATTTTCCATCGCAACGAACCAAAAAGTATATAAACCGATCTCCCGACAATCCGATACCGAGGAAATAAAACGAAATACCCCGCGAAGGAATAAATTTTAATGCACGCAACATTAAATAATAATTTTCGAGCTTTCAAATACCACCCCTATCTGCGCGCCATTCACGGACGCCCTAAGTCCGCGAAGCGCCCAGCGCCGCTGCCTTAAACCGGGATTATCGACCGATTTGTGAATATCGCCCGCCGAGCATATTTTAGAATTTCGAATTTGGAAGTTCTGAAAACGCCTTTTCCGGTCGAAACACGAAAATACGCGGGAAAAAACAAGGGAAGAGGTTTGGGGGGCGATAAATTTGATATTATTCCGTTTCAAATTACGAACGAATGCCTTCGGCTGGTGACCGAGGGGTCGCAAGTCCCGCCGAGGGACGCGAGCGAAACGCGGGCTTCGCGACGCGGCGATAGGGATGAAATTGGTTTTTTTCGTGTTTTGACGTGTTTCGGTTCGATTTTTGTCTGGTTTTTAAGTACACCGTTATAAGACATGGCTTTCTTGTTCGATAATGCGAATTTTACTTTCATCTTTGCTAACAATATGCTCTCTGGTGGGGGCGGTCTCCTTCCACTGCGCCGTCGGAATTCGCAATTTACGATAAATTAAGCAATGCGAATTTTCGAGACGGCGGAATCTATAAATTTTATTCCCGGCGTATTTTTCAATATAAGGAAGACAGCGGGATTCTGTTGCTGTTTTCCAAATAAATTACAATATTAATACATTCGTACTTTCTTAAACATCTTCCTTAAGTAAAGGAAGATGTTTAAGAAAGTACGAAAAGGAAATTGATTTATTTTATTTTAAGTACACGAGTGATTACGTACGATAATATTAAGTAAATTGTGTAAGTCTGATTCATTATATTATATTTAACCAAACCTTTAAAATGTTAATTCAGACAGCTACAGAAGAAAACGTGTATCTAGTCTCTTGCCTCACCACAATGGTTTAAAACAAATATTATGACTACGAATTATTTAAATACTATGTAAAGTAAAAATAGTATGTATGCAATGGAATATTATCTTAATAATAATAATTTCTTTATTTCTCTATTTGTTTGTAACTTCTTTTATATATTTATTTTGTTTTTATTCCTTTTTCGGTTATGTTTTTTTTTTTGTTTATAAATAAAGAAGCATAATTTTTGACGAATTAAATAAAATTGACATATAAATAAACTGAATAAATGTTTTTTAAAAAAAAATTTAAAAAACATTTATTCAGTTTATTTATATGTCAATAAAATAAACGTCGTGAGGTGGATAATAGAAATTCACGGTTTGTTGTACATGTATTAAGAAAAATTATTTTTTCATTTTTTTTTTTTACATAAATTAATATAATTTAAGTTTCAAAATAAGGAAACAATTTATTCTACTATCTCTATGAGAGTCAGAGAGAGACTCGTGTAATAGAGAAGGATTATTGCAGGTGTATAGTATTAATACGCATTAATCTAAATAGTACAATATTGAACGGAATGTATAAAAATGATTATATACAAAGAAATATTATATTAGTAAAAAGTAGTAGTAGTCATAATTTCTGTTATATTATTATTTGATGATAATATTGAGGTGAAAGGTGCAATTTGTTGTAAACTGAAATTTTCGAACAGTTTCATGATTATTGTTAAAAATTTTAAATCGACCAAACTGCCGATAGTTATGCCTGTTGAAAGAGCTACTGTTATGCTGAATAATATTGCTTTGGACATTGATCTGTTCTATATCTATGAAAGGGTTTTCCGACTCAGGATTTTCTTACACTTTTGATATGATCTATGTTAATTTATCATTCATAATATTTACGATTTGAATGTATGTTTAATATGTGAATGTCATATACAAAAATAAATTGAATTGGATTAAATATTGTTATCAATTCACACATAAACTAATCGCAGAGAGTAATTAAGTGCAGTCAATATAATTGCGCAATATATTGTAAATAAATAATATATCGGCAGTCATGCTCAGTTTTGTCTGGGTGTTTTGTGATGTGTTTTGCTTCTCTAATTGGGCTTCTTGGCCTATTTAGCTAAAAAAAATAACATTAACAATTTGTTCTAGAAATATGGAGTTTTATGTATCACGCACTCGAACGATAGCCAACGAAGTTTATTAATATTTCGCTTTTGGACTGAGCCTTAATTATGAAGAATATATCTAAGTTGCCACTTCTGGAAGACATCTCGTTATAGTGATTGATCATTCAAAACACTTGATGAAAATGATTTTTCTCATCATGAGATAATGTCAGAATTTCAATAAACGGGCGCCGTTTCGAATCACACACGCGCACACACAACCGCACTTCAGATTACCCCTCAATGATCATTACGCGTCGCAGCCTCCTCACACGGCATCCCTCCCGGATCTGAGACACCCCCAAATCCACCCCTATAAGACGACAATGAAATATTGTCACCACACTTTATTTATACATCTCACACGTGAGCTTCCCCGCGCTGACATATTACGGTACATCCCGCCTTCAATAGGCACATTAAAATACCCATTTCTTATTCTTTGGAAGCATTTCGAAGGACCAACCTATGGAAGGGTGCGTTGTTAGATAGAATCGTAGTTTCAACATAGTTTGTTTTATTAATAACTATACTCATTATCAAGTATGATCCATTGAAGACCCTGGCCTTCTCAAGCAGTAGTTGTTGCTACTGAAGTCTGTCATCACTGTAACATACAATACAATAGACATGATGACATGACATGATGGTCTAAACGTAAATATTAGCAAGACAAGGTTTATGGTTTTTAGCCGAGAGAGTCATCCAAATGTGTGCCTTCAATAACTCCTTCCCCTTTGGAGTAATTAGAGTAAAGGGGAAAGGGTAACTTAACTCCAGGGTATGCTTGGCTACAATAGTTTAGAGACTAGAAGGAATGTGTATTTGATTACACATTTTTATCGATTGTTGCGCGGTATGATCGATAATCCTGAAATTATGCAGAGCATTGGTTTGTATGTTCCTGATAATTACACTAGACATCGTCAGCATAGATTGTTTTACATTCCAATATACAGGACCAACCTGCCGATGGTTATGCCTGTTGGAAGAGCCACAGCTATGCTGAACAAAATCGCTTTGGGTATTGATATATTCCATGTGTCTGAGGGGGTTTTCCGAAGCGGGATTCTCCTACACCTTTGACCAGATTTTATGTTATTTTTAATTTATTAAATATTTTCATTTTTGATATATACTTCCTAATATGTATGCCTTAAACATTTTGTTTGTCATGTACATATTATCATGAAATAAATTGATTAAAACTTTATAAATAAGTCGTTTGTACGTGGTACATCCACTGTTTGATAATGGCCTTACAAGCCCAAACAGCTGTAACACCTAAAAATATTTAACCCGTAGAACTTAATAATAATATTTATTAAAATTTAATTTATATTAAATTTTGCTAAAAATAAAATGTTAAAGATATCCTAGACTGACATGATAAGTAATAGTGAAGTTTTACGTAGAGAAAACACAAACAGACAGCTACTTAACACAGTAAAACTGCGTGAAATTGCATACTTTGGTCATATAATGAGAAGCAAAAAGTACTCCATTCTTCAGCTCGTCTTGAAGGGGTCATAGAAGGATCGGAAGGAGCAGCATTCTTGGTTTGGAAACGTCCGAGAGTGGACCAGGATAAGAAGCATGGAAGAGCTGTTCCGCACTGTCCTGGACAGAGAAACTTTCTCCCAGGTGATCGCCGACGTCGGGGGAACCCGACAGGGCATATGAAGAAGAAAAGGGCACAATTTCAGTAATAAACTAAGTTTTTACGCAAATAATTGTATTTTCATCTACTTATTTTAATTTCGCGCCAAAAGCCTGAAGATGTCATGGTGTCTACGTGACGTCAAGCCTAAATAAACATTGCATTATGTCTATGACAACAGTTCAATCGACACCGTGATAGTTACATCTATCTGAACGGTAACTGAACTTTCAGTTAAAATGACCGTTGCAGAATTTTATATTTTTCGTTTATTGAAAATCTTATTAATATCAATGTCTATTAAAACTGATCAATTTTTAGAATCCTTTCAAAATATTTTCTTCTCTAAAATCGCTTATTCTTTAATTATTTAATACTGTCATCATGCCTATTGGTCGCAAAATAATTTTATTAATCATAAATTTGGACTTATATTTTGATTTAACGATATTTTGATTAGCGCATACATATACACGCCCAAATACCACCCCTTTCAAATCTTGCGCAGTTACACTTCACGATCAACATTCACTCTTCTCCAGGCTACCCCTCACGATACAACTGTGTTTAGTATTTGATGCTAGTCATACGACAATTTTCATCGTTACACTTAAGGATTCTGAGTAAAATTTATAAATAAATAAAATTTAAATCTCCCTTCTAGAGAACCGAATCCCGACATCCCGCAAAAGTATGACATGAAAATAGCAATTTACAAATATTTAATTTATTACTACTTTTCCAAGCCCTTGTATATATTTATAGTATATTTTTGACGGTCCACGGAGAGGCAGTGGTAGTAATGTGCGTAGGGCGCCGTCTGCCGCTCGTGGGTCCCAGGTTCGCGCCCTACTTTCAGCCGTATAATTTGGTTTTTTTAGCCGTGAATATAGTACTAATCTATTTTTGGCATATACCTACTGCTTTATTCATTTCAGTATTCATATATTGCACAATTATTTTAAACATAACTAACACTACGTTTTTTTTATATTATAGATAGTAAAAAAAAGCACATTCAATAAAAATAAGTAATAATAAATAAAAACATTATTTAAAAAATGAGCAATCATAATAACATTTTTTAACCCTTTTCCCGTCATCCAATCGAGCTGAAACATTGCAAGCAGACTCGTGACGACGATCAAGAAGATCTATCAAATTTTCGTTAAAAAAATTAATAATTATAGTATAATTTTGGATTTTTAGAAATTTTTAATGTTTTTTTCATACAACTTACTCAGTTGTATGAAAATATTTCGACGCATCTGGTAGACACTAAGCCTGATTATAGTATAATTTTGGATTTTTGTAAATTTTTTATTACTCCCTTTCGTAGCGTAGCCCGACCGAAGCCCAACGCGTAGGTTAAGCGCCAAACCAGTTTCCACTTGTAAATGAGAAAGGGAGTATAATAAAAACTTTGTTTTTTGGGTTAGTTTTTTACTTTTTTAATATAAGTCCCATACAAATTTTAACTGGCTTTTCGTTTCTGTCAACAATGGAATGTTAAAACACGTATTTTTTTAACTGGAAATTTTTAAAAGTCAACTTTGAGAGAAACTACTCGTAACTTCGATCTTCTCTTAGGTAGAGTGTACGGCATCACACACGTACAATCGATGTAAGATGCACCGCTGTCAGTGGATTGGACCGTGGAGGGGGGAAGTGGAGGGGGAATGTCGCCGCGACGCCGACGCCCGGAAACGGAAATCCAGATAAATGACACCTGAGTATTGCGAAACTGAATTCGGTATGAATTAAAGTAAGTTATCGCGCGTGTGTATGAAAAAATCAAAGCTTTGAGGCTATCAATCTTTTCGATTCGTAGCTAGGGGACTCGACATTTATTCAAAAAACATAACGTAATGAAATAGTAAAAAGCTAACCCGTAAGAACCAAGTTTTTACTAATTTGTATTGTTTCCAATTTGATATTCTATCAACATATTTCTCTTGCTTTAAGTTCATGTGGAAAATCTATTCCATATATATTATTATCCTTAAAACTCATATAGAATATTGAAAACGTAATAATTGGTATAGGGGGGCACGGCGTTGGCGAAACCGCCTGATCGGACCCATAGCTCGAGTCAGACTAGTTGAAACAGGTTTCGCGCCTTCTCCACGCGTCGGGCTCCTTTCTGATTTGTATGGTTTACAATTTGAAAAAACGTTTCGAAAATTTCGAAAAATCCAAAAATATACTATAATTAAATTTTTTTAAACGAAAATTTGTTAGATCATTGTTATCGGAATACTCTGGAACTGCCTACTGCACTCTGGGATTATCTACAACATTCGAATGTTGTAGATATGTTTCTGTCAATTCCAGGCTGTCTCAGGCATCTCCCGAATGTTGAAGATAATCCCTGAATGCTGTAGAATGTTCAATAGCATTCCATAGTGTTGTTCCAAAGTGACACATTACAAGGAATTCAGACAGTGTGCGATTTATTTTGTTTGCCATTTCAATACAAAAATTGAGTCGTAAAGTCACAAAATCCACTCTTCATGAATTTATAAAAAAAATAGTTAAGAGCGTCATACGGTATAGTTTCTAAAAATCTATCGGAATATGACTACATTGAAGCAAAACCCCATTCCACATTGCGTTGAAATATTCAAAAAAATATTTGACTGAGTTGCAAAACTCGCTCCATATCACGCGCGAGTTGTGAAATACTCTCTGGAAGAGTTGAAATGTTTAGGTAAGAAACTGTCAAAATATTGTTCATTCACTAAAAGTGTGTAACATAACCGGTTTTCTTTCAAGATGAGTTATAAAATACACTGCGTGTGTTTTTTTTATATTGCTTTATTTAAATAATACGGCGATTTTTTTGAAATTGTGGCATGTTTCATAAACGTATTATATCAAAAAAATATTTTTGTTGTTTACTCATAAGCTGTAAAGGCATGCAGAGTGGGTTTGATAACTTTACGACTCAATTTTTCCAGTAAAATAATTTGTGATCAGTAGATTTCAACAGCTCAGCCTACTGCGATGCAGTTTTATACATTTTTGTAGATACATAAGTGATATCTCAAAGCTGTACAATACATTTTCCATATTTCTTTTCTACCAATTCACCTATTCTACTACTACAAGTGCATCAACACTAGTGGCACTGATACTTTCACTAACTACCTGATTATAATCTACACATAAAGTTAAGTAATTGAATGTTACGGCGTTTACCTTGTGGAAATCCATTATGAACAAATAATGAAATAAAACAATCAACTTTGTTTTTTTCCATTTATATTTAAGCCACTTGTTTCACTACATGTTTCGGAAACGTCCGTAATTGGCGAAAAATACTTTATATAGATACAATATCATACGATATTACCAGAAAACTACCAAATAATATAAAACCAGCTTTCTACACGGACAATACAATCGAAAAACAATTGAAAAATAGTAAATCTAAAAATCCTAACAAATTACACTGTAGTGGTATTTATAAACTAGAATGTGGAGATTGTGAGATGTCATATATAGGAAGGACAGGCAGATCAATTGAAAAAAGATTCAAAGAACATAAAAGGTGCCTCACAAATCACAATTTTTCAGAATACGCCAATCACATTATAGAAAATAACCACACTTTCAGCAATACAAAAATACACATCCTACATAAACAGACATACGGCCTTAAACAAAATAATTTAGAAACACTGGAAATTCATAAAAACATAAACACAACAAATAACATAATCAATAATCAAATACAACCCTTCACATCACCCCTTCTTACAATGTTCCCGATCTCCCACCACTTAGATACCCCCTCCACTTCTACCGAATCCACAACACACACACCAGACAACCATTCCTACATACCTCAGTCTTAATTCACCTGATGAAGGAAACGGACGTTTCCGAAACATGTAGTGAAACAAGTGGCTTAAATATAAGTGGAAAAAAACAAAGTTGATTGTTTTATTTCATTATTTGTACATATAAAGTGATCACTTAAGCCAACCATACGATAGGTCGTAAGTCCTATGTACACCCAAAAAACTTCAATACCTACTTTCCCATAAAAATACAGTTTCGTCTCTGTGAGACATCTATAATGTACATTTATTAAGTATTTTTAGTTCGGCTAAAAGTTATGTTTGAAAATTTTCCTGTTAAAATATTGTTGTTTTATAATTTGAAGTGAAAAAGGATTGATAAACTTTAACAAAATCTGACATATTATAAAAAAACCCTATTATTTTGAGGGTGGACACATTTCTGTACTCACTGCTGTAACTTATGTTAATATCCAACACATTATATCTGGAATAAAAAGCTAAATTGAATGTTTATCTGAGAGAATAGATAAACATTCAATTTAGTTTTTTATTCCAGAATATTGTTAACATATTACTCATCCTATAATTTGCGCCCCTGTATTATATATGAGGGGTAAAGAAACAATGGCAGCAATATACATATAAAGTATTTCTGAGATAAACACAAAAAACTTGATACTGCTCAAGAAAATTTCTCCGAAATCTATGAAATTTACATGTAATTGAAAATTTGTTTGGAAACAGTTGCCTTTTTTTTCCTTTATTATACCTATATAAATAAATGTTTCATTTTAAAATATGAATATTGCTGTCTTTGCTATGATTGTTCAGTCTAAAATCGATATAAATTCTCACTTTAGTATAAAGCGGCTGTTTTGTCACGTGACACATCTTTGGGAGTTGATTGGTTCAAGTGGATTCTGCTATCTTTGCTTTTTGTAGTGATTTAAAAACATGATTTATGAAGAGATAGTGCTATGTTTCCTGTAAAATCTCGAATTACATTCCAAATTACATTTTTCTACCTTCGTTCTTACACCCCTAATTAATAAATGGACATCGACATTCGCGCCTCATTTCGTAGAATATTATTTTCCACCCTTAAAAAAGTGAAAACTCGTATGCGAGGGATTCAAAAGAAATCGGGCAGACCGTATTAAGCGCGCAAAAGTAATACGAGACGTAAATCTCCCGGAACATTCCATTACCCATCGAATGAAAAGTTTAATAAGACGTTTTTTCTCAAATGACCGTAATGCGTTTAATGCGGCCTTTTGTATCGGGCCGACATAAATATCGCAAAGATAAAATTATAACACAATGGGATATTGTAAGAAAAATGTTTACCCATTCACTGGGCGCTTTTTAACGAGCGAAAAAAATATATATTAAGGAAGAATGCGCGGCAATGGCGGCCGTACCCTTCGAGGTAATATATCTATTACTATTAAGCATAATGATGCGATGTCTTAAGAATGACTTAATATCTGTTGCCGAAAATAAATAAGTTCCATCACCCCGGCCCCTCCCCGCGCGCCGCCACTGCGTGCCCTATTTAGCAATTTTTTAGCATTTTCTTTCGGTCGTCTTCCCTTTCGTCGCCTTTCGCCAGTGACGTCGCAAATTATTTCGAAACGATCTTATAAAAATAAAAAACGATTAAATTTTTTTTTTGTATCCACAGAGTTTATTTTATGGTTAATAATTATCAATTTTTGTTAATTAAAAACTTTGTATTAACCACTTGGAGTAACTTTACGTCTACCGGTTTTGATACCACTGTATCATCGAAAGGACGGACGCATACTAACTATCCATTACTTATTTTAGCCAACAAATATTTTTTAACGGGGGCGTGGCTACAGTTATGGTGGGGTAATTGACAAGTAGACAAAGAAATGGAGAATATATCAAATAATGGATTATTCATAAAATTCAACTGGTTATTAATTATACTGCCTTAAGTGTTCAGGCATTTCTTGATTTCTAATATTAGATTGGATAACTTAGAAATATTTTATTATGTAGCAAATTAACCACCAACAGTTCAATATTGACCCTAATTGATGCTCTTTCAGTGGCATTAGAGCACAAAGTATAAATATTATATGCACATTTTGAATATCATATAATTACATAGTACACTTTTTATGATAAATAATGTCATTTGGCTAACTTAACCTTATATGTATTTTTGTTATAATTTGCCAAAGGTTTTATGCAATATTTTCGTATTTTTATTTGATCGGAACGTTTTTAAAAATTTTTGAATAATAATATCCAACGATTTCATAATCACTCATTTATTTCTAATTCTTTCAAAAGAAAAGAAAAAAACGTGGGTCTTTCTTCGTGTACTTTTTCTCGTGTAACAATGTTTTATTGAGCGTTTTAGAAAAGATTACATACAAAAAATATTTTTCAAGGTTTTCCGCTCAAATGCCTGAAATTTCAGAGCTCAAACATCAACACTTGTCTTATTAAGTACAATACTCTTCGTACTTAAAAAAAAATACATATTTTTCGTCAGTTTTTAAATCTCAATATCGACCTCCGCCACTGTTTCTTGTTCCCATATATAAATTACAGGCAATTTATATTGCTTTTTACTATTTTTTTAATATCTCCCCTTGTAAGGCCGCCTTTAATGGCGGGTTTAAACAGGATCACAAAGTGTTCCCGGAAGGGGGAGGGGGCGGATGGGAGTCCTGAAGGGGTGGGGGGTGAAAATTTCTAAAAAATGTCCACGGATGGCGTCATGCTCAAAGTGCCTTCATTGAAAATTTTGTACATATCTACTTGCTTTCAAATTTATTACGTGCATATATCGGATATGATTTCTAGCATCAGTATGAGCAATAAAAGCATTTTGAATGTCTTAAATTGAAATCCGGTAGCGTTTTTCTTATCTTAACATTTATTACTTATACAAGAAATATTCTAAAATTTTTTTCATTACTTGCTCTACTATCTGGCGTTTCCATATAGTTAGATTCATGTTTATATTAAATTCACATTTCCATATATTTCACTGAAAAAACTAAAAATCACGATATCAAGAAAGAAAATAGCAAAAATAGTCTCAATAAATTCAAATCAGTTATTTTTATCAAAATTTATTTCTTTAAAAATATTTTCACACTAAAAAACCGAAAAATTTGAAACAAACAACATGGTATCTTTTTTTGACAGTTAGATTAAAAATATATTAAACACCGCAGTTGATGATGGTAATATGTTGCTTACTGAAAATAATTGTATCAACATATAAATTCCAAAGAGAGTAATGCTATTTTATGACGCCATAACGCATCGTTTGAGAAGTGTTTCTGCTTTGCAAAAGAGATTTTCCGCTATATAATTAATGTAAAAAGTATGTCCAAGAATTAATTGATTTTATCTAAATATTTTTTTTAAATAATCATGAGATAAGTATCTTATATGGAAGCGATCTTCTGTCGTATACACTGTGACTTATATCAATATATATATATATCGGCATGATCACTGTGTTCGTTTAAAAATTGCACACTCCGCGTTATGGTGTGCCTATTCATTACGTCCGTTCTGCATTTTGGGACATGGAATAATGCATTATCGTAAATTCGGTATGAATAGGCAGTAATTGTCTTGTATATTTGGAGAGTCGACGATGTTTTCTTAGGATTTGGACCCCCAATATCACTCCTTCCTGCCTTCGCGGCTTGAGGTTGCAGTAATTGAATTCTCTGGTCAATTCTTCGCGGTGCATTTTGGAATATAACAGATACCTGTTCTGCGTATGTATAAAAAGCGCAAAGATTTATTTTAAATCTGTTCAACCATGGCGATGTATTAATTTTGGTATAGGCTGCAAACAGCCATTTCTTATTCCAATTTTGATCGGATTATAAAATTATACATTTGCTCCTCGATGCATTTCCCATTCCAAAATCTTTTATAACATTACATGTATTATATTATGTTTCACGAGGTTAATATATTCAAAACCGCATTAAATGTTTTGGAGAAGAAATAAACATTACCTTGATTCCATGAATTATTATATTTATTCTAGAATAAGGCGGCACTCTGCGTACAGTCTCTGCACCTATTTAATATGAATTTTTTTGGATTGCATTAAAATGGATTTAAAAAAATAACATCAGATTTGTGGATTAAAAAAGAACACTATATATAATACTAGCTCACTTGCGTAGATTTTTAGTCATTTTTTATCACTTTATGTATTAACTTTGAAATATAGATATTATGGCCTCGTGGATTTTTTTAAAGAATTTTTTGAACTTTACAACTTTCATAGAGATAATTTAAACAAACATCTCTTACCGTTAAGGCAGCGTTCATAAAAAACGCATCGCTTGACCATTTTTTCGTCGACTTTATTTGTAAAATACGAAACCATGAAAAGCCCTTTTATTTTATTGGGATAATATATAGCCTTTGGCCACCCCGAAAGTCCATTCTAAATATTTGCGAAAGAATTTTTGAAATCAGTTGAATAGTTTCGGAAATTACCTGCTACAGCCAAACTTACAAACTTTTCATATATATATATCACTTTACACAATGTAACACAATTTTCACCCATGATAGAATATACAATAGTTACATTGTGAAAAGTGATCACTTAAGCCAACCATACGATAGGTCATTAGTCCTATGTCCACCCAAAAAACTTCTATACCTACTTTCCCATAAAAATACAGTGTCGTCTCTGTGAGACATCTATAATATACATTAATTGATGAATGATGTCTCTGTGACAAAAATCCAGCACTGTTCTGAAAGATTTGAACAAAATTAAAAATTTTTTGAATAAAAATACTTAATGTAATATTTCTTATACTTTTTTAGAAAAAAATAATTAGTACAAAAATATTCTTATCAGCAACTATTTCTTAATTTAAAAACATGTTTCATTTACAATTAGCTAAGAAGAACAAAAATAATAAGTATTTTTTTGATCCTCCTTGATTTTTAACACGGTTTCAATCTTGGCATGTAATTCACCAAATTTTTGAGATAAACTTCTAAAATTTCTCATACCACCCAATTTCAATCATTTTATTAGGGTTATCCTTTGACGAAGGATTAGATATATTTATTTTTATTTATTTATTTATTTAAAAAAATCCTTGTTTACAAATAAATACTAATTTAACAATAAAACATAAGATAAAACATAACATTTATGTCAATGGTTTGTGTATGCCATAGGTTCTCCACAGTATTCAGATTTGGACTGTCTCCGGGCCAACGCGATGGTATTATCGCATTATTTTTCATAAAAGCTTTGATATGTTAGCATTTATTTTATTTTATTTATATTAATAACAAAATATCCTATGAGAAAAAAAAATACTTACAGATTTTGAACGATGGAATTGCGCAATCATTTTGCAAAATAAACTCAGATATATGAAAAATGCATTTCATAAAGTGGGTAATAAAAAGCCTTAATTTTTTTTAAATGTATTCACAATTCCTTTAATGAAAGCTAATTTTCACACTTCGTAAAAAAAAAAAAAAAATTAGAGACTTTATTTCTTTCATATAACATTTACCATTCTGTTTTACTTTAGGTGCCCATTTTAAATTTGAAAAAAAGGAAACCTTAAAATAAGATAATTTTAAAATTGTAAAATAAAATAAATCAGAAATTAAAATCAAATACAGAAAATAGATCAAAAAAATTAACGTCAGAAAAATCATAACAATCAGAATAATTAAAATTTCGAATGTGTGTCCGTAACTTCTATCTAGTAGCTGATATCATTCCATTTTCAAAATTAGAATCTTATTCCGTTCATAGTTCAATAGTCCATCTCATTCCGCTTTCAAAATTAGTGTGACTTCAAATTGTTAAATGAAAACATTTACTTTATGATTTTTAATAAAATAATACTCTGAATTTGATTATTTTGAAAATGTTTATATATTTTTTTAATATTTCAGTTTCCTGTAGGATCCATTGCTTTCTGTTCCCTTGCCCCCTCCCCTAGATTCTCAGTACATTGTCCGTGAGACGCTGTCTGGGTCTGCCCAGCGGTCTTTTCTCAGTTGGATTAGCCTTGTGTGCTATTTTAATGGCTCTGTCGCTGCTTGCTAGATGTACACGTCCTGTCCAAGCTGGTTGGCTAGATCTGAAGGTGCTGGTTATGAAAGGTTGTTGTGATAAAGACATAATATCTGCATTGCTCCTGTACCTCCAAGTGCCTCTTGCAATACCAGTGCCATCCTTTATATTCTGTTTTTCAAATTTTTATCAATAAATAATAGTATTTATGTATAAGTAACATGTTGTCATTATTATCAATAGTCGTGGCTACGGGAGGTAAATGGAAAAACGAAAAATTAAATAAAGATTTATTGATAAGTGATTAATTAATTATTAAATGGACAAAGTCACTTCTCACGTATTAAACGTAAAGCTTTTCTTTAAATAATACTTTGCAATATATCACTCGTATAAGAAAACTTTAATATCGCTGGGCACGTTCAATTCTCGCACATAGTATTTATCGCATTTATTTATTTCGCCACTGTCGGTAAGTATTCGCCCGATTTTTTCTCTGGTATCTATCGCTCCGAAATTCACAACTGGGCGTGCCAGATCGTTGACTTACTTTGCACCGAATGAAGTATCAAAACAAACTGCCCGCTATTTATACGTGATCAGGTTGGTTTTGAACCTCATAGATTATTCTATTCCTTTCTAGTGTTTTGGAGAAAGTTCCCGCCGCTCCAGATTGTTCCAGGCGTTTTCCAAATATTGTGGATAACTTTTGTCTTTTGTCTTAACTTATTACTTTATCTTTACTTAATTTGTGACATATTTAGTACAACTGAGTATTTTTAAATATCCTGTCACAGAGTATAAAATTGTACAGAGATAAATAAAACATCTTCTATATGCGATGGGATTGGTTCAGAGCGGAGGAAATATGTCCTCTTTGCGCATAAAAAAACTGCAATTAAAGAATTTATTCTTGCAATATTATTCACGAAGTTTTCACGAATAGGTATATGCATTATGAAAAGGTTATTTTTCGAGAAATTCGCGGATTTACGAAAAAAAAAAATATATTTTCGTGCTATATTTCGTTACACTGGGATAACCATTCTCAAGCTGGTCTCTCTGACAATGCAAGAATAAATTCTTTAATTGCTTTTATGTATATTTATGAAAATGGCGCTATATAAATTATATGTGTATGCTAATGCGTATGGCTTTATATTTACTTACTTATACACTAGTTATTTACACTAGTTATTTAAATGATCTTTTTAATTGTTGAAGGGGTTAAATGTTGAAATAAAATAAATATATAACAATGGATTGCTATAGACCGTTCTTGATCCTTCGATAAGGTTGTGACTTATTAAAAGGGATTCTTTCTCCGAATTCTATCGGTAACTTTGTAATGCAACAGATTCACATTGTGGTAAATAGTCAGACAGTAAATAGTGTTCGCGCAGTTTAAAACAAAGAATGTTAATGCGTCGTGAAAATCAACAACCCTTTCAGTTTTTCCATCACGGCGGGGGGCGGCGATATTCGGGGGTGGGGTGTAATTGCCGCGGCGGAAAGTCTCGCATTAGCGATGCACCATTAAAATCTGCGGGAAGATAATAACAGTTTGTTGTTTGCTAACTAGAAGCCTATTTGGCGTTTACTGAACAAAAAAAACAAATCACAAACGCAATCCGACTACGCTTATGCCAAAACTAATATGCATAGTACGTGTCGTCATGCTGTGTCTAGTTAGGTTTGGTTAGGTTAGTATGTATATTGTTCTCAGATCAATCAAAACATTACGATTTTTTCTCGATACAATTGTATTAAAGTAATAACTCGTATGTCTATCTTTGATTAGTTAGTCATTTTGTATGTGTTAAACAAGGATTTTATTAAAATTATTTATATCTCTTACTAATATTATTATCTATCATAAATCTTTTTTTTTGATAAAATGATTGAAATAAGTAACGGGAAACATCTCGAAATGACTGGGCTATTCTCGTGAATTTTCGAACCATCGCGACGCGACATTCATCTATGAAAGGAGACCGGTCGGCTACCGCACAACAGTCATTGTTTGACCAGCGATAAAAAGCGAGTGACAAACGGATGACCTGCCGACAAGCGAGAAGTTTTCTAGTTCGGACCTGAGCGATTTAAATAACGTGCGTCAGTTTATGAGAGACAAGTTTCTCAGGAGTGATAAAAGTACAGTTAAGATTCTAGAACGAATAGTGAATAAGTGTGTGAATTGTTCCAGAAACGGATAAATCCAAGATGATGGTCCCTGTAACAGATTCTTCTGAGGGTAAGTATCTTTAATATAATTGAATATCGTTTTTGTCAATATTTTTTTTTTCGTATAGTTTGCGCTTTTTCTGTAGTATATATTTTTATATGGTCCCTAAAATGACTGATGTCAACTGTGCAAAATGTATGGTACAATTTTCGAAAGCTTAACGTGTAATAGTTTATTAAATACTTATTTAAGCGTCAATTCTCTTTGCTTTTGTAATCAGGACATTCAATTATATCGAGGATACTTATTTTCAAACGGATTCGCTATAAGGAACGTCGTCTTCGATGCTGCCCTAAAAATATTTAATAACTCTTAGTTTAGTTAAATTAATTAAAAAATAATATGTTTAATTTTAATTAAGTTTATCGCCCCGTACATGTATTGAAACCAGCTGTTGAACCAGAATGGAACTAGAACCAGATAGAAATTTCCGTTAGTTCATATCTATAAATTTTGCGATGAAAACAAAAATGAACTAGTGATAGAATGGCTCAAGAAAACATTAATAATTTATCTTAATATTGAATACGAAAGTTTGTTGTTTTATGTATTATTACGTGTTGTAGCGGCGGAGAGCGGATCCGCATCATTTATCATCCGGATAAGTGTGTTTTGGAAGAAATAGCCGGCGTATCCGATAAATACTCCCACCAACTTGTGATCCCGCAGATTACGGCGGGAAACTTTTATAAGTGCAGAAAAATAAAAGAAAATGTTGTCTCCTCCCTAAGCCGGTCCATCATCAGCATTGTGGATTCCGTGCCCTTATAATATAAGGGTGTAATATATGAGGCGTATAAAAGCAAAGGCAGCATTATCAAAAAAATTTAAAAATACAGGTACCGAGGATTACTAATTTAGAATGTAGTGAATTCTATATTTTATGTATTTATCCCTTCCAAAATCTTGTTATTATTTCCTAAACAGGGTTATTTGGAAAACATTACTAACCTCGTAGGTCTATATTCCTGCCTTGATTGTGAGTCGAAAATGTTCAATCTATTATGATCTAATATCAATAGTTATGCAGATATGCGACATCGAAGTTTGCATTTTTTTCAATATTTCTGACTTATTTTTTGTAAAACGTTGGACTATCATTACAGTAACTTATATTGAATATGACAAATTCATTCCCTTTAATATAAGTCAAATAAAATAATAAAAACCTTCGAATTCCAATTGAAAATATTTAGGGTTTTTATCATTTAATTTAAATTTTATTGAAACGAATGCATTTTTCGTAATCGATATCAATTACTGTAATGATAGTCCAACGTTTTACAAAAATTAAGTCAAAAATATTTTTAATAAATCGCAAACTTTGATGTCGCATATCTCCATAACTATCGATATTAGGTCATAACAGCTTGAACATTTTCAACTCATAATCAAGGCAGGAATTAAGTCCTGCGAGATTATATGTTTTCCAAATAACCCTGTATAATTCTTATAAAATCTCGATTTTAGTACATTCTAAATAAACATCGATCTTTTTCTTCTTTGTATGCCCTATCAGGTCCCCCCGACCACTCTAGTAAAGGTCTCTCTGTCTTGCGCTGCCTGGAATAGTTTCTTCACGCTTCTTATACCGGTTCACTCTCGTATGTTTTGCAGCCAAGATACCTGTCACCTACCAGCCCTTCGTCGACCCTCAATCTTACCTTTTAATATTAGTTGTAGTTAGTATCGATGACTGCATTAATTTTTTTTTGGATATTAATGCTTTATAGTCTTTGCTCATATACTCTTATCTTGGATGCTTGGTTTTAATTCGCGCAAATGAACAAAAGATTAATTTACAAAAAAAATCAGTTTCAGGCATCGTCATCACTCAAGATAAAACATTCAAGATGCAAAGTGATCATTTAAGATAATCGTCTGACAATGTGAGCAAAATTAACCCTATTTTCTCATATCTTCTGCAGCATTTTGAATAATATTTTTGTACAGAAAGATTATTATGACCTATTAAAATTAAATCAAATTAAAATAAGAGTAACAGGTGCTGTAGTGGTTATGATTTTTCCCTAGTGATCTAGTGGTGAACTAGTTTTCATTTTCTCTATGATCGTAGAAAATGCGATATTAAATATAAAAAAAACGACGGGAATGCTATTAATTTGATAATGAATAACTAATTTTGAAATATGAATTTCATAGCTATAATATGATATTATTTTTTTTAATAAATAGCAGTAATATGATTTACTTTGCCTTATGTCATTTTCGGATTGAGTATGGAATCTTAGCATAGGGATCTGCCACAACAAACTATATCAACTATTTAAATATATCGCAAAAGAGCGTTATAAAAATCATTTTAAAACTTCCAATCAGAACGCCCTCAAAAGAGATTTTCAAATGTTTTGACGTGCCGAACACAAAACAAATATATGCCAAGAGCATTCTCTTATAACAATTTAAAGACACAAAACAAAACAATACCTAATATAACCTCTCGTATTATATGTCCCTGACATATAATACGAGAGGCAGTAAAATGGTGAATAGAAATAAAACAATTTTCAACACAACTTTTGGCCAAAGAAGCTATATCTATTTTGCAGCAAAACTCTACAACATCGTTCCTCCAACCTTCTAAAATATTGAAAAAAGTTCGAAAAAATAATAAAAGCTAAATCAAGTCGATGCAGATAAATTAAAAGGAGTATTAAAAACTAAATAGAAATTTAAAAATAGAAAATAAATAGGTATAAACTAGTCCGCCTAAGTACAGGAACCCCTAGTGAGGAGGACTAAAAACATAAAAACATAAATATCAACAATAACATTATACATACATACTATTATATTAAATATGTATAAATTGTATCTGAATAGAACCTAATAAAAAAATCGATTTAGGAATACCAAGTCGAATGCAAAATATCGAACTTCAAAGTAGCCAGTATTAGGAAACGGAAATTTCATGTTTGTTTTTCCCCAATTTAATGATCACCCTATTTTACTTACTTGCTGGCTGCTTTTTGGTCGAGTGCCGTAGATTTGCGGACCATACTCAAAGTGGAGGGTTTAAATATATTTATTAACAAGTGCAGCTCGATGTTCGTCACGTAAGGGTTGGTAAATACGTCATAATTTATGGGGTTGAATGTGTACAAAATACTGTTATACGAGTTAACCTCGCCTGACTGAACTACTTACATGACATTAAAGGCCACTCTATTCCGCAGGGCCTAAAACAAATACCATCTTGTTGGTTAATAAAGACATTTCATTTTGTAATTCTGCCGATCAGATGTCGGATAAAATATTGTTTAAATATATATTACAACGTATAATACATTGTTTGAATTAATGGCTGTGTTAGTGGTGTTTGCCCACGGTATTTTTGACATATGGTCATATTCAATATTTATGCCTCCATACACAGATGGTTGAAAATGATATACCTATATGATTTTTTTATTTGAAAAATGTTTGAAGACAACATGTAAATGAATAAAAACCACTTAGAAAAGACATACAGAAAAATCAAATCAACTATAAAATATATTTGCTGCTACCAGAATTCGAACCACTGATCTACAATATGGACGGGAATGGATCGTTACCAATTACACCCTATCGCATTACATAAAGTAGATTACTAAAATGGATAATATTTGTGTTAAACAATTAATAAAAAAGTGACTACATGTAAGGTTGATAAATTGATGAAAAAGTACGAGAAAGTTATGGTGTAATTTGTAATCTGCCATACTCGGATAGATTGGAGATCCGTAGTTCGAATCCCGATTGCAGCCAAAATATTTTTTCGTTGATTTGATCTTTCTGTATGTCTTTTCTAATTTATAAATTTGTTCATTTATATATTTGTTTTGAATAAAAACATTCTAAATATTCCCATACAAGGTAGGAGTATAAGTGTACATAGTTTGATCGTGTATTTTATAACTAGTAGGTATAACTAAAGCCTTCGTAATTCCCCGATTAAATATTAACTGTTAACTTAAATTAACTTTACAAAATAAATTTTTTTGTGGTTTGTTAAAATAGTTGTGAAGGAGAAAAAAAGACGACCATAGACAAACGGGGTGCTGTTTTTGCATGACAACATGGTCTGGCATAATAGCAGTGTTATTTTGACTGTCCTCATGATCGTGAGGCAAGTCCAAGTTAAAACTATGAACAGCGAGCGCTATTTTACAAAGCAAAATTTTAAACAAAGCGATATTTTTGGGTGCGAACATTCTAGTGGGACCTGATATGTACAGTATTGTTTACTATTTCCAGGCCAAACGACTACACATTCCTGGGCAAAAGTATAATTTTTATCAAAATTTTAATAAATGTTATTATTTCTATATGTAAGCATTGGCTTACTACATACTTTCTGTGTTGTTCCAAAATTTTTCCGACTCCAATGGATCGATAGTCGGCCAGTAAGTGTTTAATTTTGCTTTCAGGACTAAATTATAAATTATCAACACGCGTTTGTTACAGGATCTTGATACCCGGCGCACTTCCTGTTTGAATTTTTAAGGGCTTTATCAAAGCTGTTCCAATTTTTTAAAGATATAAATCACCTTTGTTATGTGCCCGTAAAGCGCTGGTGGCGCCCAGTGGCGGCTTTCTCAACTGTCCTCAACCGTACTGTTTTAAAACGTAACGATAACTTATTCGATTATAGAATAAAAGGAAGTCTCCGGAGAGCGTCTGTCCGTCTGTATGACCGCACTAATCACGAGATTGTTCTCTCCGCGCTAATTGAAAAATTTCCATAGCTCGTGTAAGAAAGAATTTTGTAAAATGAAATGATCTACAAAAAAATCAATGGTAGCATATATCTATCTTTTAAGGATAACTTTCACCAACCATAGTTGTCTATTAAATTTCATCAAATGTATAACTAAGATATCTTCTGTGTGTCGGTGATGTAACGTAGGTCTATCTGTCATAGAAAATATGAAATATCTACCTTATAATCAATACTTTTATAATCATCGAATAGACATTTTCACACTAAAATGACTAAATTTAACTGTTAGGAATGTACTGATTTTTTAATTAAAAAATATTTATTCATTACTCTCGTATTTTCGGCCAGTGTGTGAAAGAGAGAAGAATGTTGCACATCGCAGTAAAATCGAGCAAGAAAGAGTACGACAATACCACACATTTCATGTAGGACAGAGATGGCGGTTGCTTGGGTTTCGGCGAAAGCGAAAACAATATAGAAAGAGTACGGTAAAGTCGGGTAACAGGTGTTAGACAAAGACGGAGTGCAGGCGACTGACGCGAGCTGGCGACCGCGTTGTTGAATTCAGTTGCTAATGATACGTCGTCGGAAACGCACGCAAATTCGATATGCCATGATTTTATGATAACTTATTAAAATAATGTAAATATGTATGTTTACCTTACATAATTATATAAAGGGACCTTTAAAAAGTCTTATTTGTATCGTATGTATATTTTATCACATATTAAAAACAATGCCGATTCTTAATCAGATAACGCTGTGTTACACCACCGTCCCCGAAAGTATTTTTTAGCACAGTCTTTTAATAGATATATTGGTTAACTTTCCAGCACTACTTTGACAAATTCAGTATTAATCCCTATCAAATTAAACATCTAATAACCTTAGCATTTACCGCACATCAAAATTGTCTTGTACACCAAATCATTAAATTAAATATCGTAAAAGGTATGATGAGTTTAAAATGTATAAAAAATATATCAATTATGTATTAACATCAGTAAAACCAAAATATAAAATGATTTATAAACTATGGCATGCAAAATTACCGAGAAATTGCATGACCCGAAAATTGCTAAAATACCGGTTTGCCGATGAATACAAAAGAATTATAAAAGTGGAAATCATTATGTCACTATAGTATAAAACTTATTTAAAAAACATTGAGGAAAATAAAATATTGCAAAAGTTATTGTGTACGAGATATTTAAATAATTATCTTCCAGAAGAGGAATAAAAATGGGTCTAAAGTGTCAATGCTTAAGCTAAATCTAATGTGAGTACAGATCGCTACTGCTGAAAAGAAAGTTGTCTCTGATTCTACACTGCTTGGCTGAACTGTATGAATGGATTTAATTAATATTTTTATAAAAAAAATTTATAATGTACTGTTGATTCAAAATGATGTTTGTATCTCCAACGACTGGATCATAAGGTGAGCGTTTTAATCACTAGACCAACAACCATGTCAATTAAATGCTAACTATTGATTTTTCCTCGAAAAACCCTTCTACCATTGTATAATATATTACTTTACAAATATACAGTAACTTTAAAATTACATTAACAAGTAATAAATACGTTATTAATTAATTTAAAATAATTCACCAAAATATAGGTAATTCGGTTATGTTGCTTTAGTAAAAACTTTAAAAAATCATCGCAATGAAACATTATCTTTCATCACACAAATTCTAGTAAAGTGTAGATGGTATTATTATTTTCAATTTGTATGAATTTACTCTTTCAGTGTAGGTGGTCCAATCTTCTGTTTGTGATATTCGAAAAATTCTTATACACGCCGTACTTGAAATGGTTCTAAGAAAGAAAAACAGTTTACTGATCCAAATCAATCACTTGACATCTTACCTATGCCTGTACCAATATTGAAAAGGGGCAGGATCTCAGAATATGGACTCTTTTGCTCCTCGAGCTTCAGCATTGGTACGCTGCCCAATCGGAGTGGCCGTCACTGGTCGCGGGACCAATTAAGATTTAATATTAAATTCTTTGATAAATGTTGAATAATGGCGTATCGTAGTTCAGTGTTTTTTTATTCGACTTAAAAACGAACGAGAAATATAAACTATAAAAATATTAACGACTGTAAAAGAATAGCCATCGAAGTATTGCCCGTTAATTTTAACGACAGCTTAATTTACACAGGTTTTAAGGGTAGAACAGCCCTTTGTTATGTAGAAGGTAAAATTTATTTGTCAAACATAACGACGATTGTACATTTAGTCACACTTAGATGGAAGCCGATAGAATTTTAAAAAAAGCGAATAATGCCTCTTGACCTCGTGAACGATCACGCAAATTTGCGTTACGATAGTCAAATTCATTCTATGGATATTCAAGCCTTAAATTCAACTTAGGCCCGAGAGTCAATAGTTAGATGATTTAAGGGTTAAGGTACGCCTTGCAGGCGTAATTTTCAGAGAAAATTAACGTACGTTAACGTTTAAGGCGTACCTAAACATTTAAATCATCTGTTTCGTGACCGCCGGCCACCGGGCGCCGATCGAATTGATGAAGTGTGATTGGTCGAAACTGACATTCGTTGCATTCTGCCCCAATCGCTGGCCGGGATCAAAAACCTTACGAAATCCGACCAGTTGATAGTTAGAACTCAGAGTGCCGGTGTCTTTTTGAGATTCTTTTCGTATAAGTACAATATACGACGTAGTCTAAGTTCTTCAAAGTTATAGCCTTTCGGAATATACGTGTCAGTCTGTTCTGAATTCGACGAAGCCGGGAGAGTCAATGGTTGAAGGTGCATCATACACTCGATTGACAACAAGCGGAGCTCTATAATACCAGGGAAGGACGGATGCTGTAAGTACAATTTTCAGCTGTGTAAATAGCTACTTATTGTGGTAGATATTTTGAGTGTATAGATCAAGTGCTTCATCGGCGGAGATTAAGAAGGAAAATATTACGTTTTTTTACTCCTACCTACCTGCGGTGGTGGCAATCCATCCGTCATCGTACATCATCTAGTATTAACTCTGGATTTGGGCCTTAGGTCAGCTTCTAAATAGGTTCAGATTTATCTATATGTGCAGTTTTTATGGATTTTAGAATCTCGTGAAAATTCAATTTTAATTCTATTATTTAATAAATATTCTTTCAAAAATAGGCGAAGTGCTCACAAAATATATGCCCGATGTTAATATTATTATGTTCAAGGAGATAAGGGTATCAAAATGTTATGTTTCAGTCATGAGCTCAATACTATGTTTAGAGCATCACAAAATTTATAAAACTAGGATTACTTCTATGGTAGTGTGTTTTTACACCTACCGTTTCTTACCAGTGTAGGGTTGTATAAATTGTACGTTCCTCAGCTCACGAATGCGCGGAACGTACAATGACTCTAATGCTGACGTACGATCGGATGCTTCACCTTCCTGTATCTCATGGTACTCACCCTTGTGTCGGCTCTCGGTGGATTCGCCTTGTGGGCACTGCTTCTACGTTATTATAAAATTAAAGAGTTTCGTACATTAAACTTTGTATTCAAGTTGCTTTACAATTTAAGTTTGTGAGGTTTGTTAGTACTGGCTACCGACTCCGAGATGTCGCTGGTGTCCGCTTTCAGTCTGACGGATCCGCCACAGTGGCTAGTTCATATGGAGAGAATGGTTGAACAAGAAGCACTAGTAGGGCGAAGAGCTTAGGAAAGCCAGAATTAAGATGGAGCGACAATGAACTCAAAGACATATATGTCTTGGAGATTCAGAACTGGAGAAAGCTGACACAAGACCAAGATGAGTAGAGGAAGACTCTTGAGGAGGCCAAGACCCACCAGGGGATCTAGAACCAAAATTGATAATGATAATGATTATGTTTCATTATCATTATCAATTTTTCAGACGACCACACAGTAACAAGACTGGAATGCGCAAACAAATCACACAAAGAGGTTAAGATGGTGAACAATAGGATAGAGTAAAGAGTTAATCAACTTGGAGCAAATATAGAGCTGTCTTGATCAGCTGAGAGCTGTCAGATGCTACGTGTTTTCAGTATTGTGAGAACTGATAAGGCAACTTTAGGCATTCGAGATGTTGATCTACAGAAAAATTCTCAAAATAAGCTGGATGGACAGAGTTACGAATGAAGATGATATTGCTTGGTTGAATAAAGAAAAAGAAGTTATTAAAAAAAAAAATATTCGAAAACTTAATATCTAGGACATGTGATGAGACATCCAGAGAAATACGAGATATTACGTATCTCATAATGCGAAATACGTAGAAATACGTATCTCATAATGCAGGGAAAGATTACCGGAAGTCGGGGCCCTGGAAGAAGGAGGACTTTGTGGCTGAAAAACTTGAGACAGTGGTATAGCCAGTCTACAGTGGAGCTGTTTCGGGTCGCAGTAAACAAAGTCCGCATAGCCAACATGATTGCCAACGTCCGTTAAACGGACAGAGCACAAGAAGAACAAAGATTCGCTGAGATAGTTTAATCATGCAGAATTTATGAGCAAGGAGAGATGGTTAAGGAAATATATGAGGTATTGAAGAAAACAGTCAGGAAGTTAGCGAAACTCTTGACATGGTGTATATGAAGACGAACGAGGCAAGACCAGATCAACAGTACTAATTTACTGTATACGAATTTAATCGGAGTACTGTTCTTTAATTCACAATAAATTATGTTATTCGAAATAATTATCGCTATAATTTTCGCTGCACTTATGTTTATCGCTAGGGCGTTCAGCTCAATTTCGCTCGTAATTACCCACTCTGAGCTTGTCCCTAGTAAATTCGCTTTTTTGTGGTGGCTTTTTCAAAACAACTCGTGCACTATTGTCATCTCTTTTTTACGTAAATGTTGGTTTGCAAATATTCGACGGGTTTTCTAGTTTTCACCACATTTCTAGTGATAATGTTTTTTTGAGACAAGTATAGTTGATTCTAGATTCATGTGTCAACCAACGGTAATATTGTCGAATATTTAATGTCTAATCAAAATACAGTGTTATTAAGGAGTCTACTAATTTTTTTTGTTCAAGTGCATGTATAACATGCGTCATATATCTCGTACCCACGCTCAATAGCACGCATGCAAGTATATAATTTTCTAAATCTAAAAAAGATTAATAAATTTAGTTAATTTAGAAATCTCCCTGGATCACACCCTTCTCTAAAGGCTGCTGAGGAATTCAGCAAGACTTGTAAATGGCAGTTTAATGGTAAATATGCTATGCTTTAATACTGGCTTTTTATAAAGTGCACTAAAGGTTAATATTTTATTTGTGTGCTCCACATTACAAAATTGATTTTTAACAATTAAAAAAAAGAAGAATGTATTGTATAGATAATTATAACAAAAATAGACACTTATTTGACTAAATATTTCTCTATATATATATTACTTAACTTGATTAGAAACTTCATAATACTTTTTATTTCTTTCTTTTCTCTACACGAAATATTAAAATAAATTATACCTCTTAAAATATCAAACAAATAATATTGCATATTGCACTTTTATAAAAAAAAAACACAAATACTGAAAGTTTCATAGCTCTAGCTAGCTTGTCAAAAAGTTGTTGAAACTTTGATTTTTAAATTTGAAGACAGACAAACAAACAAAAATACAAGAGAAGTTAAATAAAAGCCCTCAAAAAGGTCGAAAAGTTAAAATTATATTTATATTTCATTAGTATTTAAGAAAGGAAGAAATTTGAACAAAAAATTCCGTAAAATTATAAAAAACGAGAAACAATTTTATTTTTACGAAAAAAATAATAAAATGTAGTGTAAAAAAACAAAATAAAAGTGTCAGTTCCTAAAGAATTAGTGTGCAACATTTGGGTAACTGTCAAACGGTGTAGATTTGTATAGAAAATGTATCGTGGAGAAAGGGTTGTGTAAAGGGAGGTGGGAGAATATTGTCTACGATACCCGCCGTTATTAGAAAAGATATTTCTTCACATACGATTTTTACGATTTACGTAACGGGCCTTGAATAATGTTTGTATAGGTAAAATTAATAAAGTATGTAATAAATGTAATAAGCAATAAATGATCTCTATTTTGTAAAATCTGAATATTTAAATGACTCATGTTTAGGGTTTCATTCCCGAGATCCCGGGTCTCGAAAAATTCGAAATAAAATATTTTATGTTTGTTTTTATAAACATTATTAATTTTATTTCAAGTAAATTTTTATTATAAGTCAAACATTTATTGAGAAAAATCTAAATTGAAAATTATATACAAAATCTTAATATTAAAAAAAAACATTAAACCAATCTAATTTGAATGAAATCTATTGTATGTTAAATGTACATTGTACATTTTTATAATCAATCTATTATAGATTATATCAACAAAAATAAATTATTGAAATTAAATACACCTATTGATTTTTTTAATTTAAAATTGCATTTTTAAAATACCAAAATATTCAAATTTACTCGATTTTACATAACTACCTATATTTAAAACATTCGAAAAACTCTCTGTTTCTAATGTTTTACAGTCAACAGGGAAGCAAACATTTTTTTAAATTAATTGATCGCTCCTCTGTAGATTCGAAAGCTTTTATTTATTTTTTTAAATTAAAATTATTTCCTAATATATTTTTTCCGAGTTCGAATTCCGGGACTCGACATGGGCATTCCCGGGATTCGATGCATCGAAAACCCCATGTGTTCCCGGGTCAAAAACCCTAGTCATGCTATACAATTCAGATTGATAAAAGCCACTCATATATTCCAATCCTTGAATTCATTTATACTGAAAACAAAATCAATGCTTCAGTTGCAATTCAAATTCAGTAAATGGTTAAGAAATTAAAAAGTTTTAATGAAGATATATGTTACTTTATGATGAAAAATTTATGTCATTTGCACCCGCTAATGACATGTAAGTAATGTGCCCTTAAAAACTACAAAACTACTTAGTTTATTTCAAAAAAATATAATAATTAAAGTATAAATTTAATTTAATCAATAACAAATATTTTTAAGCAGGGCAGAGGGTTGAATTTTAAAACAATAGGGTGGCCAGTGGCGCTTCACGCCGAACAAAAAACGGGGGGTGATTATTTTTATCAGCGCCGAATATCTATTTATTTTTTGGGGAGCGGGGGGACAAACGGCCACGGGGGTGTCAGATAAAAATTGTACCGGTCCCCGGGGGAGGGCGGGTATATCGGTCACGCGATTGAATATGTAATCATGTATTTAACACTGCCCCGTTTTATAGGTAAATATTTGAACTGTTGCCGGGTTAAATGGATAAGAGTGTTAAACGTGTGTTCCCGCGTATTTTTCATGTGTAAAAAATAATATATTCATTCTTCGGCATTTTGAATTCATTAATATGCGAGACAATCGAGGCCGTGTTAATTTTTTTAACAAAGTCGACATTTTTTTGACGTTTTGTACCAGGGCGGGAAAAATATTAACCGAAATGTGTAAATAGGTGCTACTTTTTTAAACGAAGTTTTAAT